>CM077448.1:9989166-10409166 GCA_039654765.1 Mylopharyngodon piceus | reverse complement strand
CTCATAAGCCCTTATGGACCCATTCCACAGATCCCTGAAGGCTAGTGCCGGGGGAATCAGGGAACTCCCAATGTTCCCTGAGAGGAGCCAAATGATATTGTACATTTTGAAAGTGAAGAATCACTGTTTTATTATGATGTTTCATAATGTCTGTCTCTCTTATTTTGATATGAAGGTTGTCTGGGACTACAACTCCAGATCTGGTGGTCAGTACCAGCCATCAGATGTGGCTCAATTTTAAAACAGATGACACAAGTGGCTCCCTGGGCTTTAAGGTTTCTTATGAAGGTAAGTAGAGGAAACTCTTTGCATTTGGGTTCAGGGCAATGTAAGGAATCATAACTAGTGCTAATAATAATAATAATAATAATAATAATAATAATAATGTTTTTGTTATTGTTAATATTTTTAGTATTAGTTATCTTATTGATGAGTTCTTTATTAATATTTTAGTTTAATATTTTATTTGTTTTATTATTAATATTTTAGTATTAGTTATCTTATTGATTAGTTTAATGTTTAATTAGTTTAGAGTTGAATGTTTTATTTTTAACAATAATAATAATAATAATAATAATAATAATAATAATAATAATGATGTTATCGTTTATGGTGTTATTGTTATTAATATTTTTTGTATTAGTATTAAAGTTACTAGTTCTGTATTAATATTTTATTAATGTTTTATATTTTATTTGTTTTAATAATAACAATAATAATATAGTTAATAATTCTAATGATGTTATTGTTTATGGTGTTATTGTTATTAACATTTTTGTATTAGTATGTGATTTAATGTGATTATATAGCATATCATATATGTATCACATTCACATATTATTTAATATTATGCAAATGAGTCGATACTAAAGTAACTGATTGACATCCCTAATTAAAACATCTGTAGATCACCTTTAACATGCCATATAGCTTTGGAAGGCTGTGATTATACATTTGATTATCATGTCAATAGAGTATGCTCAGTTGAAGCATCTTACCCTGATTGTCACTGCAGTGATGATCTTTCACTGTAAAAAAAAAAAAAAAAAAAAAAAAAAAAAAAAAATATATATATATATATATATATATTTCTATAACATGTCTATTTCTATAACATGTCTCCCTATGATCAGATGGGTGGGCATGAAAATCCTTTAAATACTTATTTGTTGTCACTTTGTTCTTGATTGCATGTAAGACATGTTATAATGAGGTCATTGGAAGACCTCATTATAGGGTCATCTTGCATCATATGATCTCCTTTGAGCACATTTCTCAATTTTATTCTAGCTTTCTGCTATGTGACGCACTCATGGGGTATCTGTCTGCTTAGAGTACGGGAACAGCGTGTTCTTTTTTTTAATTTCCTTTTCACTTTCTATTTCTCGCTTCACTATTATACCTTCTGCACATGTGGCGAGGGTCATCAAAGCAGCCTGTGATCATTTAACCTTGCTGGAATGAGGGCCATGGGACAGGAAGGATATCATGCAAAAGCGGCTACTAATTTTCAGTTTTCAGAGTGTATGTCTGATTGGAAACGAGAACATCAGAGCTTTCATACTGGCCCTCTTTCAGAATTGCACCACACATGGGGGGACTTTGGCACATTTTATAAATTACAAACCAATATTTGCTGTCAGATCCACAGTAAGCCTTCAGGCTCCGGGTTTTTTATGCTTTTATCCACTGCAAAAACATAAGACGAAAGTAGAGCAGTGTTCATACCCCCCAACATGATTAAAACAATGAGAGACACTTAATGAAGTTGAGGATTCTCTTTGAACCTCTGCCTCCCTGCCTGCAGACATGATGCCTAAATTATTGCATCTAAGATTTTCAGATTTTCAAGCATAATTGTTCAGAAAGTCAATGCAGGCAATGCTGGGTTTAAGCTAGATCCATACATAAGTACATGTTATAGCAGTTAATTAATTGCATTAATCAAAAGTAATCACATTTATCAATATTTGCTGAGAAAATCCACCAAATAAAGGTTAATTAATTAATTAAATGGAAACTATTCAAAGACATATTAGGGGCAAATCATTAATCATTGTGAGAAAATCATTGAATATACACAACTATTCAAAAGTCTTATGCTCACCAAGGCTGCATTTGTTTGATCAAAAATACAATAAAAACAGTAATATTGTGAAATGAATATTATTACAATTTTAAATAACTTTTTATACTTTATTTAAAGTGTAGTTTATTCATTTGATGGCAAAGCTGATTTTGCAGTATTCAGTGTAACATGATCTGCTCAAGAAACCGTAATGCTGCTCAATAAATATTTATTATTATTATTATTACAATTTTTATCAATGTTGAAAACAGTTGTGCTGCTCAATATTTTTGTGGAAACTGATAATTTTTGGGGGGGATTCTTTGAAATGTTTTGTAACATTATAAATTCCTTTAATGTACACTTTTGATTAATTTCATGCATCCTTGCTGAACAAATATATTAATTTCTTAAAACAAAAATCGTAATATTTTAAACTGTGGTGTACATTACAAAAAGTGTCTTTACATTAATAAAAGTACATATAATGTTTGTTTTATTTCCATATTATTGAACATTTAACGTAATACTTATTCTGTCAGTGGTTGACAAAAATATATTTACATGTACACATGGAGGAAAGAGGAAAGATTTTAATTAATGCATATTTTCAGTTTAGTTTTGATTCATAATCTGAATTATGTGTGTGAGACGAGCTCTGTTGTATGTCCAGTGTGTTTATTTAGCCCATATTATACATATATACCAATATGAAATAGCTGACAATGGCAGGAATGCTTACCTCATCTTCCTGGCAACAGTCTGCAAAGAAGTTAGATTATGTCAAGATTTGATGGTCAATCATAACACATATTCAGGCATGTCAGCATGTTACCTTGCTCTGAGGCTAATGGACATCTGAGCATCTTTGACACTCCATTCAGAACAGAGCATCATAACTCATGACAAACGCCCTGTTATAGTTAAAAATTTATTTACGATCTGATCTCAGCCATAAAAACAAAACAAAAATGACACACAGAAAGCAGGCATGCCAGGGGCATATCCTCTTCTGCTCTACCACTAGAGGATTTACATGTTTAAAATGTCTTTCACTTTAAATTCTTATCTTCTCGCTCGTTTTTGTTTTCCTACGCATCTTCTGCATTTATATAACTCATAACTGGAGCTCCAAAGAGAAGTTGAACCATAAATGTGCATATAAATGTTTCCATGATAATTTACTGTACAGTTGTCTTCCTGAAATCAGTTGAGTCTCCGCAATAGTGTGCAAAACTACAGTAAAAGCAGTAATATTGTGAAATATTATTTCAATGTTTTCTCTTTTAATATATTTTAAAATTTAATTTATTCCTGTGATGGCAAAGCTGAATTTTCAGCATCATTACTCTAGTCTTCAGTGTCACATGATCCTTCAGAAACCATTCTTATATGCTGATTTGGTGCTTAAGAAACATTTCTTATCATTATCAATGTTAAAAACAGTTGTGCTGCTTAATATTTTATATATGCGCATGCAGATCCGCATTACAGCTTGTATTTTATGCTATCATATCAGTGTGGTTCTGCCCTGTAAATGTTTCTGGAGTGCATTTTGTGGAATTGAATTGTTATACACGCTGAGATGTGGCTGAATACAGAAGGCGCATAGCCTATTTGCCGACCCCAGGTGCATGCTGGGAAAAAAAAGTGAATTCTTATCTTGTATGATGTGTAAAGATGAATGGATTTATTTGCACTCGTGCCTTCCTGAGTTATTAGTAATCCTTCATTAGGAAGTCAATGACTTCCATCTGTGTTCTCAGAGTTTAAAAAAAATCTAAGTGACAGATGAATAAATCATAGGAAATTTGAAATGGGTAAATAACAAATGCCGCCCCTTATGAAAGTGCACATGTCAGCTCTCAGAGACAGTTTGTTTGTCACCAAGCAGAAGACAGCTGTAACAAAGTGTTAGCTGGGACACTTAAGGAATTGCGCATACAAACATTCCCACAGGGTTGACTTGCTGCGTAACATTTGTCAGCTCGGGAGACACTTTCACAATCCTGTTGCCTTAACTGGTTGATATGGCCAGAAGTAAACTCAGGGTGTAATTCCCAAGATACAGGATAGAGATTCAGTCCAGGTAGAGACCTGTCACGTGTCTGAAATCAGAAAAATTATGCTTTTTCAGACAGTATGTGGAGGTGGGAAGCATCGAGGCACATCTGTTTATACATTATCATCTCTGATCTACACAAAAAAGGTTCAGTTTAATTCTGTATAGAATCCTAGGGTTGACTCAATTCGAAAGAACCATTTCTGCCAAAAAGGTTCTATATAAATGATATGCATTAGACTTTTATGTTTAATGGGTTATTTCAATTTTGTCTAGTGATAAAGTATGTTTATGCGCTGCTTAATTCATAAAATTTAATTAAAATTAAAAATTAATTAAAACTAAATCCATAAAATGATCCCATGATATCTGAAGCGCCTGGCAGAACCCTTTTCTTCTAATAGTGTTGGCGATTCAGTGTCATGCTTTTTTTAAAGCAAATATTTGCATGTGCTATGCATTTTAATTTTCATTAAAGCACTATAGAGTTATACCTTAGTAACATGCTAACGGCAAACTCTAAAGTCAGTAGTGCATTTGAGATGTTTCCCATGTTTTAAATATTTTTACTAATGGTTATTGTTTAAGCTATCAAAAAAGTACAGTACTCTCAGCTCCATTTTTGTTCCATGTCTACGTCAAACCAGCAGAAATCCACAGTCTTCCATAATCAGAACGAAAATGTGAAAAAAAGTTCAGTCTAGGTATCTCACGAGATCTCTTGTTCGCCTGTAGCACTCTCTCTGTCTCTCTCTCTCAGTAGTGGCGTCTTTCTTTCGCTTTGGCCTTGTGATTCTAAATGAGCCCTGACATATTGAGACAGGTGAGGGTATAAGGGAACAGAGTGAAAAAAAAAAGACAATTCATTAGGAGAGCAAGCCATTCGCAGATGCCATTGGGGCAGCAATGAAGGCATGAATATGCTTTGCTGTCAGATGGTATAAGAAGTATAAGGCTTATATATAGCAAGTAAATGTGTGTGTGATTTAATGCATTCTTGCTGAAAAAAAAAAAAAAGTTTGAACAGTTTATGGGGTCAGTAAGATATTTTTTTTTTTTTTTTTTCAAATAAATTATTTAAATTCAGCAAGGACACAATAAATTTATCAATATGTTACAAAAGATTAATATTTTAAATAAAAGTTCTATTCATCAAAGAATCCTGAAAAAAGTATCACTGTTTCCAATATAAAATATTAAGCAGCACAACTTTTTAACATTGATAATAACAAGAAATGTTTCTTGAGCACCAAATCGGCATATTAGAATGATTTATAAAGGATCATGTGACACTGAAGACTGAAGTAATGATGCTGAAAATTCAGCTTTGCCATCAAAGGAATAAATTACTTTAAAATGTTAAATTAGAAAACTTAGAAAATTAAAAAAAAAAAAAAAAAATATATATATATATATATATATATATATATATATATATATATTTGTGTATGCTATGTATTTGTATGCTTATTATTTGCTGTAGAGAGAGATGATTTACTGTAAAGAGAGATGAGAAAGTAATGCAATGAATAAACGACTAAATAATTTGTCAGTATGAACAAAAAAAGAAAAAAAAAAGTTTAAAAAAAGATATTAACCTTACAAGTGACCTTTCTTTCCCATTACAAAACCTTGATGGAAACTAAATTTTGCAAAAATGGATCCTGTCCCAAGGTATAAGCTATTTTTTGTTTTTTTTCTTCTTCCAGAAATTGACCAGGGTGGGTGTGGAGACCCTGGAATCCCAGCCTATGGCAAGAGGGAAGGCACAGGCTTCCGACATGGAGACAAACTATATTTTGAATGCCTTCCAGCCTTTGAGCTGGTGGGAAAAAAGAACATTACCTGCCAGAAAAATAATCAATGGTCAGCCAAGAAGCCAAGCTGTGTGTGTAAGTGACAGACCTTGTCCAAAAAAAATACATTCCACACCTACATGATCACACTTGGGAGGATGGTGCACCATTATTACTGTCTGAGGACATCTGAAAGTGAATCTAATTGCAGTGTCTTTAGTACAGTATGTCCCCGCCAATGCTTCCTCTCAGCGGCTAAGCCATTAAATCATTAACTATAACTCAAGTTTAAGCCAAAGTGACAGTTCATTTAATGCATTTAGTTGCCTTATTTAGTGTATCAGGGTCTTATAATGAAGTTAGCGGATTTAACTGAACTGAAGAAAGCTTATTTGAGAAGTAGGTAAATCATTTGTAAAAATGCATGTTCTTGTTTAAGTATAGAGAAAGTTGTTTGTGGCATTTAAATGCTTGAATTGAGTGTCACAGCCTACAATGTTATTTGTCAGTTAATGCATGTCCAACTTGTTTTGATATTATTGTTCTTTCTCTATTATTTGGATTCTTGTATACCATCAATTTGCCTCAGACTGTAGTCATTTGTCACTATAATGGCTACCATCTTATTACATCAATGGAAATGCAGTTGACTCACAACTTTGTTTTCTGCTATTTTATGACATTATTATTAGCTCAGACTGCAAAGTCATTCATATGAGGTGGAATCGTAACGATCCGTCTTCAGTCCACCACTGAGCTCATTTTCATTCTCCCCATGGCTATTTAGTGATGCTTATTGCCCTCAGCTTTGTCCCAAGTCCTGAAAATGAGTTAATGCCTGCAAATAATCCCAGCAGATAAACACTCTTTTTCCCTGCAACACCTTCATTCATTATCTTCTGTAATACGCATTATCACAATATGCTAACAAAGGCAACATACACCTAATATGTATTTTATTTACTTTTATTATTTTATCCACTCACTTGGTGCACTTTACAGGCTAGAAAAACACTGTAGTTTTTTATGAAGGTAGTCCCTGTTAGTTTAGTGTTTATATGCGGGTGGGGATTTCAGTGTAGTCTTCCATTGGTCAGACAAACAGAGTCCCACCCCAAACACACGCCATTGGTTGAGCCAATAAAGCTGTGTCGGGTTGCTCAGGATGCTCCAACAGACAGTGTTTACACACAAATGGCATACCAAATCACCTTTAGGACAAACTAATAACAAAAAAAACGAGAGTGAACATTTCATAAAATGTCTGTTCTCAAGGTCTGAGGGGTCTTATATCTAGAAGTTTTTGTTAAATGTCCTGCTATCGCAGCTTGCACATTCTCTAAGCTGTAATTTTTCCTCTCCTGTCTCGCTGCGTTGTTTAAGCAACAACAAATGACCTCCTTATGCATTGTGAATTGATTTTAGCTTCAGTGGCAGTTTTAATCTCCTGTTCGCCTCGCAGCTTGACGCACGACGCCTCCTGTGTTTAACAGTTGCTTTGTTTTATCTCTTTGTCCCTTTCTCAGTTTCATGTTTCTTCAACTTCACAACTCCATCTGGGGTCCTGCTATCACCAAACTACCCTCAAGAGTACGGCAACAACATGCACTGTGTGTGGTTGATCATCGCCAAACCCGAAAGCCGCATCAACTTAGCCTTTAACGACCTGAGCATGGAGAAACAATTTGACTTCCTGTCCATTAAAGATGGCGGCAAGGCAGAGTCGCCAATTCTTGGCACCTTTTCTGGTGATGTGCTGCCCTCACCCATCACTACCAGCGGCCATGTGGCCCGACTGGAATTTCTGACTGATCATACATATACAGACCGTGGCTTCAACATCACTTTCACCAGTACGTTTTAAAGACATCTCTATATTTGTGACTTTTTTTTTCTTTTTTTTTTTTGTGGTAAAAATAAATCATTTATTCAAGTTATTTCAGGCAAACCTGTTCATACTTGATTAAGTCTAACATCACATTGAAGTTGGAGACCAAAAAATCATTTTAAGATGTATAATAGATAATAGTGTTTAGATGTTTTGTCAGTGGTAGCATGCACTACATTTTAAAGTTTCTGGAAGTTAGAAGAGTTCAGAAACTGTTTTGCTATATGAGATGGATTAAGAAAGTTTTATTTCCCCTC
Organism: Mylopharyngodon piceus; assembly: GCA_039654765.1. NCBI lineage: Eukaryota > Metazoa > Chordata > Actinopteri > Cypriniformes > Xenocyprididae > Mylopharyngodon > Mylopharyngodon piceus. The sequence continues at coordinate 10,401,095 of CM077448.1, read as the reverse complement.
TAGGGAGAATTGTCTGTATATTGCAACTGAATATCTGTCGTCCTTCAGTAATCACTATTCACGGGGCATAGTGTATGGCAGCAGAGTTGATAGATGCTTGAGTATCCATGTGAGGAAGAACAACAAGAGCCACAGATTTAATTAGAATTTATTTCCAAATGCATATATAATTAAATAAAGCTACAGTTAATTGAAGCTGTCGGGAGGTGATCCCACATGGTTTGACTCCCCATGTGCCGTGTTTTTAGGGGAGTGGGAGGGATGCTCCAATTATTCATGTTAATTAAGGAGATGACAAACTCCATCGAAGGGCTTGTTGGCACTTGATGGTGATGGATTACACACACAATCTTGGTTTGAGATCCTTGAGTCAACGAGTTAATCACGAAGAAGGAATTCATGCCCATTGCCTGACTGGAAACACAATAAGAGGATAGTTAGTTTTACATTGAGCATTAAAGTAGATTTACATTGATAGTGTCTATGACAATGACAGTGTCAGTTGATGACAGTCGGATGCGTTTGGCAGACTCTTTTATCCAAAAGGATACATTTTGTCTTTTTTTCTTGATCCCGGGAATCAAACCTTTGACCTTGGTGGTGTTAGAGCCACACTGTAGCAGGAATGAACAGATTTGCTGGAGAGATTTTGTCTGCTGGTAATATATCTTCTCTGAAGTCCTATCGATGGGTACTGAGTAGCTCCAAGCTTCCCACTGAAGCAAGAAACTTGGGGAGGCACATAAATCAATATTTTGTTCTAACTAAAATGAATTAGTGTAGTTATACAGCTGAAACGATGAGCCGCGAAGTTTTTAGTTCAGTGGGTATATTGAGAACGCCCTCTTTAATTTATATGGGGCCTTGTAAAAGTTGTCCATTCATGAAAACGAACTGTTTTTAACAAAAATGTGTATAGGCAGTGGACAGGGATACAAAAAAGAGACTGTACCTCAAATGTTCTGGTTAAATACAATAAATAAAATTCTGTTTTTGCTGTGCCCAGCTTTTTGCCCATTTACGTAGGTCAAAGTTAGCATGTAGTTCCCTTATGTATTTCATTGTTTTTCCCCCCTGCAGCGTTTCGGCACAACGAATGTCCCGACCCTGGCGTTCCAGTAAACGGAAAGCGCTTTGGTGAGAGTCTACAGCTTGGCAGCTCCATCTCTTTCCTGTGTGAGGAGGGGTTCATGAAGACCCACGGATCTCAGACTATCTCCTGCATTCTCAAAGATGGGAATGTTGTGTGGGACAACGCTGTGCCACGTTGTGAAGGTCTGTCCTCTCTCTAATAAATTAGCACATTTCATAATTCACAAGATTTCTTGTAACAAAAACAAAATGTTGTACTCCAACTCTGTTTGCACTTTACTGAACGCTTTGGAAGTTTATTCAATTTGGTTTTTTCATTAAGTTCATTCAGAGACCAACTGAAATGTCAGTGGAACAAAAATGTACAATCTTTATTTTCGGTACGTGCTCAAGATGTATTAACTGTCTGAATTCTTACGAACAAAAAACACATCCTCTCATTTAATGAAATGCACTGCTGTATGCTGCAAATCATTTTTTGACATTTATCAAGCAATGCCTTTTATAGATGTCCTTCAGTACACTGAGTCAAGAGATGAGATCATCCGCCTCCCATTGAACACATTCTGCTTCCAGATTTTGCTTTTTAGGAAAAACACTAAATGACTTTTCTGTTTTATGTATTTGATTAACCAGACTTATCCACTATCACTAAGCCTAGCAAGTTTATTTGTCCTTTTGAATCAACTGAAAATCACAGAAAAAGTCCTTTGTTCTTGGTCAATTTAGCAATAAAATAACAATTCTAAATCTTTTTCTCTGTGTTGTCTTCTCCTGTTCTTTAGCTCCATGTGGTGGAAACCTGAAGGCTTCTAGCGGCATCATTCTGTCCCCGGGCTGGCCTGAGCTTTATAAAGAGGCCCTCAATTGTGAGTGGATCATCGAGGCCCCACCAGGATATCCTATTAAGATCATCTTTGACAAGTACGTACAAGACTTATCTTTCTCTTTTCTGAACTGCCATGTTGCTCTTAATAAGCCTTCCAGTTTCATTTCCCTTCCTATCTTTCATTCTGTTGGTTATCATCATTTCATAAATAGGACACTAGTGCACTGCAGATGTTCACTGTAGACTTGGAATGAGAGAATCCGGCTATTCACTTTCCTGACTATCACAGGGATTCATTCAGAATCAATATTAAAGGATTAGTTCACTTTAAAATGAATATTACCCCATGATTTACTCACCCTCAAGCCATCCTAGGTGTATATGACTTTCTTCTTTCGGACGAATACAATCGGAGTTATATTAATAATCACCCTGATGCTCCCAAGTTTTATAATGGCAGTGCACGGAAACCACCTGTTTGAAGCTCAAAAAAGTGCATCCATCCATCATAAACGTACTCCACCCGGCTCCGGGGGGTTAAAAAAGGCCTTCTGAAGCGAAGCGATGTGTTTTTGTAAGAAAAATATACATATTTACCATGTTATAAAGTAAAACAACTAGCTTCCGCCAGACCGCCTTCCGTATTCAACTTGCGAAGAAAGTCTAACGCCTCTTGCCGTTCAAAATGCTTATGCTATGGCCTTCGCTTGCTGTATTCAGCTAGTTATTTTACTTTTTTTACTTTACTTTTTTAGCGTGTTAAATATGGATATTTTTCTTACGTAAACACATCGCTTCGCTTCAGAAGGCCTTTATTAACCCCCCAGGGTCATGTGGAGTACGTTTATGATGGATGGATGAATGCACTTTTTTTCGAGCCTCAAACAGGTGGTTTCTGTGCACTGCCATTATAACGTTTTGGAGTATCAAGGTGATTATTAATATAACTCTGATTGTATTCATCTGAAAGAAGAAAGTCATATACACCTAGGATGGCTTGAGGGTGAGTAAATCATGGGGTAATTTTCATTTTAAAGTGAACGAATCCTTTAATATCTTTCACTTCTGCCTATATGGAGTGACTTTACCTAGAGTCATTACATGCTTGTTGAACGTTTAATTAAATAAACCATAGGCATCAAATGCTTCCCTTCTCTGCTAGAAGAGCCTTAGTTTTGTTTTATGTTTTGTTTTTTGGTTTAGATTTTTGTTTGCTTTGTGTTTTGTTTTGTTTTGATTTGGTCCTTGAGTCTTCTTCATTTATGTGTGTGTGTGTGTGCAGTATGAATGTTTGCATCTTCTATCAATTGTTGTTGTTGAGAAAATGTTTCAGAGGTGAGGCTGGCGGGAGAGCTGATGTTTTCTGTCTGACTGTGGGTACAGTAAGCAGCAGGGCTTTAGTGGACCACTGCTTCAGGAAACTCTAACAACACATGCCACTTTAGAGTGAGCTGGGTTTTCAGTTTGAATGATGTAGTGTATCTGTTCTAGCTCTAATATGTGATATCCTGCAGGAACACAAGCGAGTAGGACTGTGATGAATCCATGTAGTCTCACTTTGTTGTGAAGCTACCATGCTGATGCATAGCACTGTTCTGATCAACAGATTCCGGACAGAGGTTAACTATGATGTTCTCGAGGTACGGGACGGACGTTATCCTTCTTCCCCTCTGATTGGCAGTTACCAGGGTACACAGGTCCCACAGTTCCTCATCAGCACCTCAAACTTCCTCTACCTGCTCTTTACCACCGACAAGAGCCACTCCGACATTGGCTTCCGCATCCGATATGAGAGTATGATAGTCTTCTATTGTATTTATTACTGTTTTGATCTGAAAAGGGCCATGACATAAATTTCAGGAATTTTGGTAACACATTTGTCATTTAAATTTGTAATTTAAAGTCTGTTCAAGTAATGTTTACCACCTTAGACCTTAAATCGAAACTGCTACAATTGCAAAAACCCATGGCTAAAAAAGTTCTACTTCTTTTATGTTTAAGGGCTACAAATTAAACAGCTTTATTGTACAATTACACAATGTTATCCAGTAGTCTTTAACACGCTTCGTTAGAGAATGCACATGGTAGAATATCACAAAATTATTAATTGCATTGTTCAAACTAAAACATGTGATACTGTAAGTGTAATTTATGTTCAAAGTGTCTTACAATGCTGAGAATTTAGTCAAAGCTTGCTAGTTAGATAAAGCTTGATATTATCTTTTCTTCAATGCATTTCATGGCCACAATTACAAGGATCTGATAGCACTGATACCTGTGAATACTAGCAGCTATGAAGGCATCATTATAAATAATAGCCACATGCTCTTTACTATGCAGCGATTTTAATCAAGTCCTGTAATTATGATATAATAGGATGGTGATTAAGCTGTGAGATGATTTCAGTCATGCACAAACACATGATATATGCAACATTACACTGTACACAAGTACATACACATGAGACTGCAGAATTAGCTCCGTCACAGTGTTGTGAACTGAAAGAATGGCTTTTATGCTGGTATGACTCATGTTTGTAACCTTTTCTTGTTGTTTCTCTCTAAATCTCAGTTCATCTTAAATTATTGAGTACATCAACTCAAGCAGAAAGTGCTGTTGAAGAATTATGCAACTTTAGAATAATCCGAATAAGCAGAACAATTCCATAAACTTTTTAGGGGCTTAAAGTCTGGTCAGTATTGATAAGATGATAATTATTTTGTTTTGGCCGATAAGTTAACAAATAAATGGACTATATTAAAATGCTACACAATTTTGTCTAAATAAATAAGAAAAAAAAAAAAAAATACTACAAACTTAAACCAGTCATTTTAAATGTGAATTTAGGCGTCACAACATTATAACATGAAACGTGGATTTTGAGATTTGGTAAGATTATATTTAACAGTGAGTTATTAGTGTTTTTAAACAATAAGTGAGCTTTAGATGACAGCAAATGTAATCTAAATGTAAAAATAGGGGAAGTTACCATTCACAATTACACATATGTTACGGAATGATTGTATAAAGATGCGCACAACAAAGGAGATCCTTTGGAAGACTTTTAATCAAACGAAAACACAACCAGAAGAATAAATTACAACCAAAAACACCATCAAACAACATCAACGCAAGACCAAGAACAGATTGAAACTGAGGGCTTAAATACAAAGGAAACAGGGGAGCTATCGAGGCTAATTAATATGACACAACTGGAAAACAATGAGTGATAATTAAGGTGACCATGAGTGGTGGGAAACTGAACAAAGGAACAAAGGAACCAATGAAAATCAAACGGAGAGTCCAAAACAAACAGACATGTGACAATATAATACTGGCTGATATATTTCTGATAAATTAAAAAATATGGTAACACTTTAAAATAAGGTTTCATTTGTTAACATTAGTTAACTACATTAGTTAACATGAATAATGAAAATTACTTCTACATTTATTAATCTTAGTTGATGTCAATCTTAACATTTACTAATACATTTTTAAAATCATAAGTTGTATCCGTTAACATTAGTTAATGCACTGTGAACTAACATGAATATATATATATATTTTATTAACTAAGTTTAACAAAGGATAATAAATACTGTAAAAATATATTGCTCATTGTTAGTTCATGTTAACTAATGCATTAACTAATGTTAACAAATTAGACCTTATTAAGTGTTACCAAAAATATTGACCAATAACTGTAATATTGGTCTGATAATGCATAAATGTAAGAGGACAATATCACTAAATAAATGCTAAATTCATAGAAGTTAATACTGAATAACTTTTTAGAGATTAGTATTATTTTATTGGCCGATTATAATTTTTTTCTATTTTGGTCCACAAACACAAACAGTCCCAGACAAGTCAAAATAATAATTTGTATTTTAGTAGTAATTTATAATGCATTTAGAATAAACTTTCTGCCATGAAAATCCACCTGGGTGAATCATCATAAGTTGTTTTTTACATTCATTTTTGTGTATTCTCCTCTCAAGCCTTGCAACTCCAGTCGGACCATTGCGTTGATCCTGGAATCCCAGTCAACGGTCAGCGCCATGGCAATGATTTTTACGTGGGGGCATTGGTGACGTTTAGTTGCGAAGCAGGATACACCCTCAGTGACCACGAGCCCCTCGAGTGTGAACCCAACTTCCAGTGGAGTCGCCCCCTGCCCAGCTGTGATGGTACGGTCCACTCTTTACTAAAGGACACATTAAGGTACAGGTCATTTATTCAAGCGACGATATCGCTTCCAGACTGGAAGGGCCTTTACGGTTTGAAGCTACCCTTTCCGCTCCCTTCTCCTATTCCACTAGGCTTTGAATATTTAAGGCCATTATTGATTTTTCCCCTTGGGTAATGATAGGAATAATTCGCCTCCATATGTTGATGTCCTTCGGAAGGGCACTTCCTGTAATGTTTGTTTTAGCAGGATTGAGCTCAGCTTTTTGACAAATAGTCTTTATCTTGTTCTCTTTCCTCTAGCACTATGTGGAGGGTTTATTCAGGGGAACAGCGGCACTATTCTGTCCCCTGGGTTTCCTGACTTCTACCCCCATAACCTCAACTGTACATGGATGATTGAGACTTCACATGGTAAAGGTGAGATCGCTTTTTGTAGATGGTTCTTTCTTTGACAGCAATAGACACACAGTCTTCTAAAATGTCACATAAACACTACACTGTAAACCTGAATAAGTTGGCAAAATGCAAAATGCAAAAAAAAAAAATAGAGGTAATCAGTTAAATCATTTTTTTTTTTAAGTTAAGAAATTCAAAGTGAGCAGTAAGCAGTAACTGTAACAAAGTAAGCAGAACTGGCAGATTTCAATTTTGTACTATATATATATATATATATATATATACTTAACATTAATCTTGCACAAAAAAAAAAAACATTGTATAACACTTAATTTTAGCATTTATTCCCCCTTTCAAGTGTCATGGCAAAGCATGCTGGGAAATAGAAATTCCAGCCCAGTTTTAGGTAAATTTAAGTTTGTCTAAATTAAAAGAAACAAGTTCATAAAACTCAAAACAATGAAACATTTCAAATTACTTAAAATGTGTCAGTTTCGTGAACTCAAAAGAAAAATAAAGTTCTAAATACTCATAAAAGTTATTTTGATTGAACTAATTTGTTTAATTTGAGTTTTCCCTACTCAAACCAATTAATTATTTTTAGCATTAAGGTTTACAGTGTAATATATTTACATGTCTTTATTGAACACATATTGTAAACAGTACGAGATGGAAAAAGTTTGGATTTAATAACCGTTTCACCCTCTTTTGGCATCTACAATCTCCTCCAAATGGTTGCTGTAATTGTAGATCAGACCTGAACAACAGTCAGGAGGAATTTAAACCATTTCTCTTTACAAAACTGGTTCAGTTCAGTTATATTTTTCTGATGTCTACGGCATGAATCACTCTCCCATGAGGTCATGCCAAATCGTTACAGTCCTTTTGAAGGTCACTCCAGAAGACACATTTTCTACTTTCATTTTTCCTTCTATGATTACAAGTGGTTCAGGACTTGAGGCATCAAAAAACCATGATGGCCCACCATACTTTAATTTTGAAATCTTTTTTGTTTTCCCTAAACAACTCTGGTTTGATCTGTCCTCTGTGGAACATCCACATGCTCTTGTGGACTTCAAACAAGAGGCTTTGATTCTTCTTCCACTGTTCTTCTTCCAGCGTTTTCTGTATCATAATCACGTTGACTGAAACGTTAGCATGTTCCAGATATTTCTGTAAGTCTTTAGCTGACACTCTAGTATTCTTCTTGCAAGAACGCCCACTCCTAGGAAGAGAAGCTGTAGCTTGTCTTACCATCAACTGATAAACATCAAGGCTTTTTAGAGATATTTTTCAAACCTTTTCTAGCTTTATGTAAGTCAACAAACCTTCCTCTTTGCCGTTCAGAGACCTCTTTTGTTCGAGATGCAGTTCACATGAGGCAATGCTTCTTTTGAATAACAAACTCCAAAATTGAGCATTTCTTTTTTTATAGAACAGAGCGGCTCTGACTAACACCTCCAATCTCATCTCATTGATTGAACAGGTTAGCTGACACCAACTTTTGGAGAAATCATTAGCCTAGGGATTGACATGTTTTTTCCACCTTGCACTGTGAGTGTTTACATGGTGTGTTCAGTACAGAGTTGAAAATGTATCATTGCTTGTGCATTTTGTCTATTGTGATACATTTTTAGGACTAGGAATCCAGGTAAATCCAAAGGTTTGACATATGTTTTCCTGCAACTGTATGTGGCTGAAGCCTTCATGAACTCTTAAAACGTTAATATATATCTAGTGTTTTTCTTCTCCTCTCAATCTCCGCAGGTGTCCAGTTTACCTTCCACACCTTTCACTTGGAGAGTCCGCACGACCACCTTTTAGTCACAGAAAATGGTAGTTTCTCTCAACCCCTGTGGAGATTGACCGGGTCTACGCTGCCGCCCCCTCTTAGCGCTGGACTCTTTGGCAACTACACCGCTCAGATCCGTTTCCTCTCAGACTTCTCTGTGTCCTATGAGGGCTTTAACATCACTTTCTCAGGTAGAGAGCTTTGTAAAGTCGCTCAAACAACATGACATTTATAACAGAAGAAGCTACAAAATATCAATCCTTCTCCTGCTGCTTTCAGAATACGATCTTGAGCCTTGCGAAGATCCCGGCGTCCCCCCCTTCAGCACTCGTAAAGGGCTGCAGTTCGGGGTGGGGGATGCGCTCATCTTCTCCTGTTTTCCGGGGTATCGTCTCGAGGGGCCTGCGAGGGTGGTGTGTCTAGGGGGGCGTCGGCGGGTGTGGAGTTCCCCTCTGCCAAGGTGTGTTGGTAGGTGGTCACATGCTTTTCATTTTGCTTTGTTCGCAAATTATACAACAAATTTCCCCTCATGTTCTTAGAGACACGCTTACGCACAACAACACATTTCAGAGTGCACTAAAACTACATATCTCAAAGTAAATGGCTAAAGCAGCCCAATTTCAGAGTTCTGCTGGATGCCAGATTCACAGGATATGACTCACCATCTAAAAAAAGAGAGAGAGAAACAGAACGAGAACGAGCTCCAACCCCAAATTCTGTCTAATGCTTAATCAGCATTAATATAATGGTAGATATCTGCATATAATTATATTGGAGGCCAGACTTATTCAGTTAATGTTTTGCTGGAATAACTTAGATGCTAAATTTAGAATTTAATTTGTTAACATTATGATTTTGACGTTCAAGTTGAAGTAAGTTATTAGGTATTATGTGTTTTCTGCTGCAATATCTGGCTTATCCTTGCTTCATATTTGTTTACGACTCTTGAGGAACTAGGTCAGCTCATTTCTAAACATATGTTTATGTTTTTGTCAGTGTGCTTGTATTTAAATGTGCGCATTTAAATAAATAACGAATGGTTCATTACACTTAAGGCCTTTTGGGTATACCTAATATTTTTTCTTATCAATTTTAATCAAGAAAAATCATGTTGTTAGTAGCGATGCATGACATATTGATCACATACAGTATCAGTTATTGGCCGATATTTTATTTTTTATTTACCGGGATATTTAATAGTTCATCTAATGCTCACTTAAAATTAATAAAACACTTTTAAAACACTATTTTAATAACACTCTTTAATGTAATATTTAGCAAATCTCAAAATTAAAAACTATTTTTCATATTGTACATTATAATGTGATGACTAAATGACTTGTAGTAATTAAAACACTTAATTTATCAGTTATCGTCCATAATATCACAATAGTTATTAACTTAGAAAGGTATTGTCTATAATTAGCTTTGCATCTCTAGTCAGTTGTATTTAATTATTTGCATTCGCATCTTATCAGAACAGACCTGCAACCCTCGCAGCATTGTCATTGTCAAAAAGTTTAAATTTCAATTTGTGTGGTTTAATATTCGAGTAGAATTAGGTGCAGAAATTGATTTGCACTCATTCAGAAACACACAATACCCCCTGTCTGCCAGCATGAGTGTATAATGTGTGTTTGTGTTTATACTGAGATCATGGGTAATTCGTCAGAGGTCATTTGACTTCTTACCTCCCTTTCTGCAGCTGAATGCGGATCATCTGTAACTGGGAAACAAGGAGTTTTACTCTCTCCAAACTACCCTGGTTATTACGGTAACAATCATGAGTGCATCTACTCCATCCAAACCCAACCCGGTAAAGGCATCCAGCTCCGAGCACGGGATTTCCGCCTGGAGGAGGATGACATGCTTAAGGTGTTTGTGACTTAGTGTGCATTTGTGCTTGTGTGTAATGTTTGTTTGTAAATTCTGCAATGACTGTATGGGTCTGTTTTATGTGTGTTTCAGGTGTATGATGGTAACAGTAACAGTGCTCGACTGCTGGGAATATTCACAGGCACAGAGCTGATGGATGTCACTTTAAACAGCACGTCCAGCACCATGTGGCTAGAGTTCATTAGTAATAGTGACAATACCAGCAAAGGTTTTGAGCTGCACTTCACCAGTGAGTAGCACACTGACATCTGAGAGCAGTACAGTAGATAGATAGATAGATAGATAGATAGATAGATAGATAGATAGATGGATAGATTGATTGATTGATTGATTGATTAATTAAACTGGAACTACATTCAGAATTGAGTATTAAGACCATGTGTATTAACCATGGTATATATACACATTCCTTAAGATTTATATGTAAATTCCCTTTTAAGGGATTTAGGAATTATATATACTTTATAGATATACCAGAGGAGAGGTTTTCAAGGACACACTCTTTTCTTTCTTTTTTTTTTTTTTACTTTCTTTTTTGCAGGTTTTGAGTTGGTGAAGTGTGAGGACCCAGGTGTGCCTCAGTTTGGCTTTAAACGGGAAGACAAAGGTCACTTCGCAGGCAGCACGGTGTCATATAGCTGTGATCCTGGCTACAGTTTAAAGGGCCCGGAGGTTTTGACATGTCTCAGAGGGGAGAGGAGAGCATGGGACAGCCCCCTCCCACTGTGTGTGGGTAAGACACTAAATACTCACACTCATTGACAGTGCCTTCCTCAGTAGAGCCAATTACTGCGTGGATGTCTATCAGCAGACATAATTGTACCCTGTGTACTGCCATTTCAGATGTTAGGTTCGTTAATTGATAAATATGCTACCAGTCAAGAGTAATCATTTACTGAATGTAGCCAATAATCTTGAAAGCCTTTCATTCTTATATACTTTATATATACTGTTGTTCTGTGGAAGAGTTTATAGTTCATGGTTAGGGAAAAAATTTGGGGAATTTTAAGTGTTCAGCTTACAAGTATTTCTCATCACTCCCTCTAGCTGTATTAGTATTTCATCACAAACTTTAAATCTGCCACATGGCCTTCTATGATACACTCTGAGAAATTGCTTCATGAATATGAACCCTCAAAGTGGAGAGAATTCGATTAATTTGAGCGCTCTTTTTTTCTTTTTTTTTCTTCATGTGTGTGCATCTTCTACCACCCACCCTTAAACTCAGTCTGGGTTTTGCTCAGTGTGAGTTTATCACAGACCCGCTTCTGCAGTGCTGTTGAATTTTAAATTATAGTGCTTTCCCACCTGAGCCTATGGAAACCTTTAGGCAAAATTGAAATGCTTATATAGAGAGGGGAGAAATGGAACTGTAAAGGCATGAGCAAATATTTTTCATCCGCCATAACAGGAAACTAACTAGTACTGTAGAAAACAGAGGGTGGACAGTGAGAAATGAGAAGTTGGTGAGAATAAGAGAAAGAGGGAGGGGAGGAGAGAGCAGGAGAGAATGAGAGAGCAAGAAATGTAGTTTTATGACTTACGAAGCAGTTCATCTCAGGAGTTGAAGAAGATGGGTTTGTTTCATTGTGATTTATGGCTCTGCTGTCCATTATGGGAAGATTTGTCAGAAAGAAAGAAAGAAAGAAACAAAGAAAGAAAGAAAAAGAAAGAAAGAAAGAAAGAAAGAAAGAGAACTGCAGGAAAAAAGAGCAAGAGAGACAGATGAAAGTAAAAAGAAAGAAAAAAAGTTAAAAATCTCAACTTTGAGATATACAAAAGAAATGAAAAATCTTGTTTAATGTGTGTTTTCATTCTCGATTTTCTTTCTCATTTTTATCCAGTTTCTGAAACCTTTGATTCCCAGAGAAGGGACAGAAGGCTATGATCCAGAACATCTCAGTAGTGTGCAATTTGAGTGCTGCAAAAATAATAATAATTTAAAAAAAAAAAAAAAAAAAAGTAATCCGTATTTATGTCTTGTCTTTCAGTACAAATAGCTAATCATCCTAAAAAAAACACATTAGCTGTTGGCTAAGAAAGTGAACTGAATTTAAGATATATTCTGTTTAAACAACTAATATCTTAAACAATTTTGCTTACAATTTTGTAAGTAATCAATATATCTTGTTTTAAGAAGGTTTAGATGTTTGTACTGGAAAACAAGATTATCATACTGATTAAGAAAATAGTTCATTGCAGAGATTCTCACACTACTTTTTTCACTTTTCTCTCACATTCTGTCCTTCTCTTCAACTTTTTTGCATTTAACAATTGATTTTTTTTTTCTATGCTGCACCAACAGAAATGCTGAAAAGTGTGTCTCTGTCTATGATTATACCCTTCAGTATGTATGACAATTGCTTGAGAGACTAAAGTGGGCATTTGAACACATTGCACTTGCGTGCTGTGACATGTATATCTCACATGACTACAAACACTGGCCACCGTGTTATTTGTGTCATTGCTTGACCGAGACTCAAGGAGAAATGCGTGTAGGTAAAGTGCCTGGAACAAATGTGCGAAGTGCCCCTCCACTGACTTGATTGTGCTTCATTCCTATACTTCAGTACTGTTTTGGAGAAATAGTACTTGCTGAATTCTTATTTTTTCCTACAATTCTTTATTTCTCTGCAAATCTTTCCTTCTTTTTACTTCAAAGTGTCCAATCTCCCCTTTTATAAGAAATAAATAAATCATCTTACCGAGCTAACAACCCAATCAAAAATCAAGCGTAGCATTAATTCTTGCAGGTCACATCAGTCAAACTTGCATCAGCTGACTTTCGGCTGATTCACGTCTATCTATAGGAATACGAGGCCTATCACAGCATATAAGGTCCATCAGTATTATTAGCAGCTTTATCACGTTGCTCAGGAGATAATTACCCTCCTCCATCCTCAACCCCTCCTCTCATCCAGTCAGAACTTTGCCTTCTGATTCCCATTCAAATCAGACTAATTCTTGAAATATGTTGTACATTAAATTTGATCATTAATGATATCTCCAATACATCATGTTGGTTCTGTTCTGTTTATCCTAAGGGGGTTATTGCTGCTCTTCCTGCTCTTATCCATGCTAGGCTGTTCTTACCCAGAACAGAACCATACTGCCGATCCAAACTGTATGCTAATTGTCAATCATCTTTGACAGTAGTGATCCTGACAGAACTTGTGTTTCAATTCAAGACCCAGTGAAATCCATTTGTAAAATGTAAAATGTAATTGGCCTCAACCATAGTCATTTGTCCTTTCATCAGTCACCACAACACTTTAAGACTTTGAGTCTTTGTTTTAAATTCAGTATGTTTTAATTATAACCATCACTGAACATGCAGTAGATGGATATGACTAAAATGTTTATAATCAACTATACACAAATAAAATAAAATAAAATAAATGACTATGATATCAGATAATTATTAATTTAAAACAGGTTTTGGGATATTCAAATTTCTAATTAACATGTTTTGTGTCCTTGAACCACAATTTTAAAACAGATTACTTTATACATTTGTTTTCATAGAAACTTTTGTGAGTAAAACAGTTGCTTATAAGAAAGGTGACTAAACTGGTTGCTTTACAAAAGTTATGCACTAGAGAGCCTGTCTTCAGGCTCTCTGGATACCTGTCAAAACCCAAGGATCGATGAACAATATCATTATTACTTGTATGTGTAAAGTATATTGTAATATGTGTGTAACGGTACACATATTCATTCCGAAGATTTTTCAGTCCGGAGCTTTCGGTTTGGTATGCATGTCAGTGCTTCCCACAGGTTTGAAATATACCTGCGATGGTAGTCGGGTGAAAAATCCTCCTATACCCACGGCACAAAAATGGTCTACTACATGTGACAAACAAATAATGTGTGATTTTTAACAGTATTTTTATTTATTGAAATTAATTTTAATTACATAGCATACTATTACATTTAATTACATACTAATATTATGCATTATTATGCATTGTAAATTATGCAAAATTACAGCATTTAAATGGTTATCCTTTTCCTAAGTTCTCCTTGCTGTCATATAGTGTCTCTCTCAGTGAATGGGACATAGATTTTACAAGTAAAATTTATATAATAAGTAATATATGAGTCAAATAATGTTCTTAGTCTTTTCTTCCTGTGGTGGAGACTACAATAATTTACTATGAATTGAATGAAAATCAAATTAAATACAATTTACTGTAACCAAAATACCAATAATGCCCAGAAGAAGAAAAGAAGAAAAAAAAAAAAAAAAAAAAAAAAACTTAGCGTGTGACTTTTAATTATAAACAAGCCCGAAATACACCAGGACTCTTATTTTGAAATGTCTACACAATTGCGGGCTGAACCTTCAGATTCTTACAACCGTCTAAAACATATTATATAAAGGCCATAAAGTAGACATTGTCATAATTCATAAACTTGAGTTCATTAGCAATCGTTTGGCATACATCTACGCTTTTCGTTGATTGAGAATCACTTTGAAGCAGTCTGAAGCGCTGTTGCGTGAGCCTGTAGAAGTGTAGAATGCGCAACAGCGCCGCCTTGTGACTTTGCAACATGCAGCGCTCTTTGTGAAATATCCACCGTGTCTCTGCAGCGCACGTGGCAATTAGCGGGAGTAAACAGTTCTCGCGCACAGAACGAGCAGGTATGAAACGCATAGGGCCGGGGGAGATTTTCCACTAGTTAAACGATCGCGGATGGTTTCATTATCTTGGGCGGATACAAAAGTATAAGAGGATGAAAATAATAAAAGCATAAATGTGTCTCCAAATATACTTGGGCGGCCGATAATATACCTGGGCGGCCCGCCCAAGTAAAGTCTAAGTGTGGGAAGCACTGCATGTGTACCGAATGAATACAGTGCTTGAACCACTGCACGTGCGGAACAACTCTGTCTGTGGAATGTAATTTCAAACTCAGTTCCCTCCCAGGATAAGACAATATTGTTTAGATATCTGAAAAATAATGAAGGACACAGAGTGAGCTGCTGCCAGATAAGTGCACGACCCAATTTATCCTAAACATGAGACGTGCCTTATATTAGCGCTTCGAACTAAATCATAAACCTTCATGGCTTATCCTACTGTCAGATGCATATGTTGTTTAATACGTTTGAGATGCGTATTATTCAGCGCACAACCTACATTTATTGTTGTATACTTGCTTGTAAATTTTACAAATTCACAGTATTTCCATTTTGCATAAAGGATTATCCTAAAAGCAAGCGAGTCTACAGTATATTTAACTTCACAGACTTCAATGAATGAGTGCCGGTGTGTATTAGAATGAGAGCACAATTATTATAACCTTATTCTAAAATATTTTGGTAACATATTTTGCATCCAAAAGTGTAAGCACTTCAAACCTTTTCACCATACACTGCAGAGTGTGTTGCTGCAATATTGACAGACTTTTTTGATCTTATTGAGATTTACTCTGAATCCTGTCCTGGCCCTGTCCAAAGGGTGTATATGTGTATGTACGAGTGTATACCGTGTAAGGGCGCACGCATTTGACCTCTTGAAATGATCATGATGATGGCAGGAGTTGGAAATAAGACTCTCAGAACTTCCTGATCCATGAAACAGGAACTGTCACACGCACTGGGCCCAACCTCCTGACAAACAAGTGATTTGTTTCCCCACTGCCCGCTACCACCAGCACCACCATTGCCCCAGTGCAAGATGGATAGTCATGTCTGGTGCAGGACATATTACCAACACTATCAGTGATATTAGCCAAAGGAAATATGCCCTCCCCAGGGAAGGCTCAATCCTGGAGGTGATATACGGCCACATTATTCTGCTCATCACTCATAAAGCTCTGCTCAGTGCTGAATGTATTCTTTTAAAGTGGAAAGTTATACGTGCCCTTCCACCTGATGATGCATCTCTTTACAGCACACCGTGTACAATCCTTTCTTGAGGGATTTAGGCTATGTCTACATTAATC
Source organism: Mylopharyngodon piceus (assembly GCA_039654765.1). Lineage (NCBI taxonomy): Eukaryota > Metazoa > Chordata > Actinopteri > Cypriniformes > Xenocyprididae > Mylopharyngodon > Mylopharyngodon piceus. The sequence continues at coordinate 10,384,944 of CM077448.1, read as the reverse complement.
CAGATACATTTGAAAACGGTGTTTTTGTTTCAAAATGCTCCCCGTCTACACTTACATTTTCCAAAAGTTGCTCATCCACACTGTAACGTCTGAAAATGATTAAAACACCTTACTGCACATGCGTAAAAAATATAATAAAAGCTCACAAGATGATACCAAGAGAGCAGACATAATAAAGTTCTCACTCTATTCTTCTGGCACAGTCGTTTTATTAGCAAAATATCCCACCACTCACTGTTGCATCCAGGTTGCACTCAAAATTGTTTGGTCTTAAACGCAATTGTCGGCATGTTTTGCCACAGGACAGCAATTGCGAGTACATTTTCTGGCATCTTTGCAGAAAAATTCTACAAAGGAACATTTTACTTTAGCAACACTATGAAAGTAAATAGCAGACAAAACAATGCCGCTATAACCATAGATATCTATGGGTACAATATGCATCACATGACTAAACATGCATCATCATTTTCGAATACCTCCGTTTTCACAGTTCACACTACAACGCAAAATTGATCCACTTGGGAGAGAGCTCCATCTTCATTGACAGAAACGCCATCTCAGTGTGGACGGAAGGCCAAAACGGACAGAAAAAGATGTGTTTTCAAAGAAAAACGTATTAGTATGGACAAGGCCTTAGATATGGATGCAGAATCCCTTACGGAAGTGGACCTCTCACTTAAAGGATTTTTCCCCCCTCTTGTTTTTACAGTGAGATTCATTTTTAGTCAGTTTTAACTGAGAGAACATTTACATCAAAGACCTGAAATTATTGACATTCAGTCATGCATAGTCTACAATGAAAATTTGTGATTTTAAAATCTAATTCAAACCTGATAATCAATGTAAAATTAACAAAAATTATATTATATTATATTATGTTATTTTATGTTATATTATATTTAAAAATGTATTTATTAAATCATTTCAATTTTACAAGAGAAAAAATTTCACTAGTGGCATCAGATATTTGGACCCCACTGTGTTTGTTTATTTATTTATTTTGTGCTTAAGAGCTGTGAGCTGTCATTGAAGGATGGTGCTTTTGTTTATCTCTTTCTTCACCCAGCCGAGTGTGGAGGAACGATTAAAGATGAGCCCATGGGCCGGATTCTGTCTCCTGGTTACCCAGCGCCTTATGAGCATAACTTGCACTGTGTCTGGACTATTGAGGCGGCACTTGGAAGCACCATCGGGTGGGTATCTACTCTTCCATTACCCCCCTCCTCACCATCTGTCCCTTCATCACGCTGTTTGTCTTTTGATATCTTCATCTGCCTTAAAATGTAACTTCCAATCATATCTTTCATCCAATATCTTCGACCTTGAATTTCAAGCCATTAACCCTTGCTGATGATCCTAAGCTCTGGGAAGTTCATTAATTGAGTCATTCCATGAACGGAGTACCATTGTTCACTGGATTTGTTACATACATATTTACTTAGCTGTCTAAATGGGGACATTCCATAGACTTATATTGTTTTTATATACACCTAGTTATACAGCTAGTTATAAATACTATAAACCTAACCCACACACAAACCCCTGACAAAAAAAAAAAAAAAAAAATATATATATATATATATATATATATATATATATATATAAAAAAAAAAAAAACTTTCATTTTATACCATTTTTATTAATGAGGATGTCCCCAAAAGGAGGATATATTTATTTATTTATATATATATATATATATATATATATATATACACACACACACATATATATATATATATATAGATTGATTAATTGTGTATTATGCCATTTAAATGATGTAATGAAGAATTGACATGATTTGAACTTTCAGAAGAGTCAAGTTCTGCTTTTTATTATTCATATATCAAGAGTCATATTGTTGCTATTGATAGGAGGCCATGACCTTGATAACAAGAAGAGTAGCTGCAATTTTGGTTTGAAATGTTTAGAAATAAATTTAGATATTCCTGCCTAATAATTGGTATTAATGAAGCAGGAGCACAATGTTTTGTTTTGTTTTTGTTTTGTTTTTTAAGACATTCGTTGTTTAAAAAAATCCAAAAATTAAAAAAACAACAACACCCATTTCATCGAGAGACTCAAGATGTCCATCCTTCTATCCCACCACGCATGCCATACTGCATCTAATTGGTTTGATGGTGTTTTTGTCAACTCTCGCCTTAGCCTCAAGCACCGATTGGCTGGCAGGCTGAGCAGTAGCTCTGCGCATGCCAGTATTGTTCATCGTGCTGTCACAGTCAGCAGGACTCAGAGAAGCTAGGAGGACATTAGCACTTTGGCAGTCCTACAGGCTGACCTCTTCCCTTCCCCAGCAAATCGCTCCCTTTTGCACTAATGAATGAACATGCCCCCTTGTTAATTGCCACTCGTTTCGCCAGCGTAATTTTGCATGAAATCTCGCCGCTGAGCTCTGCCTAATTTGTCCCGGGCTTTAATTGTGCTGTTTATCAGATACTATCCCCGCCCTTTATCTAGACACTTTAAAAGCTCCCAGACACTGCTTTCTTGCTGTGTTAAAGTGGTTCAGAATTGACATTTGATTTGGTGTTGCTGCGCTGAGGGATTTGTAAGGTGCCTTGAAGATGTGGAAAGCTCAATCAAATTTCCCTTTTATCCTGTATCCTTTGTGTCCATAAATAGTTGGAAATTAACAATGAAGCGAGTGTAATTATATCATAAGGGTTATTGAGTATCAAACGTTGGTACACCCCTCCAGACGCTCAAGTGAGACGAGCAAGCCATATGCAATAATTCAGGTCGCCTGTCCATTTTTTGTATAATCATGTAATTTAATACAGTCTGATACTCAGATGTTGCCTGCTTGAAGCCTGTACTTAGTGTCATGTAATAATTGCCACGAAAAACAATGTTATCACAGTGTTCTTAAGCACAAATGCTGAGTGCCTGAAACCCTGTTAACCCCTAAATCACTGCAACAAGTGGCCTCTCGTGGATTATTTTATTTATATTTTTCCCAATCATCTCAAAGGGAAAAAGTGTCCCAATTTACCTGAATTCAATTGGGTCTGTAAGTTTTTTTTTTTTTTTTTTTTAATAAGTTCCTTATGCTAACCAAGGCTGCAATAATTTGATCAAAACCACAGTAAAAACAGTAGTAATGTGAAATATTATTACAATTTAAACTAACTGTAACTAACTTACAATTAAACTAACTGTAAACTAATTATATTTAAAATGTAATTTATTCATATGATGGCATCTTCAGTGTCACATGATCTTTCAGAAATCATTCTAATATACTGATTTGGTGATCAAGAAGCATTTCTTATTATCATTGTTGAAAACGGTTGTGCTTCTCAATATTTTTGTTGAATCCATGATATTTGTCAGAGACAATTGCGAGACAGTTGTTCTATGCGCAGCTAAAATTGCTTCGCTACATTCACTGGTCTGGCAGTTCTACAAATAATATAAAAAAAAAAAAAAATTTGCTATGTCATTGCGGAGAGTTTGTAATGACAGCAACCCTTCAGCGATGACGGCAAGAAACTAGGGCTGTGCGATATTAGTGCTTTTCTTTCTTTCATAGTGGTGCACTTTCGTTCCTCCCTAAAAGCAAAACTTAAAGGTGACCTATTATGCCCCTTTTTTACAAGATATAATATGAGTCTCTGGTGTCCCCAGAATGTGTCTGTGAAGTTTCAGCTCAAAATACCCCATGGATTTTTTACTATACCATGTTTTAACTGCCTATTTTTGGGTGGGAGAAAAAATGCACCGATTTGGTGTGTGTGCCTTTAAATGCAAATGAGCTCGTGCTCCCTGCCCACAAGCTTGTGATTCCTGCATAAATAATACAGGAGAAGTTCACACAGCAAATATAACGCTCAAAATGGATCATTACAAACTGTCCATGATGCAGCATATCAGATCACGCAGGTATGGCATGTATTTTGTGGATGTTTGCTAACATTGATTCGATTCTGAATGAGTTTGATAGTGTGCTACACGGCTAATGTGGCTAAAGCTACACAATGTTGGAGAGACTCAATAAGAATGAAGATGCGTTGATGAATTATACAGACTGCAAGCGTTTTCGGGTTAAAAATAAAAATAACAACATGACCGGGTCTTTGTGAATACAGTAAGAAACAATGGTAACTTTAACCACATTCTACAGTACATTAGCAACATGCTAACGAAACACATTCAGAAAGACAATTTACAAACATCACGAAATATATGAAATTGGATCATGAGCAGTTGGTATCGATCCATCTTTGAGAATCAACTTCTGTGCAAATCCTGTGTTTTACTGACCCTCGTGTGCAAAGCAATCTGGTGTAAAATAAGTCACACATACTGGTATATGAATTTATCTGGACACATTCCCTTCGTAAATAAAATTACACCACTGCATCCTTAGTGGTTTAGATGCCAGGAGCTTATGGAGACTCATATGTTTACTATTATAGCCGTTAACAGATCAGTGATAATGTTTATATAGCTGAGACATATCACAAGCTCAGGGACGGTCGTTCTTGAGTGCTGCTGTCCTGCAGAGTTTTGCTCCGATCCAACTCACCTTCCTTCATTTAGCTTTAGTAATCCTGAACACTTTCAAGTGTGTTTGATCAGGGTTGTAGCTAAACTGTGCAGAACAGCTGCTGCTGCACTCCAGGACCAGTGTTACTCGTTGTCGCTTACAAAAACAATGGCGGTGCCGTGGGTGGAAACATGAAGATTCAGGGGGCAGTAATATTATAATAAGATCCCCTTCCTATGTCACAAGGGGAGCAAAATCAGAACGGCGCGATTTGTCACATGCTTGCAGAGACAGGCTTACCAAAACAAAATTACTGGGTTATCCTTTTTCACATTTTCGGGTTTGGTAGATGCACCAGAGATGTGATTATAGCACTTAAACATGGGAAAAGTCAGATTTTCATGATATGACCCCTTTAACATCCAAATCAGCGATTGTTGTAAAACACAGTCACTAAACTGCAGGACGCTCAATAATAAAATGAATCAAACTGCATTAAGCCGCAAAAGAGATAAATGGTTAAATGCACACAGAAATATGTCAAAATGCCTGGTTTGGCGAGTATTCACTTAAACACAGTCGGTTATGTCTTAAGTGAACATAAACAGTTAAGTGAACATAAACACATGAAATAAATTGCATGTGTAACAGTATATTGGATCTGTGCATTCGGCTAACCCTTTACCAATGTCTGCATAACACCCCATGTACAGTCATGTTTTCCTTTAGTGGCGAAGCGTTTATCACTGAAACATGTTAGCTGTAAACATGTCTAAACTTGAGAGTAGTGTGTGAGTTATTTAAAATCATATTAGTTGGAAATCATGTTCCAATACTTCATTCTGCAAGCAGGAGAAATTATTTCCAAAAAAGCTTGTTTGTCAACACTAAACAGCTGTTAGAGTGCATTTGTGTGTGATGTGCTATTTATTTAAGTATATCTAGTACAACTATATGAACACATATGAGTTTCGCAGGTCATGTAATGAGGTGTTAGAATGTGTCTGTGTTTATCCTCTTCCTGTATGTCTGTGCTTAGTGTTATACCACAGGCACAGTATAATTAATAGATTGGGTACCTTCCAGTCTCAGACCTAGTTCCCCAGTGTAAGGTATGCACATACATTTCTTTGATCTCATCTCGAGCAATCAATTATTCAAGATCATTTGCAATGCAATGGGATTGAGATTATGTCCTTAGGGATAGACTGGTGTATGACCAAAATCAGCCCTTATATAACAGTAATTTTGTGTCACAGTAATGGCATATATTATGAAACACTTCCTTTTAAGTAATAAATCTATAAATTATATTATTATATTATATATAAACAAACATAAACTACCATTAAAAACGCTGGGGTTGGTTTAGAAATATTGTCTTCAGTCACTTTTTATAAATGTAATGCATTCTTGCTGAATATGAAATAGATTATATAAGTCTATAAAATTCTTTTTTTTATATGCTGCAGTATTATATGATGTGTCAAACTGAAATTGCTACCATTTTAATTAATAAAGTTGTATACACTGCAAGCGCCATCTGCAACACTCTTTGGAGTGTGTGCTATATTTTTCAGTTTGATGGATTTTTTTTATTTTATTTTTTTTATTAGATATACCCCAGTATAAGCGCTATATATCTCTATGTAATAGGTGATACATTTGTACTGTCATAGGATGTATGCTGTGATACCACCCAGCTCCAGCTGTCCTGTCCTGGTGGACTTCCTTATCCAGAGGGGCTGATGGAAAAGTCTGAGTGTGGAGACATAAAAGGATGTGTAAGGGTGGACTGGGATGGTTGTATGATGTGGCACGATGTTGACGGGCAGGGACACACTTTGGGGTTTCATGAGGCAGGGGGTGCAGGTGATATTTCATCATTCTTTCATCACAGACACATCTCCACGTCTGAGATCCCTTTGTTTGGCAAAGGTGATAATTACTTTCAGCAGCCACTTCACACACGCACTCACTCACACACACATACACACCACACACACACACACAGAAAGATACACTGCCTAGCCCCAAATGTTCTCATCCACGTGGGATTAGACATCGGTTAAGCCTGCTGTTCCAGAGCCGGTTTGGAACATTCGTGTCGCAGCTCAAAGGATCGTACTGTCACACTCAAGGCTCATCTGCAGTCACGAAAGAAATCTGAGGAATTAACGGAAGCTGGGGTCCCTCTTCCCTATTCTGCTGTTTTATCAACCTCTTTTTCTCTTCCTCTAAATCCTTCAAGTCATAAATTAGCCCTGTTCTCTTCTTGTTCCCGTCCCATCTTGTCAAAGTTTACACACATTTCTTCTCTTCTCTTTTTTTTTTTTCCTTTTCTTGGCTTGTTCTATTCATTGTTGTCGCACTCCTCTCCATTTGTTCTCCTGCAGTCTATTTTTACCATTGAACCAGAAGTGAAGTCACCTAGATTGACAACTATAATATTATATATAATTACATGTTTTGTAGCATTTTAATTCTTAATAAAGGCAGGGCATAAAGGTTTCAAGTTATGATATATCATGGATCAAACTAAAATGAATCTGTGGCCATTTTAACTAATTATTATAGTTAGTTTGGACATAAAGGAATGCAAATGTATTTAAGCCTTGTTTCAGTTTTTTTCTTCCCCCTATTTTTGCAAACACTTCTCACTGAAACTCGCAGGTCTCACTTTTAGAATGAATATGTCTCACACATTAACAACAACATTCTGTGATATTCATTCTGTTAGATACAGAATGAATATCACAGTGGGAAAGTTGTTGGTTTGTCAGTAGGGTATTCTGCTTTTAATTCATGTAATGGTTGCCTGGCTAACAATAGTCTTGGGAGCTCAGGGTACAAAAATTGTCAATATGTCTTGGCTTGCGGGATGCTTAACATCATATTTAAGAACAGGGTTGCAGTCACACCACATGACGCATAACTTCAAACGCAACAACAAAACCAGTGCAAATAATACAGAACAGCAGTTTTTTTGCATTATTTATTCATGTGGTGTATGCTGGGAATAATATTCCTGCCTCCAGCACCACTGGCATGACTGTGTGCTTCTTTAGTAGCTTAATCAGCAACATCGACCAGCTTGACCAGCCAAGATGCTAATGAACATCATCATTATGTTGTTCCATTAGCTAGACCAGCACCAGACCAGCATAATCCAGCCTGGACAAGCGTGGAAATTGTTTTTGGAGTATAGACAGGGCTGTATTTACCTCATATTGTGACATAGGCAAAATAAACCCCAGTGTAAAAGTAGCCCAATTGGCAACACCGGTCCAAACTGTGTGTGGCACTTGATTCATGATAGAGGCAGGGTGAAGTTATGAGGTTTTACTGACAGTTAGAGGATCCAATGCTCTTTTCAGTGCTTTTCATTGGTTAAATATTTGCAAAACCCACAGACAGACGTAAAGGGTGACCAATAGTAATGATTTATGACAAAATATGGAGATACAAGCTTCTGCCCGACAGCAACGATGTTATGCCAATATTATATATTTTATTAATCTATAAAGTGATTGTCGTGCGGAGCTTTAGCATTAGAGTGAAATAATAATAATAATAAAATATATATATTTCTCCTCATTGTAATTGCCCCCCGGATGTGCGAGCATGGGCAAGTGGCTAGAATGCCTGTGCATAAATGATCTGATCGGTTGTTTTTTTTGTTTTTTTTTTATCAGCAGGTTGGACAGGCACAGGGGAGAGAAAGACCCCCGAAGAGTCTAGAGTTGATCAATCAATTAATGAGGCTAATTTTTAATGAGCTGTGAAATTGTGCCGTCTCACTTGCAATGTCTGCTTGGTCATTACTCTCAATATACAAACTGTCAAAGTTTGAAACTCACAATTTTTCTAAAAGGTTAATGTACCCCAAAATCCAATACATTGCTAAATGGAGGAAATGTGCTCACGCGCACCGAGAATAATCTGATGATAAACACCCGGATGGCTCTCCTGCCGGTGTTCTCCTGGGAGCACTTTGCAGTGGGGATGGCTGACAGCGGTGAAGGGAGGAGACCGTGCATTGTGGGTAGAAAGTGCTGTGCACTTGTTTTTAAGGTGGCCAGGACCTCATATCTGCTGAATCAGACTGAGAACTGCTTCTTACACTTGTACAATCTGCCTACACTGCAGATAAAGATAACTAATCATTAATGCATCAGCTAGTTCCGCCCACTCTACCCTAAATTAAGTTTTTTATTTATTTATTTACTTAAATTTTCATGTTATGTAATGAATTACAGTCTTTATTTATTTATTTATTACTAGTCAAATGCTAGACTAACATGAATTTCTAGGCTGTTTTGTGCTGGTTATTGTTGGTTTGGTGCTGATCTAGCAGGTCTAACATAGCCATACTATTCATCAGCAGAATTTAACTGGTGAAGCTAGCCAACAAGCATGGCCTCTCTAATAAAGTTTGTTGTTCAAGGACGTCTTTCTGGATTTTAAGACGCTAACTGAGTTTGATCTTGTGGCCTTGACCTTGAGACCTTTTGAAACCATCTTCTCTCAGACTTTCAGTGCTCTGGAAAAACTGCTTTGAGCAACATGAATGATGCAATAAATTAACCACTTTCTCTATTCCAGTTCATTAAAATGGACAGCCTGGTTTTTATACAAACAGGTCATGGTCTGGGACTGAATCTGTTTTTTTGTTTGTTTTTTTAACCACAATCAAAACTCGTCCTCTCTTTCAATCAAATAGCTTCCATCCAAATTGCAGTCATACCCATAAGGGATAATGGAGATGTCCTGCACAGATATGTGTATAAAGGTGCCCTTGAGTGGCTTGATGTTCTATACTCTGCTGCCATGAGAGATGAGAACCATCATTGCAGTGATTGCAAGGCAGCACTGTATTGATATTCTGACATCATTTTGTTTTCTTCTTCAGAATCTCCTGTGGACTCACAATGATCTTACCGCAAGTGATGCCATCATTGAAATAGAGTGTAACAGTCGGGTTCCGAAAGTAAAAATTCAATTAATCTGTAGGGAAATTGATTTATATACAAATCTACAAATCAATTCTTCAATGTTAAAACAGACCTGCTGTGAGTTAATCCATGCTGTATGATTTAACTGAAGCCATCATCCTACATTATTTAACTTGTTTTCAAAATAATTGTGTTTAACAGTGTAATTCCTGGTGGTAAAATTAAATTATCCAAGATTCTGCAAAAAGATTCTACCAATCAGAGATCCATGACAAACAAATTGTGCTATATATATATATAAAATTTATTCAGACACCTTGAACATTTCATTCATTAATACAGTTTATTCACTATATTTTATTTTATTTTTTTTTTATTTTTTTTAAATGGTAATAAAATATGACAAGATCTCAGAGTTAAACTGTGTCAGAATAACACTTAAGCAAAATATGGTCAGGTCAAAGTGTCTGAATAATTTTTGGTTCCAAATTTTTATCAATTTTACTGGTAGTCCACTGTATGAAGAATTTTTGGGTATAATATGTCACAGTTTACTTTATTTTGCTATCACTTACATAAATGAACTATAGTGTCCTGCACCCATTAGTAAAAATATTGTGATTGGTCTTCTTTCTTGAATTATTGGCATATATAATTGTGATTCAATTCAGATATTTTGCATTTACTTTAATACTGAATTGTGACATGCTTCTATTTGTCTTGCTTCACACATAACAGCCTTTACGCAAAAGCGGCTCTGATCCTTGCCATCTAGTAAGCACTGGTGCTTTCTTAGAAAATGCAAATTTGTCCACCTTATACAGGACATCTCCATCTCTAAACCCTACTGTCCACACATTATTTACAAAAATGCTACATGACTTGATTCTTCTCTAGATACACCAGATCCTTCACTGGTTGCTTAATATTCAAAAATATTTTTATTTTTTATTCTATTTTTTATAGTTTTATTCTTTATTCTTTTTTTTTTTTCGTTCCCTTCAGAATAATGAACACCGTCCTTTCTATATCGTCCATGTAGATTTTGTTCTCAATTGTCTTGCCTGGTTAAACGAATAAACAAATAAATGCATCCACAGACATGCATTCACAAACCGCACGTCGCTCCCTGTCTGCCAAGTCATTGCAGCAGGAACACGGGCGAGACTCCCGGGGTAGCAGCGCTGTTTGGTATTCATATGACACAACTCTCCTTTCCATTCGCCTTTCTTCCTCTCCTTCTCCCTCTCTTTGGCACTTCCTTTGACATCTAATTGAACCACCTTGTTTCTTAAAGATTCATGCAACACTTTGCTTACCTCTTGTGCCCAACTTGAAAATTGTGGTTTTAGTTGTTTAATTTGGAAGAACAGGAGTCTTGGCTCAGTCTTGTGCTTGTTTTTGAGTAAGTAGTTGCTTTTGAAAAAGAATAAAGCGGGGAAATCAGGTTGTGGATGACCTCTGTTGAGATCAAAAGTATTTTTCCATCACATGAGATGCAGTTGACCTCTACATTTTGCGTGGTTTGAAGGGAACAAATCAAATCTTGTGGGGTTTAGTCTTTCATCTCCCTCCACCTTCCCCTTTGTATTTAACATGCAAATCTGACAGACTGTAACCACCCACTCTCCTGCCAACGCTCCCCACAACCCTACCGACCGCCATCCCATCAGTGAGGATTACATGAAAGAGTTGTAGAGCAGTAGAGAGAGAAACAGGAAAGGATAGACGAAAGAGTAAAACGCATTTCAATAAATAAAAAATGAACACGAGGATTAGTTAACGATAGTGGCGTATGGATTAGCTGTACCAGTATGATGTTTGTTCAGGCAAGACCCTCGTTCTCCGCTCAATATCCGTGCCTCTCTCCTTCCTCGAAGACCTGAAACTGAGGGTAATTAGCTAAGCACCACGACCAGTGCTGAGTTCAAGGAAACCCCTTATGTTAAGAAAAACTGTAGTTAAAATTTGGAACAGTACTGAGGGTTTCTTATGGGTTTTCTTTCTTACCTTAAAAGGATAGTTTACCCCATTTCCGCAGCCTTATGTCATTCCAAACCTGTTTGACTTTCTTTTTTCTGTGGAACACAAAAAACAAGTTCTTGGAAAATGTCTCAAAAATGTCCATACAATGAAAGTATTCAGTGTGTTGACAGACAGTTGAACCATTTCTTTAAAATATTGCCTTTTGTGCTCCGCAGAATTGAGACACAAGAGTAAGTAAATGGTGATTTATTTATTTATTTATTTATTTATTTATTTATTTTTTTTTTTTTTTTTGAGGGGGTTGAACTATCCCATACTGGCTCAGTCTGGTTTAACCATCATAAAGCAGCCTGAATCAGCACAGAATCTGTTCTAGTCTGATAAAGAATTAAACAGAAATAAAGAGTATGTGAAGATGAAATAATTCTGTGAGCAGAGTTTAACTGTGCACTGATCTTCTGTTCTTAAGTATTCAACCTAATGACCATCAGAAATGAACCATTTTCACCAGCATGAAAATGTAACTAAATTGATCTTTTTTGAGTAGGATAGAGATAGAGTACTAATATAGTTGAATAATATTTTTAATGAGTTTTATTTTTATATTTTCAGTTTTATTTATTTATTTAGTTAGTTTTAGTAAGTTTAATTATGCTATTATATTTATATTTTATTTTAAATTTTAATACTTCAAATTTATTTCCATAGTTGCCAAGGCAATAACTTTTTCGTCTGATATTTGTTCAATTACTGGATTTTATTTATTTATATATATTTTTGGTATATTATTTTTATTTATTTGTTTGTTTGTTTGTTTGTTTGTCTGCTGGAGTTTCAGAGGGGTTTTGGATGAGTTTCAATTGATTTAAGCAAGGTTGTATTTTTTTTGTTGTTGTTTTTGTTTTTTTTGTTTTTGAGAATATAAAAATGTGAGAATGAGAATATAAAAATGTATTTTAAAAGATGTGACACTTCAGCTGGTTTATGTTGGTTATTGTTGGTTTGGTGCTAGATTAGCTTATTGACAGAAGTTCCTGGTGAAGCTTGTTGGCGACACCAGTAGACCAGCTTTCAAAATACAACACAAGCTGATTCCATCAACTGCACGTAACACCTGCTTTAGCATCTTGCAGTTAAAGAGGAAGCTGGCTGGCACTAACGGAATGGGTGCATCATTGTGTGCCTGCTTCCCCTTGAGAAACCAGCCGCCACTTGCATAGACTAGCGCTTTATCATTAGCATGACACAGATCTGTCCTGTCGGCAGTGATGCGATGGATGTTGGAGTTTGAGGGGTTTTCTGAAGTGCTCGTTTCCTCACAGAAAGCAACAATGTGTGTGTGGTAAAACTTTGGGTTGCCAAATGAGTGGAGGGGGATGGAATAATTTGGTTCTTTATCAGATTTGTAATAGCACTCTGGCTGTAGGCTGATTAATCTCCTTTAGAACTTCTGGATTGAATAATGTTTCTCTTTCTTTATCTGTCTGCTTGGCTCGTTGCCTCTTCCGGTCTCTCTCTCTGAAGCCCCCTTCACACTGACTGTGATGTTATAGCTGGTCAGTATGTTGCTCACTAGTTTAACAATGAATACAATTAATATATATATATACACATATAATATACTGACACATATCCAGTTTTTACCCACCTGTTTACATACACTTAAGCCATAACCGACTGTATCCATGCAAGATACTCCACACGATGGACATTTTGACATCTGTGTGCGTGTATTTGACTAATCAGGCGCAAGGAGAACTGATCGCACGCGACAGAGAGAGAGAGCGCACGCGAGAGAGCGCTTCTGTTGTGTGTCATTCAGTGCGATTCCGCCGATCCCGCCTTCACTAACTGCAAGTTAATCGATAACGAATTGTGATCGGATTGTAATTTTGTGCTACGACGATCTTAGCTACCTTTCATTTCACTGTAGGGTGAAATTATGTTCAACCCGCCAAAGTGGCTAGTGGGAGTGTCTGTCTTACCCGCCACAGCTGAAATCTACCCGCATTTGGCGGGTGTTAATGTCAAGCCCTGTATATATATATATATATATCCTAATTTGCATAAACTTTACTCAGACAAACTTTGCCACATTGTGTTGCCGCTGAATCCTGTCGTTCTTGTCAGTGGAAATCACTGACTCATTGAAAATGAATGAGTTCCGGCTGCTTTGTCGGTGTCAGTGTGATCGGGGCTTTACGATGCAGGGCCTTTCTTTAGTGTATACGCAGCTATAAATAACTGTTGGTTGCTTTAATTTCACACCCAGACTGTGTGCAGAGTGAAATACCTGTAGTTCCCACTGTTGCTGTATATTGTGTGTTTATGTGTGTCTTTCATACTGAATAGATGGATTTTTTAAATCCTAAAACCCACACAATTTAAAATTGAAACTGGGATTTAGAAATACTTCCCACTCACATCTTTATGGGTGGAGAAACACACACACATAGAGAGGTGGAAACCAGGGGAAGCTCTGCTAATTCACTTACATGAATTACAGTAAGCTGCTGGTATGTATGCGCTGTCATAGCAACAATTCAGTGGAAATACTACACATGTATGGCTTATAACAATTAGTTATTTTCATTCCAACAGCAATCATTTGTAAATGGGAGGATTGCATTTTCAATAGAACCCCTTTTGATGGACATAACTGGAGTCATGGGGTACATGTTTGTTTTCTAGAAATAAGTAATCTAACTTGGCTTTTGAGACATCAATACTTTTCATACCGCCCCTTAAGTCATCCATGTGTAAAAGGCCTGTGAACCATGACGGATACGGTCAGCTTTTACACATGATCTCTTTTTCTTGCTCACTTAGCACTGAATTGTGGTAATTCATGGAATTGCTGTACTCGACCCATTGTCTCTTCCTGTTTATTTTGCAGAAAATACCCTTTTTTTTTTTCTTTTTTTTTGATTCTGCGTTAATGAAGCATGGTCTGTGTTAATGAGCTTTTGTGTTTGTGTATGTGTGACAAAGTTCTCCGCCGCCTCCTTGGTTAAGGGCTTTTACTTCGGTTTCTTAAAAGCAGGCTCCTGACATCATTTACATAATTTCCTTTCAAATTGCTAACTGTTGATGATTTAACTCTTACAAATCATTCCAGTCACACTGAGATTGGTTTATATGAACTTATTTATTTCAAGTTTTGTTTTAAATGTCTGTATTGTTCTACAAAAAGGTTTTATTTTCTTGAATCTGGATTTTTTAAATTTATTTGTTTATTTTTTACTTTTATCTTGTTTCTTTAAAGCATTTTGTAAATGATACAGTGAGGTTAGGGTTAGTAGAGTAAGTTGACATGTGCTTGTAAGTTCCTAATAATCAGTAGAATTTCTGTTGGTGGACCATCAAAATAAAGTGTTAGCAGATATTAAGCAGACAGTTTACTAATATTCTAATGACTGGTAGTTGACATGTAGTTGCAAAGTTACTTATAGTTACTAGAATGTTCCAAAGATTGCTCTGCACATAAATGTCTAAGAAATTATTTGGGACAAATGTATTTCCATTTTTAAAGATCAGTGTGAGAAAAGTGACCTACTTCTGAAGCATGTTGGGTTTTAAAATAACCAGTTGAATTTATTTCATTTCATTTATTTAATTTAATTTCATTTAATTTCATTTTCCTTTCATTTAGTATATTGTGCTTTTTGATTTTGTGCTTTTTGGCCCTTGTTTTATTTTGTCATTTGGATTTTTGTTTCTGGATGTACATTTCTCTAATTCGAAAGAATTGGCAGTCTTGGTAAATTTTTCTTTAGTGTACATCATAATGCAGTAGACTTTTCTTAAGAGGTGAAAAAAAAAAAAAAAACTGTTTTCCTAATGTCCCCTTATTGCAGTACCTGCAGCAACAATATACAGAGCCATTTCTGTGGAGACAATCTGTTATAATTATCTGTAGAGAACACTTTGTTAGTTATGTATTCAGTACCTCGTGCATTAGTAAAGTTAATCTGGTTCTGGCATTTAGGTTGCAGAAAACAAGTACATTTCCCTCAGATTGGAAGTGGCATGTCATCACTTTTGAAAGTCCCTATTTAATTTCTGTTTCTTAAAGGTTAATGATTTAAATTGCTGCATGTTCCACCTTAAAGCTGAAAAAGATATTTTCTCTCATTCATTAATATTCTTGTTTATATGTATTACCCGTAAATGAAATTTTGCAGGCGTCAGTCGACTAATTTTCACTTATTTTTGAGTCTTATTTTTCTCTTTATCTTCTCTGTCTGTCTCTCACTTTCATATACTTCTAATATTAAGTACTATCCAAGTGCTAATTTCCTGGTCTGGCAACTCCAAATTAACCATATCTCTCTTAGAACAAATTATTATTATATAACTTGTGAAAACCTGTGAAAATGTACAAATTAACACCGTGATTCCAATTACTTTTCTTTCCCCTTGGTGCCAAATACTGTAGATATGATTGCTTTCTCTCTTTTTCTCTCTTCCATCCAACTATTAGCTTCCTTAATCTAAACTGTCTAATGTTATGTTTGTTTGTGTATCTCCACAGGTTGCATTTCCTGGTCTTTCACACAGAAGAGGTGCATGATGTTTTGCGGATCTGGGATGGGCCTCAGGACGGAGGTGTGCTCCTGAGAGAGCTGAGTGGCTCTACGCTTCCTCCAGACCTCCACAGCACCTTTAACTCTGTTAGTCTGCAGTTTACAACTGACTTCTTTACCAGCAAGCAGGGTTTCGCTCTGCAGTTCTCGGGTATGTGTTTTACTCCATTCACTCTCATTCCGCTTCACAGCTCCACACTTTCACCAGCGATCAGCGTAGATTGTTTGATTACAGAATTCACAATCCTTGTAGATGCTTTAAAGGATTAAATAGTTCATTCCCTCAGATATGAAGTACATACTTTATTCATTTTGCTCTTGTGCATTGAATCAAATTGTTGTGAGTCATCATGGAGCTATTTGATTTGGTTCAAGGCTTGGACACCTTTATTATTATTATTTTATTTTTTTATTATTACTTTTTTAATGTCAATGTAGAATATGAACTGAAATCTTCCAGAACAAGGTCGCAGTAAAGTGGGTGGTTGCACAGATAAGGTATGCTTATCTTTATCGAGGTTGCAAATTTTATGCAAAAACCAGAATATTGCAAAAACAAAATGTAAATAAAATGCGTTTTCTTTCCATGTGTTCCAAGAGACTGTGGATCTTTCAATTAAATGTTTTGGGGCGATTGGTCTAGCAGTTTTGGAAGATAATCATCTGAGCATTATTCAGTAACACGCTTTTTGGTTCATATCTACTGTAGGAATTTATGTGGTAAATTTACTTCTATTGTAGTTTATGCATATATCTTACTGAATGGAAAAAAAAATTATACACATTAATGGTGCAGTATGTAATATTGACAGCTAGCGTTTGAAATGGGTACTGCAGTCCAAATTCAAAATATTGGAGAATTGTCCCTCACCCCAAATCCCCCCTCAGACTCGACACTCACACGGGTTGCCAGATTGCGGGCATGCAACTGCGATCTCTGTACCAGTTCGTCTGCTGGCTTCCATGACTGCCAACCCAGGGTATAGAAATACTTTGGTAAATTGGCAGTGGGCAGAATCACACAGACCAAAACAAAAACAGACATTCCGACCCAGAATGCACATTTCAAAGTAGCTTAATTTGAAAATTAATGAAATTGCTGTAGCATTGTTTTTCAAAGAAACAACATTGAACTTAGCATGTTTACTAAATCTCTGCAAACATATTATGGTATGTTTATGCTTTAGTACAGTCAAAAAAAGAATAAGTTCTTTTTAATTTTTGGGGAAATTGCATTTGCATCTTGGTGTTTCCATCCAGCACCATCCTGAAACTCTTAAAAGTTTTGATAAAAACCTTACTGTGCTTGAGCTCCAGAATGACAGCTGAGAAGCACCATCTTAGAGCTTCTCCTAAAGCCTCCGACAGCACCCACCCTGTAGCAAGGCCCAGCAGACGCAACCTCTCCACTGACAATAAATGAAACCCGTTAAGCCAAGGTTCATGTGCTTCTGTCTGCTGTCAGCCTGTAACCAGGGTAACCATCCCCGTCCACCTCCATCAGCTGTCACTCCAACCAGAGAATCGTGATTTCTTGCATGATACTTTAGAGACCCAAAAAACAACATTAAAGGTTTCACAAAAAGAGTAAAAATGTATGCTGTTATGCATCAATGCCATGTTATTTCACTTCCAAAGCATCCCATTTTACTTTCAAAACCCATCTGGGTTATGGCATCTTTAAGAGAGTACCACAAAGTTGCAGGTGCCTAGATAAATAAATGAGTGTGTGTAGAAGAATGCAGACTAGAGCTGTCATTTGGGTGCTCGGAAGTGCTACAGATTCAATGGCCCTAACTGTGTAGGTAATATGTAGGTTTGCAGCAGTTATTGTTGATGTTCATAATGGCTGGTAGGTCAGTACCACAACCCAGTAGATGACTTAGATGGTTATGCATATGACACCAGACTTTCTATTTTTTTCAGTCTAGGACAGTGGTTCTCAACCAATCAAACTTCCAAAGAGGCCGCAAGATAAATTAAAATGAGACAAAACAAGCATTAAAATAAGCTAAAGCATAAAATTCAAAATGTAAACTGACATTATTTTTCTTATTTCATTCATTGCCTCAACAACTTAAAATTGTGATTTTTAGACCTGGAAATGTTACAGAAATTAATAAAATGTTAAAATCTCATGGCCATTTTTTTAATGGAGATTCATTTAAGCTTTAAAATATTTTAATGGGTAGAAATTGCTATTTGTGATTAAACAAAATAATAATTTAAAAAACTAATTACAAATGACTAGAAAGGTCATGTAAATTAATTAGTATAAAAATAAAACTCTGAAGAACGTTCAGTTATTGAAACTTCTTAAATAAAAAGTAATTATTTGAATTATAATTATTTTGAGGGTTTTTTTTTGTTGTTGTTGTTTTTTTTCAGTCCTAGTTTCTGTAAATAAGTTTTGAAAATGGGCAGCTTTGTCATTCCAGTAGAACTTCTATGAATATCTTTGGGGGCCTTCATATATTGTCCTTGAAAATGGGGGGCCTTGGAGATAAAAAGGTTGAGAACCACTCTAGGATATTAAGTCAAGGGGATCCATTGATTACATTAACTTTTGTAACTGGATGTTATTATTTTTCTGCAGTTTCAACTGCCACTTCCTGTAATGATCCTGGCATTCCAACAAATGGCACTCGCATAGGAGACAGCAGAGAGCCAGGGGATCATGTGCTGTTCCAATGCGATCCTGGATACCTCCTACAGGGGGCGACGAAGATCACCTGTACCGAGATCAACAACCGTTTCTTCTGGCAGCCTGATCCGCCCACCTGTTCTGGTATGAGCATGCCAGATTAAGAAATGTAAACACTCCCATCCTCAACCAACACTTCCACTGTGATCCCTCCATCTTTACGTAGTCATTATCCAACATATTTTCAGCGTAAAAGTGAGCGGTTTAATCTTGAATGAGTAAGGCTTGCGATGTCAGCCGCTTTCAGTAATTTTAGCTGTACAAAACAGTCTGTTATGCTGCTTCATCTTGCAAACTGGTATTTGTCATATTATTTTAATGTATTATCGTAATTATAAACACAGTTCTTTTGCTCAGTTTTACCATTTACTGCACTTTGTTATTCTTCTAGTTATTTACTGATAGCGGCTAATCAATCGGAAGTCTCGTACATTCAAAGAAAACTTACTTCATGAAAAATAAGGTGGACTCTGTCCCATTAGCATAAAGGAAGACACTAAAATTAAGCAATATCACACAACAAGAGTGCAGTTGTAATGAATATTGACACAGCTGTGATTTGGCTAATGGCTAATAATGCTAATGCTAATAAACTGTTTGTGTTTTAACATTAAAACTAGAGAAAACACTTGATACAATGAGCTAGGTATCAGTATTTTGTTGTACAGTACACATTCAGTGATAGTTTGAAAACTGTTTATGTGCAAACTAGATTCAAATAGACTCAAGGTTGCAATTTAAGTCATATTGAAATTCCTTTCAGTTGTCTTTGTTCAAGGCCTAGTTCACTGATTTAGTTTGCATCCAATTTAAATGTAACACATACTCAATACATTTTAATATCATACACAGGAAGTATAAGAACATAAAAATATTCACCACATTACTGCATGAGAGGGCTAATTTATGAGATGAATCTGGAGTACATTAGTACAGCAAAGCTGTCATTATTATTATTAATATTTCTGCTGGACTTGGCCAGCTGTTTACCATCTATTCTCTTGCACCAGCTACATTATAAAAATTTCATCACGCTACTCCTCTGAAGAGGATTTTTTGTGGACATGAGGGGCCGCAGTATTGGGTTTCTTTTGTGAATTTAAGCCACTTTATGTTAACAGCCACAACTAACAATAGTATAATTAGGTTGCCTTTTTCGATTAAACTCAGTATAAGTGTGAAATATGAACCCTGGAGATATTTGCTTGTTTCAGGTAAAATACCTGACATTGGATCAACAAACCTTCATTGTTTAATGATGATATTCTTTAGAAAAAAAATTACAAATTTTCTAATAGTGAAAATAGTAAGTGTTGATCTCATTCAATCAGAATTACAATGGAATTCTACATTAGTGGTTCTCAGTCTTTTTGACTCCAAGGCCCCCTATTGTCAACAAAAATAGTTGAGGACCCCCTTTTACAGTTGTTCATGATTTACTGGATAAGGAGTAAGGTTAAGTTTTTTTTTGTTTGTTTGTTTGTTTGTTTTTTTAATAACATATATATTTTATGGCATTTTAAGATTTTATTCATTTCCATGAGGTTTTTTTTTTTTGAGACATTTTAGAATTTTCCAGAGTTTTTCTCCCCTTCCTTTGTACTGCAGCTCCATGTGGAGGGAATCTGACTGGTCCCAGTGGACTGATCCTGTCCCCTGAATACCCAGAACCTTATCCTCATGGCAGAGAATGTGACTGGACAGTAACAGTAACACCGGACCACATCATATCACTCACTTTCAATCAGTAAGACTGCTTTCTAAGACTAAAGTCCCTCATTTCCTGTAGTTAATTGTAGCTACATTACCATTACAATACATAGATGTGCAGTGTTATTTTAGTATTATTTATATAATATAGTATTTATTTATATTTTTATATGTTCAGTTTATATATGTGTGTGTGTGTAGATTAAATTTATATTTATTTCAGTTTTAGTTTTTAATTTTATTTATTTAATTTTAGTACTTTCCCTTTTTTCAGTTAAATGCCAAGGCAACATTTCTAATTCTGAGTTTAGGTTTTTCATCTAAAATATATATTTTTTTTAATTTAATCTTTATTTCAATTAACTAAAACACTAGTTTTAGTTAACAATAGCAGTACTGGTAGTGTATAATCATATCATATATGTTTCTTTCCCCGTCAGCTTTAGTCTAGAGCCGAGCTACGACTTCCTGCATGTCTATGATGGGCCTGATTCTCTCTGCCCGCTGCTGGGCAGCTTTTATGGCACCGATGTCCCTGAGCGCATTGAGAGCAGCTCCAACACACTGTTCCTGGCCTTCCGCAGTGACGCCTCACTTAGCAGCAATGGATTTGTTCTGCAGTACACTGGTATGTTGCCCCCTTGTGGTGGGAGGAATAATTTACATCCGTTCCCATTTTTTAGGCACCTGCTATGCCTGTATTGCATGAGAATTTGGTCAAATAATGGTATCAGAATTACCCTAATTTTCCATTTGTCTTTGTTCTTTGCTTTTTGTTCTGCGGTATTTGTAGTGTACCGTACTGCAACAGTACTTTTGACTGTTGCCTTGATCACCCCCTTCTGCTCGCTTTTGTGTGGCGTATAATTATCGACCCGTGGCACTTCTCGCAGTCGTCTAGAGAAGAATTATGAAAATGAAAAGCCAAATGCGCTCACTAAAGCTGGCATTTGATCAATGTTTTGCTGTCACACTAAAGGCTCTGCACAAATGAGAACAAATGCGAGTTTGCTGTCCCCGTATGCGCCCTGCTGACCTCACTTTGTCTGATGACACTTTGGCTTATTTGTTTATTCATGAAATGACAGACATGTCCGATCAGACACACCAAGGTCCAAAATCAGTACTCGCCACATCCACCACATCCCAAAGGTGGTCTATTGGATTGAAATCTGATGACTTTGGAGGCCATTTGAGTATAGTAAACTCATTGTCATGTTCAGAAACCAGTTTGAGATAATTTGAGCTTTGTGGCATGGCATGTTATCCTGCTGGAAGTAGCTACCAAAAGATAGGTACACTGTGGTCATAAAGGGATGGACATGGTCAGCAACAATACTCAGGCTGTGGCGTTTAAACGATGCTCAGTTGGTACTAAGGGGCCCAGAATGTGCCAAGAAAATATCCACCACACCATTAAACCACCACCATGCTTTCATGTTGTTTACGCAAAATTTTGACCCTACCATCTGAATGGTGCAGCAGAAAACGAGACTCATCAGACCAGGTAATGTTTTTCCAATCTTCTATTATCCAATTTTGGTTAGCCCCTGTGAATTGGAGCCTCAGTTTCCTGTTCTTAGCTGACAGGAGTGGCACCGGTGTGTCTTCTGCTGCTGTAGCCCATCTGCTTCAAGGTTCAACGTGTTGTGCGTTCAGAGATGCTCTTCTGCAGACCTCGGTTGTAACGAGTGGTTATTTGGGTTACTGTATCAGCTCGAACCAGTCTGGCCATTCTCCTCTGACCTCTGGCATCAACAAGGCTTTTTTGCCCACAAAAATCACTGGATATTTTCTATTTTTCAGACCATTCTCTGTAAACCCTAGAGATGGTTGTGTGTGAAAATCCCACTAGATCAGCAAATACTCAGACCAGCCCGTCTGGCACCAACAACCATGCCACAATCAAAGTCACTTAAATCACTTTTCTTCCCCATTCTGATGCTCAGTTTGAACTTCAGCAAATCGTCTTGACCATGTCTACATGCCTAAATGCATTTAGTGTCTGCCATGTGATTGGCTGATTAGATATTTGCATTAACAAGCAGTTGAACAGGTGTACCTAATAAAGTGGCCGGTGAGTGTATATATATTAAATTGCAATATTACTGTTTTGACAATATTTTGATCAAATAAATGCATCCTTGGTGAGCAGAAGAGACAGCTATGCTTTTACTCTATTTTTTTTATTTTTAGCGTCTCTGTCAATGAACTTAAAGTGAACCACACTAGAACACTACCTACTGATGGCCGTTGCTGGCATGCAGCGGTCAGAGTGGGAGAGACCGTGCTCTTTAGATCACCCTCTGTTGGGCTTGGTGAATGAGGAACAGTATTCTCTCAATCTGGTGCAGCAGATGGACACAGTGTGTGGCACTTCAAAAGCTCCAGTTCCAGACCCCAGTCTCCTCACAATGAATTAGTATAAACTAATAATGTAGAAGCAAGTCATAAATACACGAAAAGTGTGTTTATTTCAGCTTAACCCTGACAGAAGTGCTAGCATAGACGGTCTGGCACAGGGTCACGTTGGTTCATCTGTGCATGCTGCTGCTGTTGGAACAAGCTTCAGGTGCTGTCAACCTCTTTACAGACCAATCAGCTTCTCACAGACTCCCAACTGCGTCTGATTGGCCTCCGAGGTGCAATATGTGGGCCAAGGCTCTGCACACTTGACCAACAGTTAAATAAACACCACACACACATACTCACTCCATTGCGCGTCCGAACTGCTCCCTGCCAGCTCAAACATTTGTCATGTCCAAATTCACAAACACATCCTTGCTGACATGCACACTCATACGCAGCCTCATCACTGGACACCTGAGCTAGAACTTGTGTTAGGAGCCAGGTTTAGGAAGATGAACTGAGTTGTGGACGGTCTGGAGCACGGCCCCAGCAAACAGATTGCGTCTTGTTTCGACGTGCTATTGGGCCATGAAGGGCACGGGCGTCAGCACAAACAATACGGTGTAACTATGTTAGGAAGTAATATCTCAACTAGAACTGCATGCAACCCAATTTTTGCTGTGCGATGCAGATATGTAGTAAGAATGATTGATTTCTAATTTTGGCCAAAGGATGCCGCGTGCGCCATACACATGTCCTGCTGGGTGATGGACTGTTTTGTGTAGTCAGCAGATCTGATCTAGCCCAGTGTCACTTTTAATCTGTCCTGGGTCACTGTTTATGCTCCATGGGGCATGTAGGTTGCTGTAGCATATTTCTGGATTGTGAATTGGTGATCTGTGTGCGCTCATTTGAAGCATCTTTGAAGTGCTCTTATACAAAAAGCCTCCTGTGTCTTTATTCTTCAGTTTTTAGCTATTAGGAGTCTCAATTGCGATTCTTTTGAGAAACAATTCAACCTATCCTCTCTAGTACTGACCTTTCATAGTATTTCAAGCTGTTGGTTCTTTTCAACCTGCACCAGCAGCATCCATAATTAAATTTTTGCCCCAGCAGAATGTGCCAGGCCATGAAACTGCATTGTGTATATATATATATATATAGATTGTGATGCTTGCAGCAGAAGACAATATGTCAATAGAAGATGCACAAGTTTTTAAAAGATGTTTTGTTTAGCATATGATTTGCATGTCTTAGATTTAAAACATATATTACATTGTAGTTCCTAATCAAATCAAGGCCACATGGCAAATAACTCTACATTATTTACTCTCCAAAGCCAATTTTTACTTACATTAGGTGCTTGGCGAGTGTGTGTATATGTAGAGGTCCCTGTGCGGACTGGATTATCAGTCTTACACAAATAGCCATAAATCATCATCTCTCGCTCTCTCTCCTTCTTTATCCCTCTCACCATACTTTGTGTTTCTTTTCCTTAACAGAAAATCCCAGAGAGTCATGCTTTGAACCAGGCCTGGTGCGTAATGGTACACGTGTTGGTACAGAGTTGAAATTGGGTGCAACTGTCACCTATTACTGTGACAATGGCTATACGCTGGAGGGAGACGCCACACTCACTTGCATCATGGGGGGAGATGGCAAGCCCGGCTGGAACAAACCGAAACCTGTTTGCATAGGTAAAAACATGTCATGGAAGTTCAGCAAATACTGCTTTGCAAATACATTCTGTAAGTTGGTCACATCTGCTGCTGTTCCATTGGAAATAAGCAAAGGCTCATCTTTGCAATGTAACCTTGTGGAATACTTTGAACACACTGCAATTTCACTTCGGCAAACACTAGGGACATCTAGCAGGGCAGCTCAGGAATCAGACAAGAAAAGTAATTTAAGATCAGCTGAATGAGGGAACGGCAGAGAGGAGATGGGGAGGACAGAAAATTAGTCTCTAATGCCTTCTTTCTGTGGCTGTCTTCCTCACTCAGCTCCGTGCGGTGGTCAGTATTCGGGCTTGGAGGGTGTGGTGCTCTCCCCTGGTTATCCTGGAAACTACAGCAGCGGGAGGACTTGCCTCTACTCGGTTATTGTTCCAAAAGACTATGGTAAGTAAGCACATGTGTACGCATACTATTTCACACACAGAGATACCCATGAACTTACGTTACAATCAAGGAGGAGTACAGTATAATGGGAAAACATGCTATTCAGTGAAACACACCATGTCTGAATTAGGCTCTCAAGGGCAAAAAGTGTTAAATCACATCTCTTTCATGTTAAATTTGTGTCCTTATCAGCTGCGAACTGCAACATTTGTTCAATGTTTGTTCTATTTCTTGGTTTGTATTTTTAGTGTATCATGCTGGAGAAGCTCCACCAGTCTCAGAGCAATCTCATTGGTCCAAATTCCAATCAAAACTTGTTCTGGTTAGGGATGCTCTGATCAGGATTTTTGCAGCCGATACAGAGTACCGATTTCTTGTCATCATGATAGGCCGATACCGATCCCGATCATTCAAGCTTTATATAAGTGATATGTAAGCCTGTAAGCCCTCTGTTGAATGTCACGGTTAACCTTTTTTTTTTTTTTCAGATAAATTAATACCTCAGATGTTGTATTATGTTGTTTTAATTGAGAATCTAATAAATAAGCACAACAAATATTCGTTTTACAATGAACATTTTAATAGGCCTTTAAAAACAGAGCTTGCACAAAACTATTCATATTAGGATACTTGGCTCATCAAAGAGCCTACAAGAGTTTAAAACTGAACATAGTTGCAAGCTGTCCGTTAGTGCAGTTACATTGTTAGGGACTGTCTCAATGAGTGAGTCATCATTAAACCACTTTACAAGGCTCAATCGATGTGATGCTGATGTTTCACTTCATTGAGATCAGTGGTATTGATTCAGTGCATTGAATAGTGCTGAAGCCAGTCATGGGAAATCCCCTTAAACGCTGAAAGAATAGTACGACAAAGATATCGCTTTCTTCTTACAGCTGATGGCAAACAGATGTTTTCACGAATATATGACTTGACCTGAAGAAGGACAGACGCAGGCTTCCCAATGTTTAGCCAAGCTTTAGCCAATGTTCTTCCACGTGATATTTATTTAGAACATAAACAGCAAATGGCGAATTTTTAACTGGTGATGACATGACTGCGGTGCTAAAGTTTGACTTCATCACGTGTTTTACGTCATCAAATTGGGATGGGTTCATGAGATCGACCAAATTTGGTGACAAGCGATCGAGTCATTGAATGTGATTATTGGCTGATACCTATCTGCGGCCAATCGTTCGGAGCATCTTTAGATCTGGTTAACTTTGATTTGTCACTCAGGACTTGTTTTGTCATGATTAGTTAGGATGAGGTGTTAAAGGTAATACATTCACATATGTGTAAGAAACAACATCTACGGAACAGTTCATGTCAGTTTTTATTGCTGATTCAAAATGTTCTTTAAAAGTGAGTTTTTGAGATTTCAGTTTTTCCTAAGTAGTTAGGAGTTGGACTTGCTTGCCCAAAATACAGTAGCTACCTGGAGGTGTTGCAAATATGGCAGCTGAGTGAATTGACTTTCCTTGAAAGGGACTTTGATCTGTATTGCTCTTCTTTTAAGAGGTATGAGCCTCTTCCTATGGACCCATTTTTGGAAATCCCTTCATATATCCCCAGCAGCTTCTACTTGACCACGGGACCCTTTTATTTGATCCATAAAAGGAGGTCATCTGGCCAATTTGGGGTTCCTATAGAGTCTTTATTAGCAGATGCTAGCCTGCCTGCATTTCTCTGGGTCAAGCCAAACATTGTGGAAGCAGAGCTAATTAAGGCACAAATTTCCGTAGGCATGGCATAATGGCTTCGAACAGCTGCGGGATAGAGAGCGTCGCAACACAGGGTTTCCTTTTTATGGCTCTCATTTGGAAATTTACTCTACTAAGCACCAGGGTGTGTATAGAGAGGACAACAGGTGGTTCACAGGTGTGATTAGGTTCTGTCTTTTACTATTGAATTAACATTTGCACAGTCATGGTTTCAGTTGCATACTTTATAGTTTTTATGCAATTATGCCTCTTCATTCTCTCTCACTCTTTATCTCTCTGCAGTGGTGTTCAGCCAATTTGCATTCTTCCAGACTGCGCTAAATGATGTTGTGGAGGTGTACGATGGGCCTACCCAGCATGCCCGTGTCCTGAGTTCTCTCTCTGGGGCCCACACAGGTCAGCAAACCTTCTCCAGCGGTATTAACTTGACTCTATCAGTCTATACTGGCATTAGGAGATGAATGCTAAAGAGGCTGCATTCAGACTCAGAGGTAAATAGAAGTAGTCAATTAAGCAACTTAATTAACAAGATGAGTTACATCCACAAGTAAAAGAGACACGCCTGTGTGGTTCACAAATACTGAAATTTAAAGCTGAAGTGTATCATTTTTGCACGAACAAACGGAATTGTAAGAATAATGACTCCTATTGTATAGTATGTGAAAAGCGCTATGTCAAAGTTTCGGTCAATTGTCCCACCACAAGCATTGCTCTTTTTTTTTTTTAAGACAGTGTGTGTAGTTAAAGATAGTCTTTGAAAAATGTTTCCTGTGACCCCTGCATTTTCTTCCATTGTGTTGCACTTCGTATAGCTATTTTTGAATGCTAGAACATATGTTAAAGTATGTACTGTATACACCCCCCAAAGAAACGCATCTGAACAGGGTCAGTCAAGAATTTAAAGGGATAATTCACCAAAAAATAAAAATTCTGTCATCCTTTACTCACCCTCATTCATCTCTGGAACACAAAAGGTAATACATTCACATTTCTATTTGAAAAATGTTTTTGGCCATACAATGAAAGTCATTGGGGTCCAAAACAACATTGGAGCTCATTGACTTTTATTGTATGAACCAAAAACCACAGAGACGGAGTGGTGATTAAATGAGAACATAATTTTGATTTTTGGTTGAACTGTCCCTTTAAAATTGATTAGTTCATTCAGACAACCCACTGACTAGTTGGTTTTATAATTATGTAGTCTTGCACATTCAATATATAATCTCTGAATATAAAGCTCTAAATATTTAAAAAAAATAATTAAAAATGACACTTCTGCTTTAAATCGCTAAATCTGCTTCAGTACTTACAGTCTCTTGAGTTCTTAATTATCAGAACATACAATGATGTACGCAAGAGATGATGATGTACTCAAGAGAATAAAACGCAGAGGTTCAGATAACAAGCTTGATGACTCATAGAGTCTAACAAACAGATTTCAATGGGATCCAGTAAATAGGGCTCTCTTAAAACAGAAAAGAAAACAGAATCAAATAAGCAAAAACAGACTAGCTAAATAGATCTCCAGTGAGACGCCGAGGCTGAAAGCTTTTATTCAGCCATAATGGAGTTCCGTTTAATGCGGTCAGTTAAGGAGATTTCGGCTCGAAGATTAACAGGGTTTTCTCGCTCGCTCTCTCTGCTTCTGACATTCCCATGACAACGCAGATGAGCTGTGTACATTTCTATTTTTTCTTCACCCTTCACACCAGTCAAACACCCGCTATTTGCATACGGCGTGAAACCCTGCGCGCTCAAGGAAGGTGAACCGCTCAGAGCATATATACTATCTGAGATGCGCTTTTTAACTTCAGATGCCGGTGTGAAATCAGTGAAGTGTGCTGGGGGCTGCTGGAAATAATGCACACTTTGGAGCGTGAATAGCGAGCAGGGAATAGTCAGGATTGATACTAGGCCGCATAAAACTGCAGATTTTCTATTATCTTTTTGTGCTGCGGAGAGAAGGGAAACAAGTGTTGCTGTATGTCACCACTGATATAAGCACAGTTGTCAGTTTTGATGGATGTTTCTCAACTTTTTCAGTAGAAAATCATGCATAGGGAATGAATAATCTGCACAAGCAAACAGCAAGTTTCAAGAGAAGTTGTCCTGTGTGAATTAACTGTTGGAAACTTATTTTAAACAATAGACAAGGATTCCTGACACAAAAAAGACTTGCACAAAAGCAGTGTGTATTTATTTTGCCACCCAAATTACTATGGAAGTCTGTTTCCGCCTAAGTAAAAAGATAATTACAACTTTATATCTCACAGTTGCACCATTTGCAAACTTAGAGCTTAAACTTAACTAAATTTATGAATTCATTTTTGGTTCCCATCACTCCACAACTAATCCTTCATTTTCAGTGGGGACTAAACAAGAAAAATGGTAGGCCTAAGTTGAAAATAAAACATAAATTAGACTACTGGTATTAATTATAAACAATGTAAGCATTTGAGCATTTAAAATTCCATGATTTCTTCCTCCTCCATATCACTGTTAAAGGGATAGTTCACCCAAAAATGAAAATTCTGCCATCATTTACTCATCCTGAAGTTGTTCCAAACCTGTATACATTTTCATTGTTCTGCTGTACACAAAGGAAGATATCTCGCCCCCCATTGACTACCATAATAGGAAAAAAAGTAACACTTTACAATAAGGTTCATTAGTTAACATTAGTTAACATGAACTAATAATGAACTGCACTTATACAGCATTTATTAATCTTTGTTATTGTTAATTTCAGCATTTACTTACATTATTAAAATCTTGTTAACATTAGTTAATGCACTGTGAACTAACATGAACAAACAATGAACAACTGTATTTTCATTAACTAACTTTAATGAAGATTAGTAAATACAGTAACAAATGTATTGCTTATGGTTAGTTCATGTTAGTTAATACATTAACTAATGTTTAACTAATGAACCTTTTTGTAAAGTGTTACCGAAAAAAAATATGGTAGTCAATGGGGGTCGAGATCTGCTGTGTTACAAACATTCTTCCAAATATCTTCCTATGTGTTCAGCAGAACAAAGAAACGTATACAGGTTTGGAACAACTTGAGGATGAGTAAATGATGACAGAATTTTCATTTTTGGAGGTAGGCAAACTGGCAAGTCCACCTCTGTTGAGTCATCAGATTCGACATTGTGATCCTCAGTCTTCTGGAATCCTGACAGGATGGTGTCAGGCCACGTCAGTCCACTCCACAACAACCTTAAATGTTGCATAACGCATCCTCCCTGTCGAGGTGAATCTGTGGTCACCGTCCAGGTTTCCCACAACTGACGTTGTGGTGTGGTGCGACACAGGCTTAACAGTTTCTGAGCAGCATTGCAGAATAATGTGGCCTTCGGAACAAACAGCAGGTGCGAATAAATCAGCGGTCAGGGTATCCCCACACCTCTTCCTCCACCGGATTATTACTGTAGCTGTCACTCTGTTGGCTGCCCACGGAGGCTTGTTCTAATAACATCCCAGCATGCCAAAGGCATGAGCATGAGCATCGGTCGATCCCAACATGGGCAAGAGTGTTGTGCGGTTTCATCTTCTCTGGCCACTGCACGAATTTGTCAACACCGAACCTGCTCTCTGCAAACCCCTGTGGAGCTTGACTGGGCCTCGGGGAACTGTGGGTAGATTCAAAACCTCAGCCCCCGCACCTCGGCACAGAAAGCACATATACGCTAATAATGAGTGATGCAGAGAGGGATGCATTTTGAAATGTGGATTATTAATAGACCTAGGCTTGGGAACATGTGAAATATGAAAATAAAATAATTCCAAACTGATGCTAATACTGGACAGACAAGTACAAGTATGTTTAATGTCAGTGTTATGGCAATTGCATCTCCATAAAGTTCACCACAAATGAAAATTCTGTCATTATTTACTTACCCTCATGTTTTTCCAAACCTGAATGCTGTTAGTTATTAAAATGTTTAAAGGCCACGTACACACTGCAGTTAAAATTGGTTGTCAGTTCACCTTTTAGTGCTTAGTCCAGTTCTGTATACAAATGGTTCAGTAATTTATGAGAGTGACAACCGCATTCTGCAACCGAATTAACTCCTGAAAAATGCAGGTGACAACTGCATTTATAAACATTCTACACCGTGTGTACGGAACCGAACTGAAAAAAATAGTTGTTAATGACGTATTTAAATGCGCATCAGGGACGTGTCTCTCTTCTGTACGTGCTTGCTGCAAGAAATCACAGGGAAAGAA
Source organism: Mylopharyngodon piceus (assembly GCA_039654765.1). Classification (NCBI taxonomy): domain Eukaryota; kingdom Metazoa; phylum Chordata; class Actinopteri; order Cypriniformes; family Xenocyprididae; genus Mylopharyngodon; species Mylopharyngodon piceus. Next base: position 10,354,061 of record CM077448.1, on the reverse strand, counting down.
GTACGAGCCTTATTCGTGTTGCCAGATCTTGAACAAGAACAAGCCCATAATAAACTGAAATAAAACCAAATGCTTTATATTGAAAATAAGATCAAAATATCACAACCCTCATCTGCTTGCTTTAATAGCTCCATAAACTTTATCGCTTTAAGAGCCAAGCTCAAACAACAAGCCCAAAAACGCTTATGATGTGCAAATGGCAACGCTGCAAGATGGCGCTCTGTGAAGAAGCCTTACAAGCGTAAAAACAAAACACTGTGCCTCTGTCGGTGGGGCTTTAGTTGAATTTGCAGAATAAGCATTTTATCGCAGCGCTATTAGTTTGGTCAAAAATAGTGGATACCAAACACACGAGATGCCAGAATGTTGCTATGGTTGCTATGGAACGATAATTTAGGGGATCCACTCCCATTTAAATGCAGTTTTGACTCCTGAAACTTTATAGTGTGTATGTAGCCAAAGAGTCTTTTGAAAGATATATTCTGTAAAGCAGTAGTTCAGAGTGCCCACATCTATACAGCTCATGAACTGTATACCAGGTCTTCTGAGGTCATTTGATAGCTTTGTGTGATGAACACACCAAGAATCATTATTCATTCGTAATCATCACCTCCACTGCTGCTCTCAAACAAATATGGCATCTGTGGCACAGGTCAATAACATCAAATGTCATTGGTTTTAGAATGTCACCAAATGTCATGACACCTTGTTTGTACTTTCAGGTGAATCTTTGCCTCTAGCCACCTCCAACCAGATCCTTATCCGGTTCTCTTCTAAGGGTCAGTCAAGCTCAAGAGGTTTCCATCTGGTCTACCAAGGTAAGACTGAGAGCTTCAATTTCTCTTTCTGTATCACAAATGCACTTTTCATTTTCTATTAAAGGGTTAGTTCACCCAAAAATGTAATTTCTGTCATTAATTACTCACCCTCATGTCATTCCAAACCCGTAAGACCTTCGTTCATCTTCGGAACACGAATTAAGGTATTTTTGATGAAATCCTTTCTGACCTCACTGTAGACAGCAACGCCATAACTAATTTCAAGGTCCAGAAAGGTAGTAAAGACATAGTTAAAATAGTCCATGTGACTACAGTGGTTCAACCTTAATGTTATGAAGTGACGAGAATACTTAACAAAACAAGAATAACGACTATATTCAACAATTTCTTCTCTTCCCTGTCAGTCTTCTATGTTGTTCACGTTGTAAACACACTGCAGTGCTTCCGGGTTCTATGTCAGAACGCTGGCTCAGTATTGGCCGACGCTGTACATGTGAGCACCACGACGCATGCGTGTGCTGCTGACGCAGAAGCTGGCCAATAATGAGCCAGCGTTCTGACGTAGAACCCAGAAGCATTGATTTCCATCAAGAAGTGCATCAATTTTTGGTCAAGATCTTGTATTGACAATGCAAGAGGTGAGCACTCTGCAAAGTCTCCTCCAGCGCATCCCAGTGAAATTAAGGTCAGGACTCAGAGGTGCCAATTCTTGTGTGATTGATTCTTCATGCTCCCTCCCAAACATTCTTTCACAATTTGAGCTTGATGAATCTTGACATTGTCATCCTGGAATATGGCCATGATACTTCTTCCTACATGGTTGTTTAAGAAATGAAAAGCTACACACTCCATCTTTTAGGGTTAAAAGAACTGTTGCCAAACATTTAATATGCTAGAAACATAATAATCACTGTAATACTGATCCATCCATAGACTCTTGAAGTATTTGCCTATTAAATTCCCAACAGCGACTTTTTGTATGTGTATATATAAAATGCGTGTGTGTGTGTGTGTGTGTCTTATTTAGTTTATTCATTTTTAGTTGTAGTAATTTCACTACTTAAACTAAATAAAGATTATAAATGTTGCATTGAAACTGAAATATAATACATTTTTAATATTCTATTCTAATGTTCATTTTATGTCAATTACGTAAATGTTTTTTTAATTGTTTTAGTTTTAGTTAACAGCACTGATTCAACATCCCGAAATTCTCAATCATGAATTGAAAAGGGAACCAAATATTACATTCTGAATTGTGCCCAAGCCTGCAATTAACTGCTCAAATGTTTTGTGTGGGATGTTCTAATCATAACTTGTGGTTGTGTTATGCAGTCAGTTTTGATTGAGAGAGGCACTGTCGTCTGAATTAGGTGCTTAATTATTTAAACAATGCGCCCATGGTCTTTCTGTCTTTCTCAGACACACACTTACACACATTATATACGATGCTGTAAATGTACTGTACCTCTTTGGCAGCCATGGGGCCTCCTGTTAAAATGTGCTTTAACAGCCCGCATCTTTCTCTATAATAGATAGTGTATTTTTTAGGAGCTAAAGCAGCATTATTGTATCATCTCGCCTCCCCTGTGGTCTACAGTCATACGCCTGTTCATTTCCTGCTGTGTCTTTAATGGAAAAGTACAGCATCTTATAAAAGTATTAAAAGTAGTGGTGTTCTGGGGCATCCCAACCAGCTGTATGCACTGTGGTTCAAACTTTAAAGTGCCAGTTTCACTAACAATCTGGTGCATGACTGCATGTATAATGCATTGCAAACCATTTCTCACTTGGCAGGTGCCACAACATCCTGAAGGTCCTTTTTTGTACAAATTCTTCTAACAATAACGCATTTATTTGATTTAGCTGTCCCGAGGACCAGTGCGACTCAGTGCAGCTCAGTCCCAGAGCCCAGACACGGCAGACGCACGGGGAACAACTTTGCAGTGGGAGCCGTGGTGAGTTTCGAATGCAATGCAGGATACGTCCTGGAGGGGCCCAGTGCCATCGAATGCCTGACTGTACCCAACGCTCTGGCCCAGTGGAATGGCAGCATGCCCAGCTGCATTGGTGAGAGCGATATCATACATTTCTAGAGATTTTTTTACAGACCTCACATCTCTCTCAACTTTCACTATCATCATTCTAACAAGAGCCAGATGTTGATGACCAGGGGTCTTAAATTCAAATTACCTGGGGGCCACTAGCCAGCTGGTGTGCTCCATTGGGTTACATATGCAGATGTTTTTACAACCATGAATTTTAACTATATTCCGTTATTGGCACAATTGATACATGTACTGACCTTTTCGGAATTACTTGTACTCATGCTTACTCCATTTAGTGTTTATTCCATTCTTATTCCACTTAGATTGTATTCCTTAGAGATTTCAGTCTTATTAGGACACCAGAAATGACTGGCTTTCATATGTCATATATTTCAAATGTCAGTATTTAAATAAATTAATTTATTTTGTATTTTATTAATTTAAATAAATGTATTTATTATAATTTATTAATAAATGAGTACAGTTCAAATACAAGGACTTTCATAGCAACAAATTTGCACATAATGTTCATAGAAATATATATATATATATATATATAAGTATTTAGTCAGATGGGCAAAGTATTAAAAAATGACTATATATGTTTAAAAAAATTTGCACATGATGTTTGTGTGTATTTGTATATACATACACATTATGTGTCAATTTGAGAAAAAAATAAGTCCTTATTACATTTAATTATCAGTAATTTATAATTATACATAATTATACATAATTATAAATAATTTAATAAAATTTAAGTTATTAATATACTTAAATATGTACATATGTATTTGGGTATTTTATTTATTTAAATTAGTATATATTTATCTATTAAATTGATAAAAGAAAAGCTAATAAAAATAGAAACGGTATCCGTCAACTAAAGGCACGGCTTACCCCATTTGGTACTTCCAGAGTAAACATTTCCATTGAATATAATGGGAGCAATATAGTTTTGTCAGTTTGTAAAAAAATAAATTAATTAAAAAATAATAATAATAATTTAATTTTTCACTTAGAGGATCTTGCTCAAGTTGCTTAAGTGTCGCATGTTTACTTGTGTCCCAACCTCCTCAGTGCGTTTGCTTGGATGAGCACAGTTAGATTCACATCACAGCTCTGGTGGCTGTCCTGGTGGGGAAACTGAGCAAACAGACTACTACTCCTGCTCCTCTTGAGAGAGAGCTGTCGCCAGCAAACTCTCCCTGTGCCTAACAAGCAACGGCACACAGCTGTGGGCCAGCAGTCATGGCCTCCGGCGTGTCACACATTCACAAATGCGCACACTTGGCAGATGTTGCCGCAGGTACACTCAGGTATCCACACTCATGTGCAGCTGTTTACCTGTGCGCTTCACTGCAGCTACCAGATGCTTGACCACAGGAGCTGCACGAGGAGGAAGGTGGTGTCCTGGAAGATTACAAAAACCCTTCGATACTTTAGGCTGTTTTGCGTGTTTTGCCTTCTATACCTGCCCTTTCATCGTTTTCTCCTTTTGTCTGTGCTGCAGTGCCATGTGGAGGGAATCTAACCCAACGGATAGGCACTATTCTGTCCCCCGGCTATCCTGAGCCCTACCTAAACAGCCTGAGCTGCGTATGGAAGATCACCGTTCCAGAAGGAATGGGAATCCAGGTACGCTCTTCTAGTAACAATATGTTATCTTTGTTCATACCATGTTATCCCCTTTTATAAGGCCATTATGAACACAAAGCATCATCACATGTTTTTTGTCTGAGGCCATGTGCAAGCTGTAAAGTTTAAGTATAACAACCACTTTTATACACTACCGTTCAAAAATTTGGGGTCAGTAAGATTTTTGAATGTTTTTGAAAGAAGTCTCTGTTTTGAGAGCACAGGGCTTGTGCGAGAAAATATGTGGTGAGAGACAGTATCAAAATATGCAAGGAGTCAACAACTTATCTCTGTTTCTGTGATTTTTCTAGCACTGCCTGAATTTTTCAGGGGTAAATTCAGTTGGATAATGCCGTTATCACTTCCAGTGCAGTGCGACACTTTTAAATGTGGTCACGGAAGAACGTTTAACAAGTCTGCAATGCTTCAACTCTGTTACTTTTTTAACCGTATCAATTTTTCATTTCAGTGCAGACCATAAAAGTTTAGATTCTAAGGGAGAAGGCAGTAATAATCGTCAGAATTTGAACAGTATCTTTACAGCCATCATTTCCTCCAGTCATACTTCATAACTCTATTCAGCTTTACCTTCTTGGCCTCTCCGCAACCTGGTGGTAAAGAGCTTTTTGAGATTATTTGGCACCTACTTTAGGTGGCCGTCTTTCTAAGGACCAGATTATATATGTCTGGTCTAAAACGAATACCTGTAGTCTTTGCATTTGCTGTTCAAAAGAACAGAATTTATTTGAAATAGAAATCTTTTGTAACATTATAATATAAATATGTCTTTACTGTTACTTTTGATCAGTTTAAAAGTTTAATCTGTCCTTGCTGATTGAAATGACTGATTTTTTTTTTTTTTTTGTCTTATTTTCCCTAAAGTTTTGAATGGTACTGTATAACATTTATTTGTTTGTTTTGTTTTTTGTTTTGTTTTTAATTATTGATAATTTCTTGAGCACCAAATCAGCATACTAGAATGATTTCTGAAGGATCATGTGACACTGAAGACAGAAGTAATGATGCTGAAAATTCAGCTTTGCCATCACAGGAATAAATTACAATTTAAAATCTATTAATGGAGCCTTGGTGAGGTACATATACTGTTCATCATGTACTATCGAAACATATGTATGTAGTATTGCACATACCTATAACAAACATAGACAACAGTTTATTTTAGTGTCCTGTTACATGTAGTTACTATAGTAATTACTATAAATTGTGCATAATTGCATGCACTAACCCTAAACCACCCCTTAATCCTAACCCTAACCCTATAGTAAGTACATGTAGTTAATTATTATTACTCAGTACTTAAAGCTGCAGTCCATAAGTTTTGCCTCTTTGTCGCCATCTCTGTTTGAAACCTGCAATTGCAGTTATTTGCGAAATTATTATTTACGTGGGTTGGGGCTTGGCACGGCTCCACAGCACGGATGAATCTAATGTTTTGAGGAGAATGTTTGCTGTCAGTCACCGCACCGGTGGATATTGTACTTCGCAATCACAGATTGTAGTATGACCATGACCAAAATAAGAATTTTCACCAGAAACTGAACAAGTAACATGTCTACCAATTTTGTTCTGACCAACTGAGAAAAAAAAAGCATTACAATAAATCGTGCTGCCAATGGTGATTAAATCTAACGATCGTTTAGCTCATATCAAATCAAACCGTGTGAGTTATTATTATTGTTATACTTTGTTCTCAAATTGCTAATGTTAACAACATCAGCATTGCGTGACTACATGTATTTACTGTGTATTAACGTCCAAAGTCTTTTGCTTTTCACTTCGGGTGAATCTCTAGTTGTCACTTATGATTGTCATTTGGACCTTTCTGAATTACAATCCGCCATCAAAATGACAAGTTTAATTATTCCAGCTGCTGTGAGAAAAGGCTATAAATGATCCGTCACCTGCAGCATCCGGGACTCCTTCTTTATGTATACAGACGTGACGTAATGATGCAAAGGCAAACTCGTATTTCCCGCGGAAACCTACCAGTACCACTCAAATTAAAAAACATTATTACAAGCTTACCGCTGTGAATCAGGCTAAGGTAAGGAGATAGTTTTGAACACTGGCTGGTTATGTACTTGCTCAAAAATTTATTTTGGGTCATTTTTAACCCAAAAAAGTTACGGACTGCAGCTTTAATTATATATAATGTTACTATGTATAGTTACACCCCTAAAATAAAGTATAAACCCAAACATGATTAAAAGTCAGTCTCCTTCACGTGTCTTATGAGTAAGAACATTTTAAATGCAGCTTTAAATGGTGAAGGTAGGCAAGATGAGCAGTGTCGATTGGATGCAAGTGATTTTTTTTTTTTTTTTTTTTTCAAGTAGCATCTGCATCTGCCTCTCCAGACTTGCCTCACCCTGTTGGATACAAATGTAATCAAATATAGCTATATAGCTCTGAATCATGGGAGGAGTTCAGGACCGCTTACTTAATTGCCTCTAACCCAATTCATAAACTTCTCACTATAGGAGAATTGGAGCCATGCAGAAATGATTACAGCATCCCTAAAAGTAAGAAAGACGTGATATAAATGGGCAGTGGTATGAAAGGAAAGAGGTTCAGATGAGGAGATTTAAGAGACATTCCTATACCACTTACTGTGCATATTTTCTTCTACTCTGTTGTAAGCCTTGGTAATATTTATTGAATATCCCCACATGGCTTTTTTATGCTTTTAAAATTTATGTAAATAGTAAATATTGCTGTTTATTACTATGCATTGCTAAATTGGTGCACATAAATGAAAATGATTTTAAAATTCTTCTTTGAGTTTTAGTGAACAGTGTGGAAAACATGCCTTGATTATTTCTAAACAAGATTTTTCCTGTAATTTACTTCTTTTTGATAATGAAGTGCTTGTCTACAGCGGTTGAAATGATGGCTCCTCTGATTGAAAAAGAAAAAAAAATCACCCTTGTATGCAATTTCAGATAAAATGCTTGCGTATTGAATGTTGTCAAAAGTCTGAAAATATGCTAAAAAGGAGCAAATATCATCACTGAACAATTTCGTTTCAGGTCTATTACCTGTGTACACTACATTTATCTCTAGGTTTGGGAAAGAAGTGTAGAAGAGCTCTTAACTGATTCTTTAAGGTGGATTGATGGTGTGTTTTCGTTTTGTGTCAGACAGAGCACTCATGAAGGCCTGGATATTGAACTAACCCCCTCCCTCTCATGAAATTTCCAATTCACTGTGTGAAGCAAGCACAAATAAATGTGCCATTTGACAGCAAGGCTATCAGATGTGACAATCTTCCAGCGATAGCCACAGTCATGCCACTGTGACCAGCCAATTTCTAGACTTGTTTGAGGCTGGGGCAGAAAAAATAAATGTCTACCAAAATATTTACAGGGCTGAGCATTGGAAAAACTGTGAACGGCTCATACAACAAATGCAGAAGAATGCCTCTCTCATTTTTGAAGATGACATTTAAAACGTTATATATAACATCAAATTAAGATATCTTTATTTGGCATATTCTTGTAACTTTTCAAGACTATACACAGAACTTTAAAGCATATCATGCCTGATAGCCAAGTGCCTGTAATATTTGTCAGTACAATCCACTGATATTCACAAAGAAGGAAGCCGCTGTATTATTTCCTTTGTTCTGTTCCTTTCTCTCAGATCCAGGTGATTAGCTTTGTGACAGAGCAGAACTGGGACTCTCTCGAGGTGTTTGACGGGGGTGACAACACTGACACCATGCTAGGGAGCTTCTCAGGTGGGCTGTGTAATACTTCTATAACTCAGTTCATTACATAAACACACATTGTCACAGTAATCTTGTTGTTGTTGCTTTGAATGCTTGGAAGATTCCTCTGTGGATGCATGGCTGAGAGAAATGCACAGTTTTGTCTTTGTAAAGAAATGTAGTTTTGCAACAATTTTTAAACTACAATATGAAGTATAGAAGAGTTACTGCATTTTTGAAACGGTTTATAGATCATAAAAGCGATTCTTTATTGTTGCTAGTGTGCATTTATGTTGCATTATGGGAAACAGAAGCTACTTGCACAGTAGGGAAGGCTGAATTTTCCCTTTTATTGTCACAAAGACCAGGCACAAATGTTACAAGTGCCCTAGAGAGAGATAAATGAAAGATACATCCTAAAATGAATAACGGAGTACAGAGTGAAGACAAATGAGTCAATCAGATCCACAAACACTGAGCCATATGACTAAAACAGTTGTATAAATTCCAGACGAATGAATGCATAACGATTCTCATCTGCATTGGGCTTTTAGAAATGAATGCTTGAAGAAAAACAACAAAGAATATTTTTTATGGTATTTCACTTGACTTGTATGCAGTAGTTGAGAACACAATGTAAATGTGAAGATATAAAACTTGATATTCAGACAGTTGTTTTGTATTTCATCATAATGTTTGAAACCGAATAACAGAAATGCCTGTACACTTATCTAGTGTTTTATTTAACAAATGTTATTTAATTTATTTGCTTTTATATATTTTTGTAATGTCATTTTTATTAGTTATTTTTTTTATGTATTTTTATTTCAGTTTTACTTTTCAAGCTTATTATCTTATTATTAGTAGTATTGTTATTCTTTTATTTCAGCTTTATTTCAATTAAAGAATACAATTTTAATAGGTTTTATGAACAGTAGCAGTGTGAAGTGTACATAGTGCAACTATCAAAAAGATGTCAAGGACACACTGATTCAACTACATAATCACAATATGCTAATGGCTTCTTTATTCTACAGGTACAACAGTCCCAGCCCTCCTAAACAGCACCTCCAACCAGCTCTACTTGCACTTCTTCTCAGACATCAGCGTCTCTGCAGCCGGTTTCCGTCTGGAGTACAAGAGTAGGACATCTGTTGCGAGTCCTGTGCATCTGGACTACACACACATCTCTAAAAACTCAACTAGCTTTTGCATTCAGCTTAATGCCTCTCTTTATTTGTCCTATTGTCTTGTTTTCTATTACAGCTGTGTCTCTCACTAGCTGTCCTGAACCGGTTATACCCATGAATGGCTTCAAAGTGGGCGAGCGACTACAGATGAACAATGTGGTGTCCTTTCAGTGTGACCCTGGATATACTCTGCAGGTGAGAGTGAACTTGCCAAAACTTGGACAAAACCGTGGACACAATACAGCAGCGGTCGCTTCAGGACACAGATGTTATATTAGCCATCAAATTGTGTCTCAACATGGCTCCAAAATGGTTTATTGTACAAAGTACCAAAAATATCCTTAAAACGCTCTCGGTAGCCAATAATTCACTGCTCAAAACGCTGTGGTCAAAAGGAAACCAAGATTAGCCTTGACTGAGAGCATGTTACGCAACCCGTCCATGTTGGCACCTACCAAATTTGTCTAGCTTTTACTAAAAGAAAACAATTTTCCAAAACACCAAAACAATTTTCTTCGGGGAAACCTATTTATTTTTCTATCCAGACTATTTACAATTATATACTGGTAGTAATGCCAAGGTTATGGGTTCAAAAGACCTTGCAGTCAATTTTTTTGGATAAGTTGGTTGGAGAAATGGGGGTGGCAGCAATTTAATAGATTTGCCAATGCCTGGCCCCCATGTTGATCAACTGCTATTTTGCATTTTCATTACCTGTTGGCTGCTCGGGACAGTGCACAAACCTGACAGCTATTTCAAGCCAGTTTGAAATTTGTTGTAGCATCTGCAATTTGTAGTAGTTTTGTCTCACAAATTTGTGTGCAAAAAGAGCACTGTGACGTGCACAGCACCACTACGAGTTACTTACAGTCTAGGGTTTTGTTACAGACTGGGTCCAGACTTAAAACCATGAAAGGCAGAGGAGCTTCAGTTTTGTGTGCCTTACTTAAAGGGTTACTTCACCAAAAAATCCAAAAACTCTGTCATTAATGACTCACCCTCTTGGTGTTCCAAACCCGTAAGACTTTCATTCATCTTCAGAACACAAATGAAGATATTTTTAATGAAATTTGAGAGATTTCTATCCCTCCATTGAGAGCTACGCAACTACTAATTTGACACTTCAAAAAGTTCATAAAGAGATCCATATGAATTGAGCGGTTTAGTCCAAATTTTCTGAAGAGACTCGATCGCTTTATATGATGAACAGATTGAGTTTAGGCTTTTATTCACATATAAACATTGATCAGCAAACATAAACAGAAGCTCAACCGAACCTGCTTGTTGCGCGAGAACAAACCTCGTGCGGAAGCTCAAACGTGCTGCGTAACACACGAGAATGAACCTCATTGGTTCTCTCACGCATCAAACAAACATGCTTGAGCTTCCGTTTACCACAACAGATGTGTGCGTTAATGAAAGTTTATATGTGAATAAAAGCCTAAATTAAATCAGTGTATAAAGTGATTGTGTCTATTCTGAAAATTTGGACTAAACTGCTCTTTTCATATGTATTAGTTTTACGATCTCTTTATGAACTTTTTGAAGTGTCAAAGTGGTAGTTGCATGGACTGTCAATAGAGGGACGGAAATCACTCATATTTCATTAAAAATGTCTTCATTTGTGTCCCAAAGATGAAAGAAAGTCGTATGGGTTTGGAACGAAATGAGGGTGAGTAAAATCTGAGAAAAAAAAGAAAAATATGTGTCTGAGTCATGATGATCCAAACTGTGCATGTCAGAGTGTGGCCAGAGTGAATACTGAATGAATGAAGGAAAGACTGAAGAACAAACAATATTTCTTATTTTTATTTTTTATCTTTGCAGGGAGTCTCCCATATCTCTTGCATGCCAGGGCCTGTGCGCCGCTGGAACTATCCGCCTCCTCTCTGCATCGGTAATAACTTCTGTCATCTTTTATTCATTTATTTCTTTTCTAAATCCTGGCTTCTGCAGATTTATGAGTTCATATCTACCACAGAGGCCCAAATGGTACAGAACTACGCGGGTACTTGTGTCCGTGGGTACAGCGGCCCCAAAAAGTACTCGGGCACTTAAGCCACATTTAAAAATGTATGAATTTCAATGCATTAGGTAGCAAATTATCAAATAAATGATGCTAGAGTGTTTCACAGAACTAACTTCACTTTTCTGAGCCATTTATGCAGTTATTGCTTTTATCCAGCTGGTCCCAAGCTCATTTTTAGTGAAAGTATGAGGTCAGTTCTCCTCAAGTTCACACAGATGTCCTAGCAGTGTGTAGTTCATCACATTAACTTTGAACATGATCCAATTGTGTTTGTGCCGTATTTCATTAAGAACTGCTGTTTGGTTGGTTAATTTATCTAATGCAGTGAAAAGAGCAAGGATAAAGAGTCTTCACATGATCAACATTATAGCATCACATGTTTCTTGAAAAAAAACCTAACGTCCGATTAGATCCCTATTAGCTCTATCTCCTGCTGTGATTGGCTGAGCTCTTGAGATGATTCATTGCTTGGACGGTCATCAGCAGTTTCTTGATTCCTGCTGCTTTTTCAAAAGCACAGAGCATATTTTGAACCCCTCCACTATAGACTCCATTCAGGATCTGAAGCTTTGTAGGGCTTCTCAGCACATCCGTAGAGTCTCTTTGAGTCCAAAGCCAGGGCTTTAATCAGAGTGATATTTGAATCAATCAGTAGTTTAGATTCAGAGCCTCGAGAGGAGGAGGGGATAGAGCATACGTTTTCACTGATATGAGAAGATTGAAGGCTACAGAGGTGCTCGAGTGGCCTTTGATGGCTTTGGGAAGTGAATTGCCCTTTTTAATAAATGAAAGACTTGTTTCCCCTATGATGTCAATAGAAAAGCTAATGTGTTACATTTCTTTATTCGGCACAAAGCTTTCAGGGTCACCGAACAAGGTAGACCGCATTGCTAAGCAACGTGAAACGTCAATCGAATTGTAGCCCACACAGGCTGTCATAGATGTCACATTGCATTGCATGTTTACATGCTCTTTCACCATGGAGATTTTTTTTTTCCTTTTCATTTACAGTTTGAGTGAAAAGTGAAATTGGAAAAAAAGCATCTTGTGATTTTACTGGAAGTTAGAAAATTATCTGAAATATGATTTTTTTTGGTCACACATTAGATTAGGGTCCAATTCTCACTATTAACTAGCTTTTAACTATGACTTTTGCCTCAATAAACTCCTAAATACTGCTTATTAATAGTTAGTAAGGTAGTTGTTAAGTTTAGGGATTGGGTAGGATTAAGGGATGTAGAATAAGGTCATGCAGAATAAGTCATTAATATGTGCTTTATAAGTACTAATAAACAGCCAATATCCTAGTAATATGCATGCTAATAAGCAACTAGTTAATAGTGAGAATTGGACTCTAAACTAAAGTGTTATATAAAGTTTTTGCATATTTTCTTGCATCCATTAAAAACACAAATTACAAATTAACTTATTTGATGACCTATATATATATATTATAATATATATATATATATATTAGGGGTGACCCTGAATAGTCGACAATTCAAAGCTTCGATAGGAGGAGCCTGATTCGACTGCCAATCTCACAGTCGAATCTTTGCAGAGGTGTTATGAGACGAGATATGGGGGTGCTCAGTATCTGATTTTACATAGACCTACCGGTTCTCTCCTAATAACTTAATATACAGCCTATTATGATAATGCTATAAATAAAAAATGTGAAAAGAAAGAATCTGTTAATAAATATTTTTTTAATGTGCGTGAATAAATCCAACCACAAGTTTCATTTTCCATGATCCGTGACCGAAAGAGGAGCATCTTGGTGGCAGGGGTTACAATGTCTGGGATAAGAAAATCTAAAGTGTAGAATTGGATGCACTTTGAAATGGTAAAAGATGATCCCAAAAAGTGCCACGCACTTCTGCCGGCCAATGTTAACGAGTTGACTAGCGCACTATTTGAAAAGACTCAAACGGACACAGGCAGATTGCGTGAAAGACTGGATTTTTTTTCCATGGTCTCTGCAGTTAAAAAGACAAAGTTGACAATTCTGGCTATACTTTCGGTATTTTAATAATTTCTTTAATTTTAATTTATTTATTGATCACTCTGGGTTATCTAATTTAACTATTTGTGGCTTGTGTTTTGAATACATGTTCCCCTGCACTTTAGGCATTTTGCACTTGTGACTTGATTATGACCATTTCATTTTTTTATTATTATTATTTTTATTTATTAGAATGGTATATTCTGTTCTAATTCAATTCTGTAAATTAATTTTTGATTCTTTTTTGGTGCATCGATGTAGCGCAGTAGATTAGTTAAAGCTTGCTTGCACAGGCAATTTAGCCGATTTAATTTGATTTGCTGACATGTGAAATGCATATCTACCTGCAGTGTGGCCTTTCTGCAGTTATTTATATAGGCCTATATATTTTTAGGTTTATTAATCCAAAATGTTTTTATCCATTTTCTTCTATATCTTTGTGTGGTGTTCTGTACATCGTGACTGTGAATGTTTATCCACATTGCCTTTCATTTCAGTTTAAAAAAGATAAAAAGTCATTGTCAGTTTCCTCTATCACTTGACAGGCAGTTTGGTCACTTTACTAGAAAGTTGTTTCTCTGTGCTGTATGTGAGAGAAAATAAAAAGTTGTCTTAAGGCACGGGTATAGGCCTTACTTCATTTTCCACGTCCTGCTCCATCTCGTGCACAGTTGAGCGCGCAAGCCTTTCAGAGTAGCTGATACTCCTTTGACCCCCCCCCACACACACACAATCACACACACACACACACACACACACACATATATATATATATATATATATATATGATTCGACTATCAGTCGACTATAGGCAATCTGATTCGAATCTGATTCGACTATGTAAATCCGTAGTCTGGGACCCCCCGAATATATATTTATATATGTATTGTATATTATATATCTTAGATGTTCAATGTACTCTTAGACTTTTGGATCCCACTGTATATTTAGCAACTATAGAAGCCATGCTGGCTCTCCAATAAAAGACAAGTTCATTTGCAGGTCAGTGACCGCAATTTTCACTTTCAGTCATATTTATATTCCCACCAATCAAAAGAAGTGGAAATAGCCTGTTGGTTGCCTCATATCATTCTCTAATAATAGCCTGACAGCTGTCAGCTGTTTTTATCGGCCTTTAGAAGTACTTGAACCTTGAGCACATCAGGTTTGGTTTATATCACAGTATGTGTTTTCAACAAATTAATGTTTCTAATATTGTCTTCACCATTTTTCCTTTCAGCTCAGTGTGGGGGAATCAGAGAGGAGATGGAAGGCACCATCCTCAGCCCTGGTTTCCCAGGAAACTACCCTAGCAACAGTGACTGCACCTGGAGGATTTACTTGCCAGTCGGTTATGGTGAGGACACAGCAGAATGAACAGATGCTATTTAGAAAGAGTTTCCTGGTAATGCCAGTGAGTTCTAGTTTAAGATGAATTGGCTAAAGCAGGTGATACTTACCATGATATTTATCTGGTTTGTTACGAAACGTTATCCGAGACAGAATGAGGGGGAGGCAGAGCACCCATGGAAAAATGAATAGGAGAAATCTTGTCCCCAATATCGCAGTTATAGAAATCAAATTCCCACCTTTTCATTACAAGAACCAATATCATTTTTATTATTTCATTTTAGCATTGAAAATTAGCTGGACAAGCATGAACAAATGCATTTTTAGTGTCTGATTTTATTGCTTATTTGAAATAAGTTCAAAATCTTGATGTCAGTCTTTCTCCATTCAAGTTGATAGAAGCTGTTCTCGTATGCCTGTTGCCTGCATAAAAATAGCTGTTAGCAAGATGACTGGGATGGCATGGAACTTTGACATTACTAAACACATCCTGTTTTATCATCCAAACAGGGGCTCATGTGCAGTTCTTGAACTTTTCCACTGAGGCCAACCATGATTTCCTGGAAATTAGGAATGGACCTTTTGACACCAGCACAGTGATCGGCAGATTCAGTGGGCAGGACATACCGCCATCTCTTCTAACCACCTCCCATGAGACCACTATATATTTCCATAGTGATCACTCTCAGAATAAGCCTGGCTTCAGATTTGATTATCAGGGTAAGGAAACTAAAAGTTGAAAAAGTTGACCATTTTACTCCACATTCCGTTGTAGTTAGCATTGTTGTTGCATTTCTGCCTTTGCACATTAATTTTCTCAGGAACCTCAATTTGAATATCAGTTTCAATACCTTGCCAAGACAATCAGTCAAGATAACGAGTAAACTCGATAGTAACCCATTCTCTGTGAAGCTGTGCATAAAATCCATCAGGTATAAAATGCCGCTGATGCCAGAATCCAAAGTAGAATATGGGTCCAATGAGTGAATTTAAAATTGTATCATAGAAATGGCCTGTTCTAAGACAGATCCATGAAGCTATCAGAATTTACACTGTAATGCAATGACAGTTTGCAGTATGGAAATGATTCATGAAATACATAATTATGTGTACATTAGCATATAAATCAAGCATTATATCCGGCAGTATACCCTTTTGCAGAGCTTTGTTACAGAAGATGCTCTGATCCACATAATTCAATTTCTTTAGTCATGGTCATTCTGTCTGAAAGCTTCAGCGTATTTCCTTTTGTGTCTGTGAGATTTGAAAAATAATTTGGCAAAACTTCTCATAATGGCGCCAGACTCAGACAGAACTAATGAAAAGAAATGTATATGAATTTTTATTTCAAAACTTCTCTTCAGAATGACTTTAAGACATAATTGAGGAAAATAGACAGAAAAAAATGGAGAAATGCAAGGAAAACATTTTAACTCAGGGACGAAATGTTGTGATGTAAGTGTTTTGGTGCTTTCACTGCCTGCAATGAACATTGATCACTTGTTTGCATTCCCGTGAAGTTCAGACCTCCATAATTGAAATCTGAGAAGATGAAAAAAAATGACAGTATCTGTCATTGCCAAAGCTTTGATTGCACTTGCTTTGAATCAAATCCCAATGCTTTGTTGGTGTATAGCAATCAGTTGATTCCATGCATATGGTTTACATGTAAAACTCGGTTTAGACTGGTGCTTGGAGCTCAGAGCAATCATTTTTTCGATGCAAATTCATTTCTTTGAGGTGTCACAACAGATGCACTTGTCATGGGCTTGCTTTCTTCTAGCAGGTTCAAAAATGAATCATACATTTTCTTCCCCCATGTTTTATGTAGCAATATGTCTGTCTTTTCCAGCCTATGAACTTCAGGAGTGTCCTGATCCTGAACCCTTTCACAATGGTGTGGTGGTTGGGGCTGGTTATAATGTGGGTCAGTCCATCTCTTTTGAGTGCTATCCTGGGTATCAGCTGATGGGACACTCCATTCTTACCTGTCAACATGGCACTACACGCAACTGGGATCATCCGTTTCCTCGTTGTGAAGGTACAACCCCCTCCATTTCCTCTCCCACATAAGTAAACATCTGATAGCCTATATTTAATATATATATATATATATATATATATATATATATATATATTACATTCCAGTATGTAACTTGATTATATTTGATGTTATAATCAAATATAATATTTGAGATTCCTTGTTACATCTAAAATTAGTTGTTCATCATGTGTTTTAATGCATTATACTTCCTAAAGGTGTAACAGTGAATAGATAAGTATTAAAATGTATTATAACTGGTTACAATTATTCATGCCTTGCATTACACTGCATAATTAATGCATTAAAAATACTTTTATAATGTATTATACAGTATTATAATGCTATTATAATGTATTATTAAAAGGCTTTAAGTAAAGTCTTCCCAAAAAAAGTTTTAAAGGGGTAGTTCACCCCAAAATGAAAATTCTGACATCATTTATTGACCATCACATCATTATAAATGCAGCATGTTCACATTGCCCGGTTTCATACAATGCAAGTGAACAAATGACAGTGTACTATAAAAATAGTTGAACTACTGGCAAATAGTGTATTCTGTATGCTTAATTACTAGCTTTGTTCTCCCCATCATCACTCCAGCTTTAAATGTGGGTCAAAGAGGGCAACTGCACATAAATGCAAATTCCTTACTATAAACCATCCTTACAGACTCAATGGCTCCTTTCTAACATCTCCTCCAAGGGGATGATGGGAAAGGAATCGAGTTCATCCTTGACCCACATTCTCATGCTCATTTTTTCTGTTGATTCACTGAGTTAATTATGCAGTGGGTCACGAGGTAGCGTATGCACTGGGGATGCTGAATGCTCGTGTGGGAATAAAGATGCTCCTGGGAGGTATTCAAGGGGCTGACATAGCATTTGCAGCCTCGTCGCCTTGTTCAGGCACCGATGCTTTGCCCAGCATCGCTGCACAGGTGAACCCGCAAATAGAAAGACACATTATTCATCCACACTCTGTTACAATAATCCACACAATGAAAAACTTAACATCAACCTGGGCCTTGTTAAAACACTCTTGCAGCGTGTGTAATTGAATTTGTAGTAATCGAGAGCTCTGGTGTGACAGAGTGAAAAGGGAAAAAATGAATATGATGCACCGTACTCTCATGCTGTGTAATATGCAGACTGTCAAGAAGAAAGATGAAAAATGTGACTCTTTTGATCACAGAAAGCATTTTTTTTATTTTTTTTTATTTTTTACTTTTATTTATTTTTAAATATATATTAGATCATCTAGGCTGCTTAAAAGTCTCTTCCTGATCTTTGAGAAACATATTCTTCAGCTTTAGTGGGCACTTAACAAGTGTAACAGCTGAGAGTACCAGTAAGAAAGAATAAGAAATACTGATTAAAAAAAAAAAAAAAAATTCTCTCTCTCTATCTTTCTTTTTGTGTTTTCATTTGTTGTCTCCGACATACTTGCCCCAGTTACCGCACCACCAGGGTTTTAAAAGGTACAGAGAAATTATACTGAAGTCAAAGCATGGGTGTCAAAATTTTAAATAATGGTATATTATTATATTAGCTTTTGAAACTGATGAAATAAAATGACAATGGACAAGCTGTGGTCAATAATCCTGTTTAATCAGAATTTGATTGTATTCTTATAGTAAAATCTTAACATATAGTAAAATACTATATAGTGCTTCGATATTGCATTGCTTTAGGTCAAAGTCTTTGTTGTGGTGACTGATGACATGTCTTTTCAGAGGCACGAATGATTAGAGCTGTGGCTAATTACATTTTACACTGAAATGCACTTTACTGGTTGTTTTAAGTTAAATTTTGGTAAAATCAAGTTGTCAAGTAAAGTGTGTGTATATATATATATATATATATATATATGTACACATACATACTTAAATTAATTAAATATTATATACTTAATTAAAATACTTTACAACCCTACTGCCCTAGCTGTCACCTACACATGCTGCCACCAGTAGTTCATGCCCAGGGTGTCATGTACATAGATTTCCTCTCCCAGGCATTAAAAAGCTGATCGATTTTCTCTTCCACTGTCCCACCTGTCCATATCAGCCAACTTGGCCTGTCCTCCATCTATGGCTCCCTCCTCTTTTTCAGTTCACCACATTCCCACATTCCTCCCATCCCCACTCACCACTCAACTTTTTTGCCCAATCGATAGCGTCACCATGCATTTCTACTTGATAGCGTGGCATGTTTTTTTTTTAATCAATGCTGTGATCGATACTTCATTTAGCAAGTAAGGTGGCGAGAGAGAACACACAGCACTGGGGATTAACATAGGCACCCCTCTCAGCATTCCATCGGAGACGAGAGGAAATGAAGAAGGAGGAAAGAGAGCAGAAAGAATTGTAGAAGGATAGAGAGGGCGGGAACGAGTGGGGAGGGGTGTGGGGACGGAGAGACCTTGACGGTGCAAGAAACCGCTGAGAGTACAGTCAGAGTGAGAGTGTATTATGACTGTCCTTATGTGTGCGTACAAGTCATAGGCCTATCTTTATTTCACCAGCCGAATCGCATTGATTATTTCCCCTCCGACTCGGGGGCAGCAGCAGCATGGGATCAGCAGGAGAAGGATGGGGATTTGATTTCATATGTCTGGGGCTCATTTGAATCATTGGAAACATGGACACGTCTATATAAATGCAAAGCACTGCCTGCAAGAGGGATTTCTAAGATGTAGTCAGACAAGGAAAGTGAACTACTGAGTGGTGTTTTAGAACCCAGCGGGGATTTTCAGCCATGTTTCCCTGCCCCCCTATCCTGGTTTCTGCTTTCTCCACCATCTGCCAACGCTGCTTTCTGTGATGGTGTTTCTTTAATCGTTGGGTTCTACAAAAAACTGTTTAAGGTCAAGTTTATTGGGGAGTTTTAATTGTACATTTTCATTTTTGCCTTCTAGTGCCCTGTGGAGGTAACATTACATCAGACAATGGCACTATCTTCTCCCCTGGTTACCCAGAGGACTACCCCACCTCTGCGGACTGTAGCTGGCTGATTACGGTGGCACCAGGCTTGGGAATTCGTCTTAATTTCACCCTCTTGCAAGTCCATGGTCCCCAAGATTTCATCACAATCTGGTGAGTTGTCAAACTTCCAGTAGCTATTATACTTCTACAACTTTCTTTTCTGGGAGGGAATATATTTATAGCCCACGTAGACTGGTGGCTAATTAATGAGCCTCTTTATTGAGTCACTTGACTTGTATGTACAGGTAGGACTTTGAACCCTTCCACAGGGTTCCCCTTAAAACATGTTAGGGCACAAGTTGCAATTTAATCACACACCTTCTCTAAATTCATTGAATCTCTGCAATTTTCTGTTTGGATTTATTGAAGCATTGATCTCACTGTACCTATGGTTCCCTACTTTTTCTTGAGGCATTATCTACTCTCTTACATGTAGGATTCAACCACTTCAACTCAAACTAAAGGTACAGTATAACCAGAAGAGTCAAGAAAAGCTCTGTCAAGACAGCTTGGCCTCACTTCAGTGAGCCAGCACTCCCTTTAGCCAACCAGATGCTTTTCTGAATGCACAAGACAGGACATAATCTGTAGCGCAAGCTCAGATGGCCACAAACAGATGGTTTTGAAGCTGAATGGTCATGGTTAAAACTAGGATTAAGTTGGTGCCAAGTTGTTCCCTCCACACTAGAGGACTGTAAAGATGGGGGTACCCCCCCTAGGTGATGTCCTTGTTGATGGTGGCTTCGGTTTCACAATGCCTTGACACAGAGGCTGAGTCTGAACTGAGCATGAAAGAACTGTAGCACACTCTCTAAGAGAGTGTGAGAGGAGTCTCTGAAATCAGAGAGGTAATCAGTATGGCTAGAATCGTCCCTCAATTTAGTAAAGTAATCAATATTCAGAGAAACGTTTCTCAAATCAGCTGGGTGATCTGTGTGGGTGGGATCTGACTTACTTTGCAATGTCAGGCAGCAAGGCATGTGGTGTTCTCCTGTCCCATGCAGTATGCAAGGTTAGCGGGTTTTGTACATTAAATTTTAATGATGTGTCTTCAACAGGGACGGACCTCAGGAAACAGCTCGTAAACTTGGAGTGTTTACCGAGGGAGAGCCCAACAACCCACCAAGCAGCACTTCTAATCAAGTTCTGATACGTTTCCGAAGCAATTCTGAGAAAGGTGGACTGTTCAAGATCAACTACCAAGGTAAATGGTCCAAGAGAAAGCTATCGCTAGCATTCCCATACATCTCAATAGCAGTTGCCTGATTGCAGCAGGACCCCGTGGAAGAATGTGATTAAATAAATTATTGCAGAGTTGTGGACGAAACCAGCTTTTTCGAGTCCCAGTCTAGGCTGAGGTCAGAGCAGGTTGAGTTTCAGTCAAGGCTGAAACCAGAAAAGGAGCTAAGACTGGACCTGAAGAGGGCCTTAATGATTCAGAAGGCACATTTCGGCACAGACCACAAAATGTATCTGCAGTGCTATGGTACTCAAGACCACACACGGTCTCAAGTCCTAGTGCCAGTCAAATGTTCCCGAGTTCATAACAAGACCATGAAAATATGGTCTTGGATTCAAGATGGATTTGAGACCAGAGCCCACACTCGAGATTTGCAACACTGCGTGGTTGCTTAGGACTGCATACAGGTTTTTCAATCCAATGGAGCTGGAAAGTGACAACACTGATTAGCTGATTAGCATCACAAAAGCTATGTCATACTTAAAAAGCACTCCAAACAAGACCCTGAACACATGAAATTATCTTCTTTTTGTCATGTAGAATTGTTCTTTACCTTCACAATGAATACCTGAATGCAATATGACATGTCAGAACCTGTTCTCTTTGCCTCTCTGTCTCTCTTTCTTCTAGCCTATAGACTTCAGTTTTGTTTGCCACCTCCCATCATTCCTAATGCAGAAATACTGATGGCCAGTAAAGAATTTAAGATAGGTGAGTTTGAATTGACTTTACTTCATTTACAATCTGATTTGTATGCCTGCTTGTGTGTTCGTGTTGGTGGACTCGGCCTGGCCCAGTATAAGTGGAACATTTTGAGCAGAGACGCAGGCTGCCAGTTCATTTTCAGGCTTGAGCGCCTCTCATTAATAATGTTCCCAGAATAGCAGAGCCAGCCACACACACACCTCCCCCCCACCCCCCACCCCCACCACCACCACCGCTAACACCCCTCGAGAACTCACTTTGAGGAGAGAAAACCGCTCAGATGCCAGGGCTACCAGTCCCATAGGGCCGTGCTGATATGCTGACTCATTGCCAGAATTCAGAACAGAGGCTGATGTTGTATTGTGCTTGGTGCTAGAACATAGGTTGAGTTTACATTTTGTGCAAACACAAAATGGTGGGGAGGCCAGACAGAAGCGATTTTATATATTAAGCATACATATTTTGCCATGCTTTCCTATAGCAGGTGAATTGAGAAAATTTGACAGGAAATTATGTACTGGGTACTTGAAAGTTGATTTTTGTGCACAAACTTTAATGACAATCAGTGATTGTCCTTATTCTAAGAAGCAGAGCGTAAAGTGTACACTCTGAGATATTCAAGATATTGAGATATTTTTTTATTATAATATTAGTGATCATAGCATGTTGTTATATCTACACCATTTTACCTGCAGCTGCAGGAGCAACAGCAATAATAATAATAATAATAATAAACCCTTTTTTTAATTTATTTATTTTTTATTTTTATTTTTTTTCACACATACTCAAACTATGATTGAACAGTTTTGGCTGTGGCGTCTCTGATAGGTTCTTTTTGTATTCAAGCTACTTTAACTTTTTTTTTTCCCAAAAAATCTTTTGAATCATTTATTAAAGCTGTTGGTTTCACCTCCGAGTGCCCACAGAAAACACTTATAAATAATAAAGCAATCATAACTTCATTGGTTCTCTAATGATGAGTCACCAGCCTCTGTTGCCTCTGAGATCCATTGTAAAATCAATGCACTGCTTTTCTGGCATGGAGAAAAAAAATGCATTCATTTATATTAATTGTTCTAAATGGGTTGTTACGGGTCGGTGCAGGGTTGTTTGATCTCTCTGGAATGGAGCGTGTTTGTAGAGCCTCCGTCGGGGTTAAAACATTCATGGTCTTTGGCACGGACCTGCACTGAATCACGCTTTTGATCACTGATTATCCACCACATCCAATTAATTCTCCTAATTCAGTGATTTAACTAAGGCCGTTGTGTTTGGATGGCCATGAACGCATGTTCTCACAGCCACAAACACATTCCTAAATATATATTTCAAATCATGTAAAGCCTTTTTTTTTTTTCTTTGCAAGCTTGTGTTTCATTATTTCGAGTTAAATGCTACATTATAAAACCACTAGGTGTTTTTGTTCCTCTAAGCTGAGTCACAGAGTACCTGAATGTTTGTGTGGCAACAGGGAGATTTGTTTCAGAGATCTGAGCGGCCCTCAGGTAGCAGCCGATGGGTGTTATGAATGTAAACCATGCGGTGTGGCGCTTCCTTAATTACACTGCAATGCAGCGCCGGCACGTCGAGTCTCCCTTCGACTCGCTCCTTCTCCCTTTATTCTTTTATCGTCACTGTCAGCCATTAAGCGAGACAGTGAGGGGACATGGCCTTCATCAAGTTATGAGTGAGGCAGCAGCAGATGCTGCTCCTGTTGTTCCGAGCTCCTCAGAAATCCCATGTTCTCCATAATATTACAGAAAGTGACATGCATCTGAAAGACAACTGATAAAGCAATGATGAATATCCGTTCATCTGTTCACTCCCTCTATTTCCACAGGTGATATAGTGCGTTACAGATGTTTGCCAGGATATCACCTAAATGGGAACAGCATTCAAACCTGTCGCCTGGGGACTCATCTTGAGTTTGAAGGACCTCCACCTTCATGTGATAGTAAGCTATTTCAGATACCAGCATATGCAGACACCAGTATGTTCCTTTTCTATAGCCTAACCACTAAATCTGTGAGTCAGCCAGATTGACAATAAAGACCAATCTGTTTGAGTTTTGCCATGACTATGCTGGTCAATATGCTAAATCACCACCTAACAAGCCTAAACCAAACCAGACTTGCCAGCATGAAATGCCATCCTTTCTTTCTTCTGTGGAACACATAATAAGATATTTTGAAGAGCATTTCAGTTGTTTTTTGTCCATACAATGGAAGTCAATGGGATCCAATTGGACATCATTGAACCTGATTGACTTTCATTGTATGGACAAAAAAAAAAAAAAAAGAAAAGAGCTTTGAAAAGCTTTCCAAAAGAAGAAAGTCAATAATGTAAGTAAAGTAAATGCTGACAGAATTTTCATTTTTGTATGAGCTATCCATTTAAACAGATTATGCTAAACAATTACACCATGGTACTTCAGTGTAAATACCTGCGTCTTCTTCAATAACCATAAGCATTTTAAAAGACAATTCATTCTTAGTAACTTCCTCCCTCTGTGTTTTACAAAAGACCAGTCCTTTGGTTTATATACTGTACTATAAAATCCACCCCCACTGTGTTGCAATGCATGATGGTCTATTGATCATGATGGTTGGATCTGTGCTATATGAAGCTTCATTATTGCTATTGGCTTAGAGGTGGGATGAAATACCTCAGAGCCTGTCAAGCAAACCCCATGAGTATGCTAAACGCTCATCTACCTTTCCTCCAGCTGCTTTTATGTGATTTGATATGGCATTTCCCATAAACTCCCTCAGTTCCTCCTCATTATGTTTGTCTCTATATGCTCAGCGTAGGAGAATTATCTCTCTGAGCTCTCTGCATAGTCTTCACTGTGTACAGTAGGTCTGACTAAAAGGCCTCTATTGAATGCCCCAATACGTATACAGTGACGTCCAAAAGTCTGAGACCACTAGTCAAAATGCTTCTTTCCACTAGTGAAAATTTTTAATACTTTTTTTGTCATTAGAAATTAGGCTATATAGTCAACACGACATTTATATATTTTTTTAAAAATTTCAGAATTTTTCAACATCTTCGATATCAAAACAGACTTAAGCTGTCCCTGTGTTTGGCCTTGTTTACGATGTAAGTGAAAAGCAATTGGGCTGTTTGTTTACTGGAAGCAATTTGTGGTCTGCATTGCAGCTGTTTGGCAGAAAGTGATTAAGTCGTACGTTTTCAGCGTAAGCCTATGTCAGAGAGAACAGACAGGCTGGGGTTTGGGACAGTGTGAAGAGGGAGGACACATAATAATTTTTTTTTTTTTTTTTTTTTTTTTTTTTTTTATAAAGTATAGCAGGCCCAAACATGGTCCTCCTCAACCTTCATGGTGGAGTGCTTTCAGTGAACCTGTGTAATTCATCGTAACATTAATTAGGTGTCGGCAGTTAATTGCTTCGGCTATATGAAAAGCCCCTTATACTGAGGGCCAACAAAGCCAGCTGACACCCGCTCCATTTGGTCAGGGTACTGCCTCTGGCTGTCAGTCACATTAAGTATGCCTGCCTCGTCAAACTCAAGAGAGGGAAAGAGACAGGAAAGACATAGGGGCTGGTGGAATGAGACACAGAAGGATAGAGGAGGAGGAGGAGAAGGAAGGTGATCTTATACTTTGTAATGAGATCATTTGTGGAGAGAGACAGGTCTATTTTCAGGGTCAATCAAAAAAAATAAAAAGTGACCAACTATATAAATGTACATAGTTAGGTTAAAGGGATAGTTCACCCAAACATGGAAATTCTGTCATAATTTACTCACCCTCATGTTGTTCCAAACCTGTAAGACTTTTGTTCATCTTCGGAACACAAATTAAGAAATTTTAAATAAAATTTGAGCATTTTCTCTACCTCCATTGACAGCAATGCAACTACCACTTTGATGCTTCAAAAAGTTCATAAAGAGATTGTAAAACTAATCCATATGAATTGAGTGGTTTAGTCCAAATTTTCTGAAGAGACATGATCGCTTTATATGATGAACAGATCGAATTTAGGTTTTTATTCACCTATAAACATTGATTTGTATTTATTCCAAAGATGAAGAAAAATCTTACTGGTTTGGAATGACATGAGGGTGAGTAAATGATGACATAATTTTCATTTTTGGGTGAACTAACCCTTTAACAAAACAATTATGCATAACTTGTTGTTGAACATTGAAAAATGCATTATATTTACAATGAGAAATTGTTTTATTTATTTATTTTTAACATAAAAAAGCTCCAGTGACAAAAATAAAAATGCGATTTTTGAGGAACATCTTGGGAACTGTCAAATCT
Source organism: Mylopharyngodon piceus (assembly GCA_039654765.1). Classification (NCBI taxonomy): domain Eukaryota; kingdom Metazoa; phylum Chordata; class Actinopteri; order Cypriniformes; family Xenocyprididae; genus Mylopharyngodon; species Mylopharyngodon piceus. The sequence continues at coordinate 10,328,029 of CM077448.1, read as the reverse complement.
GCACCACAACTGAAAATGTAACAAAGCATTGTAAATCCTAGTTCATCTTCAGTGGTACACTTTTTTTTTTTCTTTCCTCATATATTGAAAATGGTATGCATTTTATTTTTTTCTGAAAGACATCATAATTGTATTATTAATGCATAAGTATTGTTATGCTTTGAAAGTATACAGTTTTATTATGGCCAGTGAGGAAATGCATCACAGCAATTCCACTGTGGTACAGAATTGCCATGTGGCAATGTTCATATTTTCTGTAAAACTGTGTTAGACAAGGTTGTTCTGTAAACAACAGCATCTAATTATCTAATCAAAGATGCAGCAAAAAATTCATGATGTATGATAAATATACCAAAATAAAATGCACTTTGCAATGTTGGAGAGGAAATCAAATGTCATGTGGCTTAAAAACAGCTTATTATTCGTGTTCTTCAAAGTCTGCCCTTTTAATTCCAACAATGCAATTTGTTCTATAAAGTGAAGGGAAATTATATGTTGCCATGTGGCTACACTGTACCGAAACGGGGCAAAAACCAGGAAAAAAATACTTATGGGAGTTTTTAACCCTCTTTGGTCTCTCCTGTTGTTGACATCAAAGGCTGTGCATCCAATTAAACTGTATGGTATTTTGATTAAAATTCATATTCATCTGGTAGGATAGCCAACATGGACAGGTTGTGTGATATGCTCTCATCTTCAAAAAAAAAAATGCATTAAGGATAGAGAAACCAGACTACATTAAATACAATTTTACTTGAAATAGGAATAAATATGGTTTGTGTGTAATGTACTTTTTGTGGTAATTATTGCTTTAATGTAATAAATATTGATCATTTCAGTATTTGATTATTAGGACAGTTTTGTTTACGGCTATCCTGTAGAATGAGTAAAAGAGTGAGCAAGCATACAGAGCGAAAAACTGAGGGATTGAAAGAGTAGAGAGGAAGGACAGTGATGGGTAGAGGGAACGCAAAGCTCATTGAGATGCAGAGGATATCCAGGCTGCAGGTGCACCCAGCTATTAAATCACAGCTTCTCCCCATCACGCGCTCTCTCTCTCTCTCTCTCTCTCTCTCTCTCTCTCTCTCTCTCTCTCTCTCTCTCTCTCTCTCTCTCTCTCTCTCTCTCTCTCTCTCTCTCTCTCTCTCTCTCTCTCTCTCTCTCTCTCTCTCTCTCTCTCTCTCTCTTTCTTTCTTTCTTTCTCTGTCTGTACCTGATATCTGATCTGTCACATCCTCTTGTTGAATACATACCATGTCTTTCTTTCCATCAAATACCTCCCCTTACTTCTTTTAGCTTTCCTCTGATATGAGAATCATATTTCTGCAGACATAATCAGACATACACATGACGATGATGGCCTTATGCCAGTCTCTTTAAAAGAAACCCTGTGCTTGACATTTAGACAAGGGCATGATGTGTAAGATGCGTGTATATATATATATATATATATATATATATATATTATTAATTTATTAACAAATTATTTTTTAATAAAATGATACTCTAAATAAGAAACTAAAACTGCCAGTGGGTGGCGGTGAATGTCTAAATGAGTAGGTCATTAAGTCATTCATTCGATTCGTTCAAATGGCTCTCTTGATTCATTCAGGAATGAAGTAAAGTGCTCTCTTTATCAATGGGCCATTGAATCATTGGTTCACCCGATTGATTCCCTCAAATCATGGATTCATTCAGTAACGAAACAGCGCTGTGTGTTGCTCAGAGATGCACAACAGTTCTGCTCTGGCTTTATAGGTAATATTTTCATTGGCAAAATTGAGCAAAAGCAGACAATATTCATCATCAATCAACTGTATGAAATGTAAAATGAACTACATAGGTCTGGGGTGGGGCGGGTGCATTAAATGCGTTAATGATTTTAACACGTTATTTTTTTCCCCATAGGAAATTAATTAAATTAACGTGTTAAATCGACGGCCCTATATATATATATACATATATATATATATATATATATATAGTGCTCAGCGTAAATGAGAAATGAGTACACCCCCTTTGAAAAGTAACATTTTAAACAATATCTCAATGAACACAAAGACAATTTCCAAAATGTTGACAAGACTAAGTTTAATATAACATCTGTTTAACTTATAACATGAAAGTAAGGTTAAAATTATATTATTAACCTTACTTTCATGTTATAAGTTAAACAGATGTTATATAAAACGTAGTCTTGTCAACATTTTGGAAATTGTTTTTGTGTTCATTGAGATGTTGTTTAAAATGTTACTTTTCAAAGGGGGTGTACTCATTTACGCTGAGCACTGTATATATATATATATATATATATATATATATATTATCAATCATAAAGGCAGTCCCATTTAAAAACTCTTATGCTGCATCTGATTGCTATATGCCTTCCTTTTTCTCTGTGTTCCCTCTCGCTCTTGTTTTTGTGTCACTCATATTCACAGAGAGAACATAGATTGTGAATGCTGAGAGTGCATCACATGCCATTATGAAAATTAAGGGTAGAAGAATTTCACGCGTAATGTGACTTCTTTTCTTTAAGCATATACAGACTCTTTTGACTTTCACCACATTCAAATGTTCAATGTTTATACTTAAATATACTGTTATATATAAATAAAATATGCTTTTTATCAGTGACGCACGGCATGTCATGCGCACATCCATGTTGATTTTGTTATTCCAACCTTCCGTCACCATGGCGACATGAAAATCCCAGAGCATTTTTCTCTTGATGGCATTTAGGTGCTCTTTTCATTTATTTTCCTATGCCTAATATTATTCAATAATTTACAAATTCTTTGCAGTATTTTTCTCTTATTCAAAATTCTGTGAATTTTATATAAAATATTAATCTGTTCATATATTATGTATATCTGTATATCATATGTATTATATATGACACTGCAAGCATGTGAAAACGCATGTCAACACAAATTATACGGTACATGCACACATTGCCACACTAATCCAGTAAAATGGCTTTAGAACTGCCTTTTATCTTCTGCATTATAACAAATGGCGCAAGTACCTCCACATCTCTTGCTCATTTTGAAATCCTGCTCTTCCTCATTATTAGACAGCCAACGCTATTGTAATACATGTTTGAATGTGTGCGTTTTCAGCTTCAGACGGTTCAAAACATTACTCGTTCAAGTCGATCAATTATGTGAAAACTGTATGCGGCGAACAAAACACAAGCCTGGATGGCCTGCGTTGACAATTTGCACGTGACATTTATCCTTTTTCTTGATATCACTAAATGAATGCCGTATGTTACCATCTCTTGAATGTATGTTTTTCTGGGGGCCATATTTGCAATTCATTGTCACGAAGGGTGACATTTTAAGTTGAAAATCCCTTTTTAGATGCCAGCCTGTCTCATACAGTAGATAATCTTCAGCTGCCATTGTTAAAGGAGCAGTTTTGACATGCCTTCTCCTCTTCTGTCAGAATCTGCCACCAAAACTGTTGTTTACATTCAGCCTTTGACAGTCCATTTCAAAGTGGATTAGGGGATAAGGGCGACCTGAGCGAGTTAATTTCCGTTTGCCGCCATAGTGAAAGGCCTGGGATGATGAGGATTTTGTCTGAGATTCTGTCTAGAGGGTCATGCTCTTTCCCATTTTGCTGGGGCAGAATGTAATTAGGGGTGGTTATGATGGTAGAAATGTGTCAACCGGTTGACATTCTGCTATAGCATTTATACCACAACATATCTGGGGTATTTCAATTTAGTCTGCTTTTAACCAGTGTTAGATTTTGGATGCTGTTCTTTTGAACTTTCTACTCATCATATAATCCTGAAAAAAATAGCACTGTTTCCACAAAAATATTAAGCAGCACAACTGTGTTCAACATTGATAATAATAAGAAATGTTTCCTGAGCAGCAAATCAGCATATTAGAATGATTTGTGAAGGATCATGTGACACTGAAGACTAGAGTAATGGCTGCTAAAAATTACATTTTAAAAAAATATTTTTTAAATAGAAAACTTTTAAACAGTAGTGTATCAGTGAGTACATTTACATGCACATTCTTAACCTGATTATGCTTAATAAGCTGACAATGCGTGTGGTCATGTAAACGCATTTACCCGCTTTCCTTTATCAGAGTAAAGTCATAAATGGCTTAAGCATAAACTAATCGACACAGCTAGATTTTTGCCCCTTACCCCAATTAACCTGCGTTCTGTCGGCTTATTGAAGTGCACATGTGTGAAATGTGCCAGGAAAGGGTTCATACTCCGGATCCAGACAGATCAAGCGTTTTGCGTTAAGTGAGGAGGAATTATATCGCAAACTGACTCTTTCTTGACACAAAAAAAATTATAAAAATGTGTTCTCATCTCTTGCAGAAGTGGTACAGTCAAAATGCTGCATCTGTAACTGCATGAGAGGAGAATATATGAGTCCATAAGTCTCCAGCTGACATGTTGGAATAGTACTCTTTGCTTTGTAATGCTTTATTTAACATCACAATGACATAACAAATGGAATACTCGTTGTCAGATACACGAATGATTAAGTTTTGATGCCACTACTGGGAAATAACCTGATTTATTAATAAAGTCTTGTAAACGTGGTTTACTTGCATTGCTGGGTTATTGGTTTGCATGTAAACCAGGACAACTGGTTAATTCAATAAGCTGATATTTATGAGTTATCAGCATGGTGTGCATGTAAACATGCTCATTAACTTATCTGTCATGAATAAGGTTACCTTTTAGTCTAAAATGGAAAAGAAAACCGTTAAAGTATAAAATATTTATTACTAATAATTATAATATTGACAAAGGTATTCATATTTAGTTTTTATTATAAATATTTAGTATTTAAAGTCACTTTAAATTCATCAATGCATTTTAGTACATAAAACATTAAAGGATTAGTTCACTTTCAAATTTCCAAGATGTTTATGTCTTTCTTTCTTCAGTTGAAAAGAAATTAAGGTTTTTGAGGAAAACATTCCAGGATTTTTCTCCAAATAGTGGACTACAATGGCTACCAACGGGTTGTAGCACTAGCTCTGCGATGCGCCACGCATTACGTAATCAAGTTGGAAAGGTCACGTGTGACGTAGGCGGAAGTACCGAGTAAGTGTTTACAAAGTGAATGTGTGAAGACTAAGTCAAACACCCTTTACAAAAAAAATGTCGGACGATTTTGAAGTTGGAGGAGAAAATCAGATGGAGTTTTTCTACCCAACCGCGGTACTTCTGCCTTTGTCACACATGACCTTTCCAACGTGATTACGTAATGCGTGGCGCTTCGCAGAGCTAGTGCAAGACGAGCATTTGTAGTTAAAAAGGTATATAATATATATATATATTTTATATATATATATATATATATATATATATTTTTTTTTTTTTTTTTTTTTTTTTTTTTAAATGGCCGATCGTTTCACTAGATAAGACCCTTATTCCTCGGCTGCGATCGTGTAGAGCCCTTTGAAGCTGCACTGAAACTGTAATTTGGACCTTCAACCCGTTCGTAGCCGTTGAAGTCCACTATATGGAGAGAATGTTTTGGAATGTTTTTTGCTCAAAAACCATTATTTCTTTTCGACTGAAGAAAGAAAGACATAAACATCTTAGATGACATGGGGGTGAGTAAATTATGAGGAAATTTGAATTCTGAAGTGAACTAATCCTTTAAACTGTTTCAATTTCCATAGAATATATACAGATCTCGGCAGCACAGCGAGATACGCAGCCCTCATGCCAAGATGCCAAGAGTTCCTTTTATGTTTTGCAATATAAACTGATTTAAACATGAATACACTGACAATGTAAATATCAAGAATATAGCAAAGGCCTATAACTGTTATGATACATTAAATGTGCTCGCAAAATACTTGTCATATCCATCAGTTCGCTGCTTTACAATACATCTCTGTTTGTGTTATAGGTTAACAGCCAGCTTTCAAAGCACTGTATGTGGCAGCAAATAAAGATCCGTAACACCCACACTCACACTTTGAAGAATGTAATTTGTGAGCGCGAGCTCCAGGATGCACAGATGTAGGTTATTGGGGGTGTATTTTTTACCTGAGCGCATTATGCTTTATGCAGTGATGATAGGCTCAAGCGGGCATCGATATGCATCCATGATAATGTTTGTCCTCCAATGAAACCGCATTCACATTTTATATCACCCCAGAGCCGTGTAGCCAGTCCCAGAGCTTCTATATTTTACCCTCGTAAAGGAAACGTGTCAAACGGCAAGCAACAACCCCATCGTTCCTGCGTATCCTCCGAGCTCAGGCTCAGTCTCGACCAGAAACCGCAAGTGTGATTTATATCATATCAATTCTCAAAGCAACTTTTTATAATTTAATCATTGTCACTGGAGCAATTCGCTGGGCTGTGAACCTGAATGCAATTATAAGAATAACTTATCTCAGGTTTGACACGTAAAGCAGTACAGTGCATTGCATGCATGAAATTATTGCTTTGATTAACGTCCATTCTAATCAGTGCACAGACCCGTGGGCTTAAATGTTAGTCAATTAAGGTGCTAAACGACTGACTAAGAGGCCAATTAAAGAGGCCGAATATAGAAACAAAACTGTTTACTGTGGGTCATGTTATTTACTTGGTTTTAGCACGGCGCATCTGTCGATATTCTGATAAGCGGAGGTGAGCGGTGGGGTTAGAAGATCTCCACAATTCTTCCCTTGTAATAATCTCATGCAGATATCAACTCAATCATGAAGTATTCGCACCAGCGGAGCTCTGAAACAGCAGTGTGTTTATTTAGCAAGACAAGTAATAGAAAATCCATATTTCGTATCCGAAACGTAAGTGTCATAAATATTTGATAATAACAATCTCTTCCTGGCTGATGCGTATGCGGCTTTTCGTCATGTGGAAGAAATGAGACAAAATAATAAAACTGTGTCAGAGATGAGGGTTTATCCTTTTATGTTGTGATTTGTATTTGGATGCTTGCTTTGTATTCCGACAGCTATGGAGAGAATAAAAGACAGGCTTCCGAGATTTGAGGGAAGCGGCCAAGACGGGCCACTGCATAAAGCCTGATAATTCAAGGTAAAAGTGTGGGGAAATGTCACAGCGGGCCTCTGAGGAATATCAATGACTGAGAGATGAAACTGCAGACTGAGGCATGAGAGCCAGGCTGTACAACCGTGTGAACAGCAGTGATCAATCCTCTCAGTGTCACAACAGACTGGCCCAGGGTGCTTTGTGTTATCATTGACTTGCATTCGGTGCTTTACCATAGGCATGCACAAAGCGGGGACTGTATATTGGGCTTGAATTGTTGGGTGATCAATAGGCTGCGCAATCTTTGTTGCATCTGAAGATCAAGTATCATGTTAAATGGAGCTAAAGATCTGTATTTCTGTGTTTTTGATCAAGGTTCCTTTCATGTATTCCTTGAGTATAATAGTTTCTGAACGTTGCTTTGATGGTTAAGGGTTTGAAGAGATACTAGCGTTTTGCATCACCGCTACGGCTGATGTATGCATGTGGAAAATCAAAGGAAATCTGTTTGTAATAATGTATGGAGCTGAACTAGCTCTTGTCTGTTTTCCTCACAGTCACCTGTCCCATGAATGAGGTGCTGACAGCCTCCACAGGGATAATCCTGAGTCAGTCACCGGGCAGCAGCCTGCCACACTTCGAGTCCTGCTCCTGGGTGGTGAAGGTGGATTCAGGTTACAACATCACTTTCACCGTTGAACACTTTCAGACCAGCAGACAGTTTGATGAGCTGGAGATCTTTGATGGTGAGTGGATTTTGCATAGCTCTTCCTTAAGATCTTTTCCTCTGATTCATTTGATGATAATCATAATAGCATGAATAATAGTAGTAATAAAAATAGTAATTATTAGTATTGTTATATATACTACAATTAAAAAGTTTGAGGTCAGTTAGAGGTTTGTTTTTTTGTTTGTTTGTTTTTTTATGAAGTCTCTTCTGTTTACCAAGGCTGCATTTATTTGATTAAAATTACAGTAAAATATTATTACAATCTGAAATAACTGTTCTATTTGAATATATTTTAAAATGTAATTTATTCCTATGATGGCAAAGCTGCATTTTCAGCATCAGTGTCACATGATCCTTCAGAAATCATTCTGTTTTGGTGCTCAAGACACATTTCTTATTAATATAGCGTTATTTAATACAGTGCTATATTTTGTGGAAACTATGCTACTTTTTTTTTCTGGATACTTTGATGAATAAAAAGTTCCAAAGAACAGAATTTATAAGAAATAGAAATGGTTCTGGATGTCTTTTGAATGAATTATGAATGTCTTTTCTGTCATTTTTGATCAGTGTAATGTATCCTTGCTTGAAAGTATGAATTTCTTTTAAAAAAATCTTACTGACCCCAAACTTTTGAAAGGTAGCGTATTTCTTAAATATAAAATTATTTAATATTTATTATTATTTATAAAAAATATAATTATTATTATTATTGGTTGTTATTGTTGTTTGAATAAATTAGAAGTACTTAATAATCATAATAAGTACTTAACTCTTTCCCTGCCATTGACGAAATTTTCCGGCTTTCCGTGTTTTCACTGTTATACGGTAGGGGGCGCTATTACGCATCTTCTGAAAGAGTATTGAATCTCCGGATCAAAACACAGACAGAAAAGGAGCAGAAACGAGTGATAAAAGCATTGCTTATGCATATTGTAGTATTTGAAAAAAAAAAAAAAAAAAAAAATTGTTCAAAATGTTGCTTTTTTTTTATGAAACTTACATTTAGGTGTTTTTTGTTTTTTTTTTTTAAAAAAACGCTGTCAGGAAAAGAGTTAATGATATAAGTACTAAATAATCATTATTTATTTATTTATTTATTTATTTATTGCTGTCATTGTGATAAGGTTTGATGATAAGATTTAATCAAGGAACAAACATCATAAAACTAGTTCAGACATGGTTTTTGCTCACAAAAAGCTGTTTTTCTCTTCCTTCCAATGCAATTACTGATATACACCTCACAGGCAGCCTTGCTGTGTTGAGCAAGATAGACAGTTGAAGAGAGGCCAAAAGGGATGACCTTTGCTTTTACACAGTGAAAACCTTTTGTAAAAGGCAAAGGAAATTGCTTTAGCCAACAGGGGTCTGTCCAGGGCCAGTCTTAGGTCAGCTGCTTTGCTAGGGTGAAAGTGATCCCATTTAGACTGAGATTACGAAGTGGATTAGAGGTCAGAAGGGTCATCTCACACGCATTGAGGCTCATCACATTTTAGGCGTCATTAAAGTCGCCCACAATCATAGCTGAGTCATGCAACTTTCCAAAGAAAGAATGACGTGAATAGGCCTCCTTCTCTTTCCTTGTTTCGAAACTTTGCTACATGAATAAAAAAAAGCGAATTGAAAAAAAAAAAAAAAAAATATATATATATATATATATATATATTACAGCAGCCAGCAATATAATTTAATTTGAGTTACATGTGAAACATGAGTTTGTATTGCATTTAAACATGAGATAGTATTAATTTTAAATATAGATTTTATAATTTTAAATATACACTGCCGTTCAGAAATTTGGGGTCAGCCCAGAAGTCTCTTATGCTCACCAAGGCTGCATTTATTTGATTAAAATATAGCAAAAACAGTAATATTGTGAAATAGTATTACAATTTAAAAGAACTGTTTTCTACTTAAATACATTTTATAATGTAATACATTCATGTGATGCCATTACTCCAGTGTCACATGATCCTTCATAAATCATTCTAATATGCTGATTTGTTGCTCAAGTAACATTTTTTATTATTATTATCAATATTGAAATGTATACAGTGTTGCAATTTTGTAGAATATTATATATATATATATATATATATTACTGATAATTTTTTGTAATAATCTTTAATAAATAAAAAGTTAAAAAGATTTATTTGAAATAGAAAACTTTTGTAAAAACTTTATTTACTGTCACTTTTGATCAATTTAATGCATCTTTACTGAATACAAATCTCAAATAATCATTTAAATCTAAGCTTAATTAAAAAGAGTGAAAACTTACAGTATATGACAGCTGGGTCTCACAGAATGGCATTGTGCTGCACGCCTTTTTCTGAGGCTGACAAAGCGACTGTGCTGGTGTGTGTTTGCATGTCATCTGTGAGCGGTGTGAGCCACTCCTGAGGGGAGCTGGCATGCTCGATGCTGATTACGGTTTCAACTCCCATTGCGCTACGAAGCAGACTTTGCTTTTCACAACATGCCATAGCCAGCCAGATCACACCGAATCCCTTTACCTCCCTGCAGCTTGGCCCAGACACTAACATGACGTCTGGAATAGCCTTTAACACACACACACACACACGCACACACACCCCTCTGGACTGAATCAGAGTTCAGCTGATCTGAAAGTACCGCCAGTGAAGTTTATGAACAGAGCCCTGTCAGTCAACATTAGCCGTGAGAGGTGGAAAGGCTATGTTGTGACAGAAACACACCAGTTGTATCACTGCTGGTGGTAAACATGTCAATTTGAAGTTTGTAAGATATGTGGCTACTTATAGTGACAGAAAGAGGTGCGAGTGGGAATTTTTTTTTTTTTCCCTGCCATGATCAGTTGCCCATAGAAGTGCGAAGCTCAATGGCTCTTATTTACTAAGATTCCAAGTAATGGACAATAATTTTCTTGTGCAGCCTAAAAAAAATATATGTATATGTGTGTATATATATATATATATATATATATATATATATATATATACACAAAAAGATTTATTTTTATTTTTTTTCCAAGTTTATATATATATATATGTACTTAAACCTCAGAAATCAGAGACAATGACCATAAAATGCATGGAAGATGTTTCTTAAAGGGGGTCCTATTATGCTTTTTTACATTTTTGTTCAATGTGTAATGTTGCTGTTTGAGCAGGAAAAAGGTCGTCACAATACGTCACAATATCCCTTATTTAAATAATTGCCATCCAAGGCATATGCAAAAAAAAAAAAAAAAGGTTGAGGCCTGGATAAGTTGTGTTAATAGTATGTTGAAACTCAGGGTTTCAGGCTAGAAGTAGCCCTTACCATAACCTTGAGTTTCAACAATCACAACACACTGATCCAGAGTGTTACAGACAGACTGGGAAGAGAGGTGCTGCAACAATGTAAAATATGTCAAAAATAATTCAAGCATGAAAACCTATTCTAGTATACCCAAAAACAAATAGCATTTTTAGTGCATTTTCACACTTGGCTCATTTGGAGCGTTTGTTTTGGAACCTGGTGCGTTTTCTCTCTTAGTTTGGTTCCAAAATATTTGGATCCAAAATAATCGGTCCAAGATCGCCTGAACGAGGTGGTCTCGGCCCGATTGCAAACAAACTCTGGACGTACGTACGTTGCATAAAAAGCAGCAGTGTTTGTTTTGCTAATGCCTCTCAAAATGAATCGTGGGTTAACCTGGAGCAAAGACGAATTGAAATGCCTTGTTGAAATTTGGTCAGATGAACATATTTCAGAACAAATGTCCAAAAGTAAATAAAGAAACAGACGAAGCCTTGATTCTTGCTAAAAATGATAATATAATGACAGCTACAAAGAAAGCCACAATCAGCCCGCAGAGCTTTTGTCTATCCATCCTGACTGATGACTGCTGTTAGCCGAATTCTGGAACATAAACAGGTGCACGCTGACCAATGAGAGAGAGTTTACTCGCAATTGACTCGTATTAACTGATTTTGGTCCATTTATAAATGTTGCTTTGTGAAAGCAAACTGAACCAAGAAGAAATCACAACATTATAAAAATTGTAATCCTTGTTTCGAAACAAAGCAAACGATCTACAGGTCTGGTCTGAGATGTAATCGTTTTGGACCAGATGTACATCATAACCTTATGCTTTGCTTTATCCTGCAGGTCCATCAAGACAGAGTCCACTGCTCATTTCTCTGAGTGGGAACTATTCATCTCCGCTCAGTATTACTAGCTCTGCTAACAAGGTTTACCTTCACTGGTCCTTCGATCACACCTCCAGCCACAAGGGCTTTCGAATTCGCTACTCAGGTGAGCATTTACACATGTCATCTAAATATATCATCAAAACACAAATTGTATTTGGAATTCACCAAGCCAGAGTTTACATAAATCTATTTGTTTGTCATTTTTAAAAGTTATTAATTTATTTACATTTTTATTTTTGCATTAATAGATTCATAGCTTTGTAATTTTTTTTTAGTGGTACTTTAGTCCTTCATAGTGCTCGGTGTATTTTTCACAAGCTATGAATTTAAACAATACAGTGAAATAATACTATTGCGTCTTCACTATCTGCATACAAAAACAAACATACATTGTAACTAGTATAGTTTGATTAATGAACAAATGACTCTTATGAGCTGATTCTTTTAATGAATTATTCTCATGAACAAACTCATCGGTTTGGCTTCCAAATGACAATCTAACAAATAAAATATGACTTCCTGACTGCCTGAATGTTTATGACAATTTACAGTTAAAAATACGCATTCACGAAACGACCAATTATGACTCCCCGCTGCAAAAACAGAATTACGTAGGAAATACTGCCACAAGCTATCAAGACCTGATTGCACCGTTTCATGAGCAATGGCGTAATTCTAAATGAGTTATTACCCTATAAATATTTAAAAAGTTTCCGTATGCTCCTAATCATTAGCGTTTCAGAAGAATGACTAATCACCTCTTTGTCTGACTCATCAGGGTCTCTTCTCTCGGCATCAGCTTGTTTAGTTTTTTCCGCTCCCTCCCCGCATGATGGATTTTTGATATAGGGCTCTGTGACAGTCTGGGTTAGCAGCAGCAGCACACCTAGGTTTTCCTCCTCAATATGGTTTCCCTTCTGTAGCGATACCTTGGTGGGACAAAAACAGATGGTGGGACAGACTCAAAGCTTCGTTCGGTTTTCTTTCTCAATCCATCTTTTATCTCCACAGGCTGTTACTTCATCAACTGTAGCGGCTCCTTGCACCTCTCCTCTTTTGTTTCTCTTCTTTAACTCTTGACCTTTTCTTCCCACCATCACCTGTGTGAGGTTTGCTGAATGACTTTTTTGGAAAAAGAAGAAACGGTGCAGGTTAAAGGTAGAAAATTGACTGCATTAACTCTGCAATTTAGAAACAAGGGCCAAAGGGGCATGAGAGGTTGTTTAACTTGTGACTTTATTAAAAGCAAAGCTGGGGCTCTTGATTCATAGTCAGGTAGGAAACAGCAGTGTGACTGGTTAATGCAGACTTCGCAAAGTAGTTGAGCTGGAAGGCTAAATTTCCACTAAGCCTTCTCTTATAACCAGACCTCTGTGGCCAACAATCAATAGCAGTCTTTTTGAGCCATTTAGAGGGCAGCACCTGCTCTATCACATGAGAGTTATGACGCACAAAACAAAACCGGTCCGCAGCACTCTGAGCCATTTAAACCATTAGTGGAGGTTTTATTCAAAGTTTTACTACATGTATGTGATGTGTAAACTTCTAAATTTGTCCATTATCTATAATCTCCAATGTCAGTGCTAATGGATGAGAGGCTGGAAACATTTTATGTTTCAGTGGTTTGATCATTAGAAAGATTTGTGTCTTGTAAAACTTGAGGGTTGCCCTTGCATTACAGTGTTATCTTTATTTATTTTTCTTTGTCCTACAGTGGGTTAGCTTTTACTTCTTTTAACATTTTCTGTGAAGAGCTAAAGTCCTATTAAATGACCTGATGAGCACAGTTTCTCTCCTGTGTTGATGTATTTTTATTTATTAATCAATACATTTTTTAAATGCCATTAGTTTATGTCAGAGCCATGAACCATGATTTGATACATCAGTATATTTGGTCTATTTTCTTAGAAAGAAATTTATTCATTATTTTTTGGAAAGAAATTAATACTTTTATTCTGCAAGGATGTATAAATTGATTAAAAGTGACAGTGAAGACATTTATGTTACAAAAGATTTCTATTTCAAATAAAATATGTTCTTGAAGTCCTGAATCCTGAAAAAAATTTAGTTTCCACAAAAATACTAAGCAGCACAACTGTTTTCAACATTGATAATAATCAGAAATGTCTCTTGAGCAGCAAATCAGCATATTAGAATGATTTCTGAAGGATCATGTGACACTTAAGACTGGAGTAATGATGCTGAAAATTCAACTTTGCAAGGACAAGATTACATTACACTGTAATTAAATTAAATTGAAAACAGTTAAATTGTAATAATATTTCACAATATTGTGTTTTTGATCAAATAAATGCATCCTTGGTGAGCATAAGAGACTACTTTCAAAAACATTAAAATCTACCAACCCCAAACTTTAGAAGGGTAGTGTAGTGTATCTTCTGCAAGTGATATTTTTTCAGCTTTTGGGAATACTCTAGCATATAGATGACCTCAGATCACAGCAAACTGTAAACACCCATAAATCTAAATGGGTTGTTAACAACGGACACATTCTTGTTTTCTAGCCTCTGCTTTTTTAAATTCTTGGCCTTGTACATGTTTCAGATGGGCATCTTTGACAATTGCATAGTCTCATGCCATCAGCGCAATGTTTTTAATATGACTTTAATGTAGCTATAGTTAACAGCTGTTCAGCTTTGAAAAACAGGTCTTGAGACCCCTTTAGTTCGATTCCATTTTATTGCCGTTTATTGCCATCTAGCTGTTTTCAATGCCAGAATGTGTCCTGTGTGAGTGGTCCCTTACTCTCCTGAAGGAAATTATCATTTCTAGGCGTTGTGTTGGATGAAATTAGCATTGTTGTAATGGAATTTAAATGGAAGTTCGGTAAGAGCTTGTTCATCTAATCCTGTCATTCGCAACACAAGGGCATATACATAAGCGGCTGCTTACACTGCAGAAAATCATTTTCTTAATCAGTACTTTTGTCTCATCCTTTATAAGGTGTGTCTTGAATATATCTTGAATTAATTTCCTGTGTAATTTGGCTTCTCAAGTTAACTTTTCTTTTTTAAGGGCAACAAAAATACTTGCAGCCTGACTTCTTTTCCGGGAAACCTCCAGTAATCTTACATTAATTAACTTACATTAATTAAATAGTCTGGGGGGGGGGAACTTCCTCAAGCCCCTGTATTAGGGCCAGCAAGCCAAATCTGTTTACCTGTATTACTGAAGGATTATATGGACACATGAACTCGTGAAACAGATAGGACTTTAATGCGGTCATAGCGATTAATAATGCGACAAATTGCATTCTTGCCCCATTTCCTCCTAATTTCCTCCAAACCTCCTTTTATATTATGCTGGTATCATTACCGTCATTCTTTTTCTTGTTTGGTCTGCAACGAGAACATTCCTACTCAGATCTGATCTCAGGCGCCTCATGCCACAGGAGAGAACGTGGCCTGGATTGCATATGTCAAACAGCATAACTTTGTATAATGACTCTCTTTGTATTCTGAATTACTGTTTAGGCGAACAAAGAGTACACAAAATGATTTTTTTATTGTTACTTATCCATCATTAATGACCTTCAACAAGTTCCTACAATTCAATACCATGCATCTTTTTTAATCAGTCCTCTGCTCTTGGCTGCATTAATACCTGCTATTTCCAGTAAACAGGATGAGGAATCGAAAAGCAATAAAATACGCACTGGAGCAGGAGGTTTCACAGATGGATGCGTTTTTGATTTCTGGCTGTGTTTATATTTGTATGGTTTACAGCGGCGTACTGCAGTATTCCGGACCCTCCCGTGAATGGCTCGGTACACAGCCTGACGGGCACGAAGCTGGGCAGTACCTTGCGCTTCAGCTGCGACCGGGGCTTCAACCTGATTGGCCAGACCACCGCCACCTGCACACGCACCCCACAGGGCATCCACCAATGGAACGCTCCAGTGCCACTTTGCCAAGGTGAGTCTGAAAATCTTGTCCAAGACACCTTGGACCAAGTCTGGAGGCGATTATCCACCTCTCCTCCTTCCTCACTGAACTCTCTCTGCGAAAGACCAGCGCCGCCGTGGCTAATTCCGTATTCCATCAATGTTTAAGGCTTGGCTGCATCTGTCAAATTGCTCATCACAATAAATGGGTTAGCCAGGAGCCATAGCTGTGAGACTATTGCTAATGTGCTGTCCGAGGGGAGAGTCTCTTCAGAAAGAAGCAGTTATCATCCACTAAAGCAGGGGCCTCCACAGGGTCCACCGTTTTGCAGTCTCAGAAGTGCTGCGTTTTATCACCACTTCCTGACTAACAAAGGCCTCACCTGTGAGTGGTGTTGATTTCTATTTGACAGGGATGGTGTGAGATGCCTTAGGCCGAGAGCCTTAGAGCGCTCCCTATGCTCTATTGAACACACTGAAAGGTCTTTTTCATATTGGGAAGTGGGAGTTGACTCGGGATTGATTGAAAAGTTGACTGGCATGGATATTAAATCCATTATGTATCAGTTCTTTGAAAGAAGAGGCATATTATAATTACTTTCAAGACTAGAGATGACTATAAAGGATAGTATAGTGGTTACTGATCTGGGGACAGTTACATAAACTTAGCCACTATGGTAAGACTGTGTCTTAAGAACTAGTTTGACCAACTAACAGTTAACCAAGGGTTAATCAATCAGTCTTACTTTCCAATTCCCAATTACCAATCTACCATTTCATGTAGCTGACTTTAAAAAGTAGAGGCAGTCTTCATGAAAAAATTTAGATGACTAGTCTAAGCAGTTTATGCAACTGGCCACTTGGCTTGTCATCAAACGTTTGAAGGTTTACACAAACAAGGGGCCAATCATAAACTATCACTATTGTGGCATTGAGAAAGATGCTTCACCCTAGGTTGATCCAGAGCGAATGTTCCTGTAAGTGTACTGTAAATCACATAGGATAGAAGTGCTAGCTAAATGACAAATTAAGATGTTAGAGGAGGCAGATCTATGGCCATTTAAACTTTAAATCAGTAATGCATGTCATCCTGGTGTTGGTGTTCGGATTTGACACATACAGTGGTGCCAAAAAGTATTTGGACACTTAAACAGCCTATAAAAAATGTATTGCATTGGATGATAAAATGCCAAACCAAGTGTCATCTGCAAAAACATGATACTACTATTTATTTATTTATATTATTTTTGTTGTTGTTTCTACAGTGTTTGCTTTTTTTTTTCTTTGCTTTTTTTAAATAAATTGTTTCGACGTTTTACCATCTATTACATTGACATTCATATATTTAAGTGTGGCTGAAGTGTCCAAATATTCGTTGGGGCCGCAGAGATTGTTCAGGACTCTCTGATGGCTGTACAGGTTGCTGACGTTCTCTCTGTATCCTTCAGTCCGTGTCCAGATGTAATCTACATCTTGAATTGTGCCCGTTGCTTTCTAGCTGCTCTTGTTTACCTTCCCAGAACCACTGCAAGCTCATGTTTGCAGAGTCACAGTGCTGCTTTTGGGGTGTTCCCTGAGTATGTTTACACTGAGTATTCTCTGAAGTATGACGGCAAAAAGAATTAGGCAGCTTTCTTGGGGTTTTGTGAGAAAATACTTGTCCATTTTTGAGGTAACAGTTCAATCTTTCTCTCATTCACAGTGGTTTCCTGTGGGATGCCCATTGCCCCAGTGAATGGCACAGTCATCGGACAGCACTTCACTCTCGGCTCTAGAGTCACATTCTCTTGTAATCCTGGTTTCCGATTGGCCAATGCTCAACCGGTGTCAACACTTTGCCAAGAGTCTGGGAGGTGGACCCCGATGGAGACCCGCCCTCGCTGCGTCCGTGAGTTCATGAGCACCACTATCAGTTTAAAATCGGTTTATGTTCTTATTTATGTGAAAGACTGATAAAAAGATAAAATGTGTATTATCTATAAACTTTTTGAAATTCTTGACAATCTTCGAATAGAGAAAATAGAGTGGGATCCAAAAGTCTTAGACCACAAAAATTTTGTTTAAACATGGAAATAAACTGAACGATTTTGCAAATTTTCTCAAGAAGGAATGTTGCACTATTTTTAGGTCTAAATCAAATAAGCAAATTTTGATTAAGACTAACTTTGGTCTTCCAGCTGTAACCTGCCCTGACATCGGCCATTCCGCAGTGGATCATGGGAGGTGGAGGCTTATTTACGGCATGCAAAATAAATATGAGGCCATGATGATGCTGACCTGTGACCCTGGATATTTCTACAAGGGTCAAAGGGTTATCCGCTGCCAAGCTAACGGCACCTGGGATTACCCTGAGCCGAGACCGTCCTGTAAAAGTGAGTGCAATATAGGCTATAGTAAAATCAAGACATATGCTTTGAGCATTTTTAAATTATGATTTTTAGTGTATAAGTGGTTTGGGCAATGAATGTTTTTTTTGGAAATTATGATTTTTTTTTTTTTTTTCAAGCTTTAATTGAAAACCCCTGATGTAGTATGTCATGATTTAATTTGCAAGTCAATTTACATACCAAGCAAAGCCTGAAAAAAGCCAATTTCAGTGCTTTAAAATGAAAGTCCTGTATTAAAATTTCCAGCATGTCTTGTATTCAGAATTCCAAAAAAAAAAAAAAAAAAAATGACTCTTCATCTGAATTTACCTAGTCATTTCCTGTGGTGACCTTGGAACCCCTCCGAATGGGAATAAAATAGGAACATTAACCGTGTATGGAGCGACTGCCATTTTTTCCTGTAACACGGGTTATACTCTGGTGGGCTCCAGAGTGAGAGAGTGCATGTCCAACGGCCTGTGGAGTGGAGCTGAGGTCCAGTGTCTTGGTGAGTGTTTTCACTTCCCTTATCGGTAAATTAGTTCAATCAATAAATAGAGAAAATGTAGTCATATGTGCTCTAGGTGAACGTGATTTCACCAAGTACAATATATTCCTGGATCAACAAATATGTTGATCTGCGAACATGTCTTACTTGTGCTTTATTTGAGCATTTGCAATGTTTTTCTTCAACAGCTGGACACTGTGGCACACCAGAGCCTATTGTGAATGGCCAAATCATCGGTGAGAACTACAACTACAGAGGCAGTGTTGTTTACCAGTGTAATCCTGGATTCCGACTCATCGGCGTGTCAGTTCGCATCTGTGAGCAAGATCACCGCTGGTCTGGAAAGACTCCCGTCTGTGTCCGTAAGTGTTACTTAAGCAGCAACTCTCTGATTTGAGGTCTTTTGACAGTTTTATGTCTCTAAGGAATAAAATAATAATTTTAATGGCATTAATATGTTGCTCTGATGTTCTGTAGCCATCACCTGTGGACATCCAGGCACCCCTGCTAATGGTGTGACTCAGGGAACACAGTTTAACCTGAATGACATTGTGCGTTTCGCCTGCAACCCTGGTTATGTTCTGCAGGGTGCGATCAAGTCTCACTGTCAGCCCAATGGCCAGTGGAGCAACACTCTGCCCAGATGTAAAAGTAAGTACAGTGTGTGTGCGTCATTTGCCGAGGGAGTGTGAATAGTGCTGTGTCACTTTAAAATACCTTGACTGCTCTATTCAACTCAGTTCTATTACTCAGCATGGTGTAGAACAAGTACATGTTCTATATCTTAACTGAGAAATAACAGAAGTAAAACTGTTAAGGATAACAGCATTTAAAGGATTTAAAATAAGGAAAGTAAGGGTTTACATTAAAAGTTTTTAATGTAACTTTAAAAATTAGAAAGTATTTAGCATTAAGGCAAATTCACAAATTTTGTGTCCATTGTCTATTGTCAATAGTGTAGTGATGTACAGTATGAAGCACAGCTCATAAGTCACTTTCAAACCAAGCAGCTTTCTGTTGGTCAACACGGCGAATCCACATGACCAACTTGAATCCGTTGCGAATTCTGTGTGAGAAAATCATCTCTCTCAGATGAAATTTTTAAATGACTGGATATTGCTGCAAAAATTCACTAAACAACGGTAAATGTGACTGTACCGTACCTGTTACTTACTCAAAAACTGGGGCGACAGATGATTGCAACTGCTCTAGCCAGTGACAATATATGTAAATCTATGTGTGTAATTACAGATGTTTAATTAGGAGTTGCCATAAATAAGACAAGAGAAAAAATACAACAAATTTGAAATGTTATGACCGATCTGATTTACCTTGAATCTTTAAAGTTGCATTATTCATCCCCTCATTCCTTCCCTCTCTTCAGATTGTAAATGTGTGTTTACTCTGACTGAGGAAGTTGAAGTGGTCTGATCATATCAGCCACGGTCTCCTCTCCATCATGGTCCGTCATTAGCACAGAGCGTGGGAAGACGCCCGTTTAATGGCACAAAAGGAGCCGGTAAAAAATGCTATAAGCTCCCAGCTGCATCAATAATTTAGTAGTCCTCTGCACAGCCCTGCTAATCAGCACCAATTTGTGTCTGAGCGAGCCACTTCTATCTCCAAAATGGCCTCCTAAACCACACAGATAAGTTAGATAGACTTAGATCTGCAGATAATTGAACCACCTCTCTTCAAAAATTGCCATTGGCCAGCGGGAGCATCAATTTTAATATCAAATTATGGCCAAGCACAAACAAAAAAACATTGTTTTCCTTTGTTCTTTTCTTTAGTTTTTATTGATTTCATTTGGGCATTTATTTCTAACTTAGCTATAAACATTTTAGTTAAAAATCAAGCTTGTATCTTTAGGTTATAAATGGTGGCATCATAGAAATGGCTTTGGCTGGCTCCATTAAGAGCTATTAAAGGCATTAGCATGCATTACTACCCTGGAAAGTCTAATTCTGTTGACAAGCTGTCCCTAACGGAGAGATTTTAAGGGAATGTTGTTGGCCTCGAACGGCAAAAGGGACACTCTGGAGTCAAATAATGAAGCCTGTCCTCTTCATTTTGCTTCACTGTTTCCCTATAATTGCACATAAAATGTCACCAGAAGTGTGTTCAGCTAAATTCGTTAGAATCAGTTGGAATACTCAAAGAAGGACACATAGTTTAACATAATAGCCCATCTTCTTGCCTTGGCCTGCTCAAATGCTCTTGCACTGTAATGTACTTTTTGTTTTCTTTCAGTGTGTGAACAAATACAAATTACTGCAGATTTCTTCTTTAGGTTCTCCATCATGCCCTTTTGTCCTTCTGTGTTCTCTTTCTCTGCCTCTTTTTGGCTCATAACTAACACAGCACCGCTTTCTCTCCGTCTCTTCTCTCTCTCTAAGCCCAGTTCATGTCCTCAGCCATCCCCTACACCAGCCGTTAATGAAGCAACTGTTTGTGTTTATGTGGTTTCAAATATTTGCAGAAGTTTTCCAGAAGCCTTTAATCTTCTTCAAAAATCGTCTTTTTCTGTGTCATTTTGTGTGGTGAAGAGTTAAAGTCTTTAGTGATATTTTACTAAAAACAAATTGCGCCCTCTGGCAGTGACATTTGTTTCACACGATTCTCTAAAGGAATTGCACAAATCAAATAACGGCACAAACAAGTCAAAAATTAGTGTTGATCGTGATTTGCATGTCGCAGTTGCCCATTGTTTCGAATGGTTCATTGTAGAGTCTTACATATATATATATATATATATATATATATGTATATAACATTCTTCTCCACCATGTGATCATCATTTAATGAATTACTGCCACCAAGGTAGAAATGTACCCAAAGGTCTCTTTTAAATTAAATTGAAATTAATTATGTGATTAAAATTAAGATTGCGATTAAGGCATAATGTGTCATGAAGAACATTACTGTTAAAAAAAAATTGGGGTCGGTAAGATTTTTTATTAAAAATTTTTTGAAATGGTTGTATTTGTGATCAAAAATATAGTAATTTTATGAAAATTATGAATTTTATAAAACAGTAATTTTATGAAATATTTTACAATTTAAAAAAAAAAATATATATATATATATATATTAAAATGTAATTTATGTTAACACTTTATAACTACAACTAATTTATTCCTGTGATGGCAAAGCTGAATTTTCAGCATCATTACTCCAGTCTTCAGTGTCACATGATCCTTCAGAAATCATTCTAATATGCTGATTTGATGCTCAAGAAACATTTCTTATTATTATCACTGTTGAAAACAGTTGTGCTGCAGTTGTATTTTTTGTGGAAGCAGTGATAAATATATATATATATATATATATATTTTTTTTTTTTTTTTTTTTTTACAGGATTCTTTGATGAATTGCTGTTCTTTTCAACTTGAAAAGAAGAGCATTTATTTGAAATAGAATTTTTTTTGTAACATTTTAAATGTCTTTGTCACATTTGATCAATTGAATGCATCCTTGTTGAATAAAAGTATTAATTTCTTTCAAATAATAACAAAAAAGGTTACTGACCCCAATCTTTCGAACGGCAGTGTATTTCTCAACAGTATTCATCATAAGTTTCTTTTTTTCTTTCTTCTTTCTTTGCCGCTTTCTCTCACCCACTCTAGTTGTGAACTGCACTGATCCGGGACATGTTGAAAATGGTGTCAGACAGGTCCTGCCCAGCGGGCCCCATCGTTACAGTTTCCAGACCGCAGTTTCTTACAACTGTAACCCTGGATACTACCTGCTGGGCACCAGCACTCTGAGCTGTCAGGGAGATGGCACATGGGACCGCTCCCTACCCAAGTGCCTCTGTGAGTCATCTTAGCCTGATAAACCATCACTCAAATAATTCCATAACCTACTTTACTCTGATCATGTATTTTTTTTATACATGTGATCTGACATTGTGCACTGTAGGTAAGGTTTGCCTGTTTTTCTCTGTGCTGCAGTGGTTCTGTGTGATCGTCCCAGCATGCCTCCGTATGCACAGATCTCGGGGGACAGACGCACAGTGGGCTCTGTTATCCGCTTCAGCTGCATCGGCCAGCGCACCATTGTGGGCAATACCACCCGCATGTGCCAGCTGGATAGCCAATGGAGCGGCTCCCTGCCACATTGCTCTGGTACTCTAAATCTTTTCCCTGCTCAACATGCATATTTCATCCACACAATTACAATTTTGCTCAAAGGTTTACATACTCCTTGCATCATCTGTATGTTTTTATCATTTTTATTTAGTACTTTATTAATATATAAATATTATTTTTGAAATATATTTAATTGTAATATTTTATATTTACACAAATGAGTCTACCTACCATTATTTCAAAACATCTTGAGACCCTCTTATGTCCTGAGCAGTGAAGCTGACGAAACTCTTTCAGGTATTGCAAGTTCTTTGGTTTCCCAGCATGCTCTGCACATTTGAGCTCTTCTTCGCAGTGACCACTCAGGACAAAGCAATGACTTACACACAACTATCACAAAGGTTACAAACAGTTACTGATGTTCAAACATGCAGCAATATTAAGAAGGCTATGAAAACTTTTGAACAGGATAATTTGTGTAAATTGAGTTAAATATTTTTTTCTTAGGGAGTATATACAAATATTTTATGCTGTATCTTCAGGGCAGTACTAAACCAATGTACTAATGAAACAGTTTTGTTTTGTTTTTTTTTGTTTTTTTTTTTTTCCCCTTATGTTTAACTCTCTTATGTTTTTGTAAATATGAAACAGATGCACAGATTCTCTCTCAAGGGAATATAAACTTGAAATGAGGGGAATATTTTTCCAAAGTTTATAAATTTTATATATATATATATATATATATAGGCAAGGGATGACACTTGAGATGACACCATCTCTGAGGTCTCGTAAGCATGTTAGATGATGAATCAATGGCTTCAGGATTACAGCTCAGCTCTGTGGGTGGTAATACAATATTGCCATCTAGGCAGTGTCTGGAAGGGCGAGGAGTGTGTCCCCCCATAAACTGCTTTAATCTTCTCATATTGGGCTTGGCGACACAAACTCCCACATGCCTGCCAGGTAATGAGCCGCCTTGCTCCACTATAAACACATCAGTACATTGCAGCCCTCATACATGCCAGAAGAGCTTCATCCCTGGCTGTAAAACCACTGACAGGTTAATGTCACAATTCATAACATTCATATTTCTCAAAAGATTGCAGTTTCCAGCTGTCAAAATGTGCATTATGCTTCTTTTTTTTTTTTTGCAACAGTCTGCACACCTTGTGGTTAATAACTGGCCTGTCAGTGTGAGTTTCCTGAAAACGATATGCGGTAAATAAATAGTAGTAATTCTTTAATATTTACTTCGCCCTTCACCAGAAGTCTCACCGTTCATTTTGAATTAGTGATTGTTTGTTGAGCATTACCAGAGGATACATGGGGAATAGAAAGATCATTTGTAAATGCATCAGTGGATCAAAATAAGAGGATTTACTGAAGAACATCATGGAGTGCACACATCTGCATTATGAGCAGGAAAATTAAGGGAAATTTTCTGTCCCTGGTGCTTTCTTATCCAAAGAAATCCAAATTATCACCTAAACCAAGCCACTGTGATGCCTCTTTTTCATCTCCTTTGCCAGGTCTACCGCCGAGAGTTGTTCAATAAATATGAATGAAATTACTCATCATCTTGTGTAAATCTCAGTTAACCTCTTTAAATAAAAACCTAATGTAATAGAGAGCAAGTCTGAAAGTCCTGCGGGGTATCTAGATTGTAGTTTTCCAGTTATTCCCTGTCAAAAGATCTATATTGGACTAGTTTGAGGGTATTTTTATTGTACCAGGGGCTTAACCTCATGGTACTTGAGGTGTATATAGACAACTCCATTGATTTTAATAGGAGCGATTTAGTTTCTTGAATTGTGTCCATTGGTAATACAAGCTGGGTCCAAAATCACTCGCTTATCCCTGTATTGTCCATTGAGCACAATATATTATTATTTTACTTTTATTTTATTATAATATTTTATTTTTGTTATTTTTTATTATTTTATTTATTTTATATTTTATTTTATTTTGCAAAACATTAATGTAAATGTATAATTTTAAAGGCCAAACCAAAATGAAGAAAGTCAAAATTGATATTGCAGGCTGGATCTAGGGATATAACTGTTGTTAACACTGATATTAGGGCTGGGACAATAAATCGATGCATCACAAATCGAGAAATGATTCTGGATCAATTCCGAGATTTTCCGAATGCATCGAGATTCTCTCTCGATTCTGAGCTTAGTTTTTAACATCAGATGGCACTGCGTGCTTTACAAACAGCCATACTCTGTTTGCTTCCAATTCCTTACACACACCACTTGAACCTAAAATAATCATTCATAAAGTTCAAAGAGGTTGAAGCAAATTACAAGGGTGTTTGCAGTGGGCTGTGTTTAAATTAATCTCGCGTCATAAAAACATTCTGAGCCAAGGAGCAAGTACATTTAACCACTTACATGACTCAGCCGACTGCACAAGCGCTCTTCAGCGCTCTTCTTCATGAGCATTTGCGCATGTGGTTAAAAACTAGCCTAGAGCGCCATCTGCTGTTGAAAACTAAGCTCAGAATTCATTTCAGAGAGAATTGTGATGTATTCGGAAAATCTCAGAAGCAATCCACGAAACGCAATACAACGATTTATTGTCCCAGCCCTAACTGCTATATGAAATTATATCACAGCTTTGAGACGCATGCTGTACATAGGTGTCTTATTAGTCTTTATATGTGTGTTGTTTCAGGGGATTCTGCCGGTTTGTGTGGAGACCCTGGCGTTCCAGTGCACGGGATCCGTCTGGGAGAGGAGTTCTCCGTAGGGAGTGTCGTACGATTCAGCTGTGAGCCCGGCTACATTCTGAAAGGCTCCTCTGAACGGACCTGCCTGGCTAACGGGAGCTGGGTGGGCATCCAGCCTGAATGCCATGGTAAGAAAAATGAAACCTGGGTGGTTGCAGAAGAATGTGGCTGAAAACGCATGATTAATTGCTTCCGACTCTGGAAGATTCTGCTTCACCCAAAATTGTAGCCTATGCAAATTTCTCAGACAGCGAGTTATTTGATTCTTCACACAAATTCCCTTATGTTTAAACTTTTGTGCAGAACAGGAGAGGGAGATGGAGACAGACAGACAGACTGAGATAGAAAGTGGTTGATGAGAAGTTGTTTTCATCTTGATTGTTCCCGTCTGTTTTCTGCTGTAGCTTTAAAGTGGCTCAGTACACCTGGGGTGTACACATGTTACACTTCCACACGTACTGTGTTTCCTTTCTCCCAACATGCTGAACACTATCCAATCGAGTTGCCCAAACGACTGTGCCAGCCCTGCTGGTCCCCTGGACACTATGCTGCTGTGTTTGCACTCTCTCCTTCTCTCTTAAATAGCATTATTATTCTGCTTGTGTTGGTTGTGTAAAGTGCCTGCGGATTCAGGCTGACATCCCAAAGAAAGGCATGTCAGAGAAGCAGAAAACCCAGGTTAATTACCCGTGTGGAGATGCCTGCCATTTTTCTTACCCCACTTTTTTAACACCAGCCATTTGTTTTATCTCACATCTTTTTAACATTCTCCCCTAAACATTTGAGATATTTTTAGTTTTCCATCTCCTACAAAGCACACTGTCATCTGAATCCATTCCTACCTCCCAAATGCTTGGGGGTTGTGAGTTTGAAGCGTGTGCGTGTGTGTGTTCCTAAGTTTGTGTTTCTCTATTGATTTGACCCTTGGGCTATTGTTATCCATGCCAGTTCAGCAAACTGTGGTGGCTTAAAAGGTGGATTCTTAGAAAATGCCGACGTTTCAAGAGAACAAATCAATAACAGCCTAAACCCTTTCTCATAAATTTACATCCTGATCACACCATAAAAAGCTCATTGTCTTAAAGTGCAAGGGGAGATCAAGAAGACTTTTTTTTTTTTTTTTTTTTACGTCCTCATCACAAATGTTTGATGTCCCAGCATTCACTTATATGAGGAAATTGACCATGCTTCTCAGAATAGGTGTGTATGATACACTCTAAAAAATGCTAGGTTAAAAACAACCCAAGTTGGGTTGAAAATAGACAAACCCAGCAATTGGGTTGTTTTAACCCAGCAATTGGGTTGACCCAATGTTTGCCCAACCTGCTGGGTAGTTTTATTTAACTCAACTCAACTTAATAAATGAACATTTATTAATAAGTTTAATGAATAATCATTAAACAATAAACGTATTAAATTGCTTATTAATAAATGTTCACCTTTTGATTATTATTGTTGCCTCTAGTAATTATGTGTCTGATTTTTAATTTCCAACCTATTCTGGGTTCATTTTAAACCAGCCATATAGTAATTTTTAAACAATAGTTGGGTTAAATAAAACTGCCCAGCACGTTGGGCAAACATTTAACCCAACTGCTGGGTTTGTCCGTTTTCAACCCAACTTGGGTTGTTTTTAACCCAGCATTTTTTAGAGTGTAATAATGTGATATAGTGGTCATCAACTAGTGGGCCATGATGCAGAAAAGGAAAGAAAAACAATCCTACATGCAAATAATTAATAAAATACTAATCAAATAGTTATTTTGCTGTTCAGACTGCTCTTTGCAAATAATCACTCATAATTTAAAAAGCAAAAATAAATAGGCTTATCAACTTTTAAAAGGGAGCAGAAAATTATTCCCATATCTTTTTATGGTTACACTTTATTTCTATTGTCCACTTTAGAGATTCTACTAACTGTAAATAACTTGCAACTACATGTCAACCAACTCTCATTAAAATATTAGTAGACTGTTAGGTTAGGGTTAGGGTTAGTAGAATAAGTTGACATGTACAGTACTTCTTGGTGATCATGTACAGTTACTTTACAGTCAGTAGAATGCCTGTTGGGGGAGAATCAAAATAAAGTGTTAGCAGATATTAAGCAGACAGTTACTAATACTCTAGTAGTGGTAGTTGACATGTAGTTGCAACATTTCTTATACAAAATTTTGTATCCCTAATGTCCCAGGGTTTATGCCGACCACAATGTGCGGTGAATTATTTGCTGCCCAAAGCATAAAACCACTGAAATGTAGGTTTGTCCAATAAATATTTTTGTTGCTGTGTTGGGTCACCACTTGGTGTCCAATATAAAAATGTATCCTGAAGCAAAACCTTTTAAGAGCCAAAGGACACTGGGGTGTGTAATAACAACAACAGGTAATCAGTTTGCTGTTAGTTGTTTTAAGCTCGCTATTCACCGCTCAAGCTCTCTGTTTCCATGTTGGCAGATCTCCAGTGCTAAAACCTCTTGCCCATATTGGTGGCGTCCCTGGTTATGAGTGTATGCCCACCTGCTCTTTATTGGCACACACCCATAAATAAGCTCCATCTGCCCTGTCCTGGGGCAGAGGACTGTCTAATGTATGAAATCTCCTGCAGTAAATGTGTTTATTAATTACACACTAAATTAACAAATAACTGTTCAGTTTGGGGGAGGTGCAAGTTCTGTCATTCGTTTAGATGCCTAGTAGTGTGCCAGCCTGCCTTGCACCTGGGATTCATGTTCTACGCTGTCCATGTATCCTTCTCGCCTTGCATCCCATCTGACGTTCTCTTGTTGTCTTTTTCGCAGTGGTCTCCTGTGGCAACCCTGGAACTCCCCGCAACGCCATGATCCAGTTCCATGATGGACTTGTGTTTTCCCGCTCTATCACCTACTCCTGCAGAGAAGGCTACTACTCCAATGGCCTGCTCACGCGTCATTGTACGGTCAATGGCACCTGGACCGGGGACATGCCGGAATGCACAGGTGCCCCATCAACACCTCAACAAATGTTTGAATAGATTAGACGTACATTTCAACAAAAAGCAAAAAAAGCATCACTAAAGGCTCAGTGTTTGGTGAATTTTTGTAAAATTCAGCCTTTTTACCACGATTACTAATTTTGTGTGAAGGAGAAAGATTTCCCCATGCAAGTTGGGATTCATCACATTAACCAAGAATGCTGCTTGGCTTGAAAGTGACTTCTGTGTGAGCTGTGCCGCTATGCTACGCTATTGACAATGGGCCTTTTTTGCACATGAAATATTAAAGAAAATTTTGTCCATTAGAATTTGTCTCCGAATAGCATTATCAACTATAAATTTGTGGTGCACATCTTATCCCTCTTCCTCAATGCCTGATTAAAAACATAGCATGTTATCTGGATGTTTTGTTCGGTCTAATCAAGAGCTTTTTTTAAAGCATTTAGCACTATGCTAGACTAGTCTAAGCTCTTAGCTTGATAACCAAAGGCTAACTGGTTATGTTTCCATTAGTTTTGCAGTTATCAACAGAGACTAGCTTCTAGCAAACATTTGCTAAGCAAGTCTTATTGTCATGCCATGTAAAAACTTTGTCTCAATAATGCCTTTTATTTGCTTAAATGTTTGCCGTTATCTGTGTGCATTTCCCTGAGTGACTCCCATGATCATGCACCATCTCATCGAATTGAAGTTGTGGATTGCTAAGTTGGAAAGTTTCCATGTTGGAAGTCTGAATTCAAGTGGCTTTCTTTTGCCATTTTCTGAGTAGTTGGAGATTCCCACTTTCCAAGTTAAATGGAACGCGGGATAAGTCAACTATGCTCATCGTGTCTTTTCATAGGGTCTTTGAGTGGCTTTAGAACGGCACGGTTTTATTCTCGAGATTTTCTTAGGCTAAACTGCTCTGAATAGTACAGCTCTCAGTGGCTGTGCTCTTGAGGAATCCAGAGGCTGGAGTTGAATTGGTTTTGTTCCCGTGAAGCTTTTCAATGCATTGTGGTTCAGGACTTAATAATGAGGGACAGTGTTCTCTATTATCCCTGCCCTGGACACAAGCTGATCAGGGACGTCTACATAGCAGCCCTGTGTTGGAGAGATAGAGGCTAGCCCTGTCCCCCATCTTGGCAGTCACCCGAGTGTCTTACCATGCTCATAAAAACACAATGCTCACTGTTCAGACTCTGAGCTAATGGAGGTCACGTGCAAACATTACAGCTCCAGACACATTGGTGTCTTTGGCACAGAGCAGGTGCCGGTGGCCTCAGACTACAGGAAGTGACTAGAGGAAAGAGCCTCCCAAAGCTGGTGCCTAAAACAGTTCATTAATTTAAAGGCACCACTTAGAGTGATAAAAAATCGTGTTGCTTCTAGTTTATGACCCTTTTAATATGAAAATGTTTTTTGCCTAAATTTGTTATCTGTTTCAGTGAAACAGCTAATTATAAAATGGTTCCAAATCATCCGGAATTTGGCACACACTTCACTTGTCATTCAGCCACATACTTCCTCTAATCACACCACAAATGGCTTTCAGCCTTCCTTTGACTTTTGCTTTACTCTCTCTGCCCACTTCCAGTCATTAACTGTGGAGATCCTGGAGTGCCAGCTAATGGTATCAGACTGGGCAGCGACTTCACGTACGGGCACACTGTGAGCTTCCAGTGTTCACCGGGCTTCACAATGGATGCTGATCGTGCCTCCACTCTCATCTGCACCAAGGACCGCACATGGAACGGCACCAAGCCCGTTTGCAAAGGTTCGAGCCCACCGTTAATGAACTAAAGCCTCATGTATACTTCAAAATCTTGCTCTGTTGACTGTTACTTTATTTATGACTGATTGTCTATGTCCTCTCACAGCCATTGTGTGTGGGGCACCTCCCAGTATCCCGAATGGGCAGGTGGTGGGGACTGACTTCCAGTGGGGGTCTAGCATTAGTTATACCTGTAATCAGGGTTACCAGCTTTCCCTTCCCACCATTCTTACCTGCCAGGGCACAGGAAACTGGAGTGGCGAACGGCCTCAATGTTTTCGTAAGTGTGAATTTTTCTGAAACACTGAAAATATAAATGTTTGTCCTTTCAAAAGCATTTAGATTGACATACATTTTTAACTGGGTGTTTCTACATTTTAGATTTAGGTTTTGTGTATTTATGTTAATACCTTATAGTATAGTGTTTTTCTTAATGACATTGTCTTTCCCTGCAGCTGTATTTTGTGGAGATCCAGGGATACCAGCCCAAGGCAAGCGAGAAGACCGAGGGTTCACATACCTGTCCTCTGTTTCATTCTCATGTTACCCGCCTTTGATACTGGTTGGCTCTGCTCGGCGATACTGCCAATATGACGGAACCTGGAGTGGAACCCAGCCTTCTTGTATAGGTCAGAACTGATGTATTCATGGTTTCTTCACATTTCAAAAAACCTTTACTATTATTATTATTGTTATTATTATTATTATATATGAGCAATATCACACAAGTAGAAAGTATTGAAATGGACTTTTGTAAACAAATAACGTTGTTTTAGCACTGTTATGGAAAATTCCTTTAACTGTAAAAAGGACAAATACAAAGATCGCACAGTCGGCTACGGCCGAATCAAAGCCGTGCTGATATACAGCCATATCGCATGGCTACGAGTGTGATATTGCGTTTATACAACAGTTCGACGACACGAGTGTGTAAATAAACAAGAAATAACAACGATCTTTGTATTTGTCCTTTTTACAGTTAAGGGAATTTTCCATAACAGTGCTAAAACAACGTTATTTGTTTACAAAAGTCCCTTTCAATTTAAAAGTCTCTTGCGACTGACTCATTCACTCGTAAAGTATATATATATATATATATATATATATATATATAATTCGAAATAAATAATGGCAAAGCTGAATTTTCAGCAGCCATTACTTCAGTGACTAATATGCTAATTTGGTGGTCAGCAAACATTTCTTATCAATGTTGAAAAAAGTTGTGTTACTTAATATTTTTGTGGAAACCATGATATACTTTTTTGTGGATTTTTTTTTATTTCAAATAAATGCTGTTCTTTCTTTTTTTTCTATTCATCTCATATATCATATACCTCATCTCATATATATATACCTACATGTGTGATATCTGTACTAGATTGAGTCATATTCATATATGGTGACACTATACAGGCACCATGCTGTGAATTACTTCTAATTGTTTTTTTATTTTATTTATTTATTTATTTTTTACAGATCCCAGTCACACCAGCTGTGTAGATCCTGGCACTCCTCTCTTTGGCCACCAGAACAACTCTCAAGGCTACCAGGTGCTAAGCACATCAGATCAGGGCTGTTTTCAATACATTTGGAGCTCTTTTTTTTTTTTTTCCGCTTGTCATTTATTGACTATTTATGTGTTTGTATCAACAGATTGGTAGTTCAGTATTCTACAGCTGTAGAAAGGGCCACCTTCTTCTGGGTTCCATCTCTCGGACCTGTTTGCCCAACCTCACCTGGAGTGGCATGCAGCCTGAGTGCATCGGTTAGCCGCAATATTAGCCTGATTTTTCTGTTACTATACATTTTGTTTGCATTTTTTAAATATATTAAAACTAATTATGTAATTATCTGTAGTGATGAAGGAAGTAGGACAACCTTTTCTGATTTCAAGCAATTTTGTACATGTTTTTTTTTTTTTTTTATAAATACACTTCCACGATGTAAGATTTTCTCTCTCCTTTTCTCTCCTCAGCTCATCACTGTAATCAGCCGGAGCTCCCCGCTCAGGCGGATGTAGGTGCCATAGAGCTGCCATCTCTGGGTTATACACTCATCTACACTTGTCAGCCTGGATTCTACCTGGCTGGAGGATCTGAACACCGCACCTGCAGGGCTGATGGCAGCTGGACAGGGAAACCTCCGTTGTGTGCACGTATGTACAAAATGCTTTACAAATAAATGCTTGAGCCCCTCAAACCAAAATAGACTTGAATAAATTGAGATTTTGCATGCAAATGTCTTTTTTTTTTTTTTTTTTTTTTTTTTATGTCAAGAAAATGATCAGTTGCCTTTGAGCATGTTCGTACAACATGTGTGTTTTAGTGTAGCCCATCTGCTTGATTCACAGATTTAATGATTTACCGTATTCAACCACTTTGTGATTTTTCTTCTCCACAAATGTTGATAAATGGCCACTTGCACCTGTTTCATCTTCGCAACTGGCATGATCGCTGTACCCAATTCATCATGTTATTGGTGAAAGTTCATATTAGTAGAGCTCTGATTAGCCCAGTGGATTGCATTGATTTGGTTTTGGACATCCCAGACTGCTTTAAAATATCCTCAGATAAACAGTTCCCATACACTATTTACTGTGGCGACTGTGAGCATAGAGCAGAAATATAAGATTAACAATTTGCTTTTTACTTTGCTAAAAGGAAGATGGCATTAGTCTCAAGTTAATGCTTAAATGGATCACATTCTAAGAGTTGTTGAAATATGTTGCTGAAATTTTTTTTAATAAAGCTATAAAAGCAGGGTTCTGGCCTTTTGAAGTGGAAGGATATTAACAGCACCTGTGGGAGACCAGAGAGAGAGGCAACATAGTCTTATGACATCTAATAAAGCTGTTTTTTCCCCACTGTGTGTGTCCAGTCATCTTATAATGTCCTGCGAAGTAGACTTATTAAGTCATAACATATTAAGTGAGATTCCAAATCATAGAAAATGTGTATGTTCTGTCCAAATGGTCCAAATGTACATCATGACCATGGGTTACATAAACAAACCAAATCACTTTTTTTTTTTTAAATATTAAACATGTATTTATTAGTAATTATATATTGTATATATAAAATTTGTAAATAAATGGGGGAAAACACGCATCATGGAAGCTTGTTTATTAGTAGAGCTTGCAAAAGGTCCTGTCTGCTGTATTCTCCCATTTCCTCTAACACCATATATCACTTATCCCATAGCTGATAACAGACCAAGTGGAAAAACTGTAGGAACCGTGCAAGAACCGCCCAACACAAAGCTACCCGGTAAGTTTCACTGTCTACCATAAATTAAAATAATCTTTCAATGGAAGGTAAGTTAATTAAAAAAAGTCACTTGAATGTGTAATAACTCTTGTCTTTGTTTCTTTCAATTTCATTTCATTTTCAATTTTAATTTGTTTCTTTTCTGTACCTCTGTCTCAGTGCCAACTGGGGTTTTTGCTAAGAACTCTCTTTGGAGGGGTTCATACGAATATCTAGGGAAGAAGCAGCCAGCAATGCTTAGCATAACTGCTTTTGAACCATTCAGCAATCGGGTCAATGGCACTCTCATGGACCACAGCGGAGTACAGCTTAATCTGGCTGGTGAGTGTTTTTTATTTTAACCTCACAACACATTTTACTAACCACTCATTTGTGACGCTTCGGCAGCAAGGTAATGGCAATTTTCTGGCTTGTACTGCCACCAGCACTGTGTTTTGTGTTCTCTTAAAAGGAAAAGTTCGGCCAAAAAATACTGTATTTACTTATTCCAAACCATTTATTTTCTTGCATGGAACACACAAAAAAATAGAGAATGATATCATATTAAGGACCTCTACAGACTCAGGACTGAGTATCACAGTGGTCATACATTTCCTAAAATATCAAATAATTTGACATTTTTATGACAAAGAAAGATTAGTTCAGGTTATAAAATAGCATATGGTGCAAAAACCTAATGATATTTGTGAATTCATGATAAAAAAATGTAAAAAAATAAATAAATAAAAAGTGTACACACACATGCAAAACCATATGAAACCAATACAAAAAATACAAAAAACAAAAAATATTTTTTATCGCTAACAATCTCATGACACTCATCAACACTTTTACTGTAGGTTCACCAACCTTTTAACAGCCTCATTCATGCACACATTCTCTCCATTCCTGCAGGTACCTATAAGAAAGAAGAAGCCCAGTTGTTGCTGCAGGTGTATCAGATCCGCGGTCCTGTGGAGATCTTCGTTAACAAGTTCAAAATTGACAACTGGGCACTGGACGGACATGTATGTATATTCCTCTTTCCGTTTCCTCTGATCTTCAATGCAGTTGTCACAGGAAGCCCTTGTGTGCAGTACGTCCATAGAATCATTATCCTGACGTTTTGACTCCATGCAGATGTAGTCTTCAGAAAGTCATGGTCTCACTTTGAAAGGAGGTTTCTGTGCCTTTACTGCAACCTGAGAGTGCTCAAAGTGTACTTCAATACTCACAGGCTGATGTAAGGGCTCTTGTCTAGGGCCAGACCTTGGGCTGCTTGTAACTACTGAAACCCTCAACCACACACACACACACACACACCTTGTCACTCCTGGGGATAGGAGAGCACCGACAAAGTTTTTCTTTTAATTAAAACGTCAGTTAAATCATTGCTGGGTAATCAGGGCCAGACGTCTCTACCCCCCTCCAATGCGCTCGGG
The DNA here is from genome assembly GCA_039654765.1 of Mylopharyngodon piceus. Lineage (NCBI taxonomy): Eukaryota > Metazoa > Chordata > Actinopteri > Cypriniformes > Xenocyprididae > Mylopharyngodon > Mylopharyngodon piceus. Next base: position 10,293,097 of record CM077448.1, on the reverse strand, counting down.
ACAAGCACCTGGGAGAGTGTAATTAAAAGTGTGGGCCATGAGTGTGTGGCTTTTGTGTGTGTGTTCATATAAGACAGAGAGAGAAAGAGCACAAGAGGTAGAGGATGAAGGAGAAAGCTCGTTTTATATGTGCCTGTGTGTTTGTATTTGCATATGTACACGTTTTATGCCTCAGTGAGGAATGATGGGGAAAGTAAATGTCAAACATAAGTAGTCTTTCACACCACTGACACATTTTACCTTTCAGTGGCTCATTTTTGACATTTTGAAAATTTGTTACACTTACTGTTTTGTGCTTTTCTCCACAGGTGTCGTACATGCCTTCATCTGATTCATTTGTATACCAAGGCTTTGTTCGAGGAAAAGGCTTTGGCCAGTTTGGACTTCAGAGGCTGGGTATGTGTGCTCGTCTTACATGCATACGTACACCTCATTTGTTGAACCTTATTTTTTAAAGGGTTAATTTCACCCAGAAATGAAAATTCTGTCATCAATTACCCCACCCTATATTGTTCCACACCCATAAGACTTTTGTTCTTCGAAGCACAAATGAACTTTCAAATGGAAGAAATCAAGCTTCGTCTTCATTTGTGTTTCGAGGACGAATGGAAGTGGTTTGGAATGACATGAGTGTGCATAATTGATGACGGAATTTAAATTTTTGGGTGCACAATACCTTTCAGTCTGAAAGCTTTTATTTGTAGAACATCTAAAGTGACAGAAATACTGGTTTTTGTAGCAAAAAGAAGGAATATTTGACGTATTATTTGAAGTGTGTCCTGATTGCACCAACATTAGCACCAAACAGAATAGCGAAAGTAGTGAATGTTTTCAAACCGGCTTCCCAAGCACTCTCCTCACTGATAGAACTAACATATCCGCTTTCATGACCAATTTGGTCTTCCTGTTGAATCGAGTCTAACACCAAAGAGATTCCATTGGCTGAAACTGTTCAGTGTACTAGCTTAGCATACTGTTAGCATGGCATTGCATGCTAGCTCACCATATACCCTATGCAAGTGACTTATTCTACATGAAATCTCTGCATTCCCTGATCAGGCATTACAAACGGCAATGCTTTGAGTTCTATATATATATATATATATATATATATATATATATATATATATACATATACATTACTTTGATTAGTGTTTAAGGACATTCCCCCGATACATTAGAAAGAATAATGAACATAGATAAAGTGCGTTGATTCAGTAAGGAATCGTTGTCAAAGTTGCAGCGAATTATTGAAAGTGAATGTAATCACCAAGGTGATAATGCACACATGCATATATGTTAGCTAGATGTATTTGTTTATTTATTTATTTAATTAAAAAAAAAAAAAAACTATGAGCTATGTTTGTTCATACGCCAAGGTTTAAATCTGCAGAAAACATCCATTCAAGCAACAGCTAACTGTATCGCTGTACCGCTAATCGTTCAACATAAGCACTCAAGCCGCCGGCCGCTAATAGCTCGAAAGTGGAACTTTTGACTGAGTTTCTGGCTGTTTCTCTCCGGTTATTCAGAATAGAAAGAATGCGTGCTGTAGCCTACATGTGACTGTGAGGGATGAGAGAGAGAGAGAGAGAGAGCGAGAGCTTTGGAGAGCTTGGAGCTCTGGTTTATCTGTGTCGGATGGTTGGGATACTCAAACAAATCAGTCCATTAAAAAAAAATATATATATGCAAAAAAAAAAGGTAATAAACCCTTTCAGGGGTTTATCTGTGTCGGATGGTTACTCAAACAAATCAGTCCATTAATTATTTGCATATAGTTGTCTGCTTTTTTAAAGCTGGCAAAGTATTTTAATATTGAATAAAATACACACTTCAGCTTTGAAGCCATGAAAATGTCAAGTCTGTGTCGTTTCCTCTATAATTAATTATCAATGATTTGTTTAAAATGATATACTGTATACTGCCAATGCCGCCCACAACAGCTATCATGTATTATTATAATACAGTTTAGAAAGAGAGAAAGGAAAACTAGAGTCAGTCTAAGTATCTAGTGTACAGCTTGTGGAGGCCAAACCATGAACGGTCTGTCAAATCCTGCTGTAATGAAACAGGCGCGCCTTCATTTATAAACGACAGCTGTATAGACTCCTATCCCAACATCGTCAGACAGATTGAGCAAACAGAAGATTTATTAATAAGAGGGGCTGTAGTGGAAAGAGCATGTGTGTGCGCACACCCATATTCCATCATTTTATGTTGGTTTGATGAGCTGGCTCTATTGAGTTAGTTAATTGAATCTCCCACTTGCAGCCTTGATGTTATTGGGAAGCTTTTTGGCATTGTCTGATGAACAGGTGCACTGACACTCTCTTGTTGTTTAGGAAAGCTCTGTGGTCAAAATTGAAAAGTGAATTCAGAATGACTTCATCTTTGCCGTGTCTTGATATCTGTAATTAAAAAAGCATTGTCAAGATAATGCATTTTGACATCTCCCAAAAACACGTCCCCCAGTTGAGTTATACAAAACAGTGGGATATGAAGTTGCCCCATTTCATTTATTAATTTCTTATTTGTAACATGGTTTAAAATCAATTCGAATGCATGCTTTGACACAAAGCTTTTCACTTGTGGTTAGTTATTGTTATTTTCTAAATGATTTCTTTGTATGTTATTTTACAGAGGGCCTTGATCCAAATGGGGACAATACAGGCTATAACTTTGCCTCCAATAGCAGTTCAGTGGCAGCAGCCATTTTAGTGCCTTTTATTGCCATGATCATAGCAGGCTTCGCTCTGTATCTCTACAAACACAGGTAAAGCAGTTTATGAAGAATGTCATTCATTGTAAATTAATTGATGTATGTATTATAAATCACTCCTCCAGAATATTTGTTAATAAGTCTTACTTACTTTCAGAAAAAGGCCCAAAGTACCCTTCAATGGTTATGCGGGCCATGAGAACACCAACGGAAGGGCGACTTTCGAAAACCCCATGTATGACCGCAATATCCAGCCCACTGAGATCATGCCCAATGAGACAGAGTTCACGGTCAGCACAGTGTGCACAGCAGTATAGCGACCGCTCTAGTCAAAGGTGAGTCTTCAGCCAGAAAGATCCATTCTCTGTGATCTGCCTGCCTTTGATTGATTAGTTACGACTAGGGTTGTGCAGCAGAGCCTGTATCTGTAACCATCTCAAAATTATGTTTTTTTTTTATTTGTTTGTTTGTTTGTTTTTTGTTTTTTGCTTCGGGCACATACCTAGTTGTGACATTGTAGCCAAATATGTTAGCTAATAACCATGTTTCAGGTGGTGATCAGGAGCCCATTTGCCTCAGAACTACATTTTGGAACAGCCTTTGCATCAGGAGCATGTCTCCATAGGAAGTACATCAGGTTTTGGAACAGATATCAATTTGTTCTTTTGAAACAGTATCCTATCTTTGTGAATTATGAGCTGGTAACACTTTATTTTTTTAAATTACTTTTTTTTCTAGAAGAACTTGTTAGGCATTTTTCTAGATTTCAGCGTCATACTGTGACCTTAGCATTCTGTATCCACATCTAATGTGCTTCATTAGACTACTGTACAAACTAGCATGGCAGATGAAAAGGTTATTGCCAAGCACATATAAAATCTTGCGATGTAATAAGCCAAATGAGGACATAGCCCTCAGGGAAAGGGAAGAAAAGCAATATATCCTCACATAGTTGCTTTGGAATGATTTAGTGGCATCATTTGCTGTATATTTCTGCTATTATACCCAAACTGCCTTTTCAGCATATAGTTTGTGTGAACGTTGAGTGGGGAGTGGGGGAATTAAAACTGGAGAAATTTTACTTCTGAAACTGACTTTATCGCCCTAGTTTTGTCCTCAGACAAAATGGAAAACAAACTGCTGAGGCAAGGGGATAAGGATAGAGAAGTATTGAATTTTAATTTATTTATATCAGCTGTTATACCCTCTTCAAAGTTTTTTTTTTTTTTTTTTTTTTTAAAGAGCACCTAATCTAAGCCACATACTATGAACTTGGACAGGATTTGTAATTGGTTTCCTCCCTGTATCCCATGTATTTTAGTCTTTTCTGCTGATTTGAGCCTGAAACCCCTCTTTCTCTGGTTTTTCTTCTTTTTTCATCATGTTCATCTGTGTTTTTCTGTCTTCTGACATTCTGACAAGCAGTGTTGGGCAGTATCCAACTAAAAGTAGCATTGCTATTAACTACATTTTTCAGTATCGTAATAGTACCTCAGCTGTTTTTAAAATAGCTTTTCCCGTAATGAGCTACTTTTGAAAGAAAAATAGCAGTAATCAAATGCACTGTCATTGGGAGTTGTGATTCAGCTGCTTCAACATAGTTAGCTACCTTTTTTTAGTAACTTATAGTGTGGCTATAGTAAATTTGACAGTAGTTTAACTATGAGTAGCTTGTCACTTGAGAAGTTTTGAAGTAGTTTCTCCAACACTGCAGACAAACATGTCTTCTCTACTCTTAATTCCTTTTCTCTTTCCTCTTTTCACAGGCTGGATATAATCTTTCCCTCTCCACACAACTATTCCCATAGTTACGAATGGGCCGCACAGATGGACTAAAGAGGAGGATTGTTTTGTTTTTCATTTGTAAACCAATTCCAATTGTGACAAAAAGTGACAAACCTTGATAACGATGCCGTAAAAATGCATCAACAGAGATGCACTGATAAAGAACCATGTCAGTGTTTGCTAGCTAAAACTCTGTTCCTACACACTTCTGCTGTCTCCTCTTTTTTCCTTCTGAGGGAACGTCCTGTTTGACTGTGGCAGCGCAAAGGGACACGTGAAGCTCACAGTCGTCGCTTGCCAAAAAAAGACAAGAGGTACATTGTTCGGTCAAACGAAGGCCGCCCATTCTTACTCTTGAGGTAGAGGAAGACTTCATGTGAGCAGGAAGTCAAGAGAAGCATGTTGCTGGAGAGTTGAAGCTTGGTTTTAATTTTGTTCTATGGAGTGCATTTTGGCTTGTTTTAACCCATATCCACCTCAAACTAAAATCACAAACAAGTGCAGACTTCACTGAGGACACTCTCTCTGACAACCTCCCCATCAGTTCCCTGAGCATGTTACGCCACACTTCGATTTGAAAAGGAATGAGATTCAGAGGCTTATTAGAAGACATGGATTCTAGCTGTAGCACCTCTTTTCTCATTCCAGCCAGAAGGAACAAGTGTTCTCGCACCATCTTATCATGATCCCGACTGAGAATGGACAGTCCAACCCGCCGAGCAGCCCAGAGGAGAACATGAAAGGACACGGTGCACGTGTTTTTGTGTTCAGGGGCTTTATGAAGCTCACTTCACGGCCATTATCTGCTGTTAGTTCCTTTTTCCCCACATTGACAGAAGAAAAGCAGCCCACATCGGAGGGTTGGATTTCATTTACAGTATATTACCCAGGAGGGCCATCTAAACCCCCTCCTCATGCGTTTGGATGTTCTGAGTTGGATATTCTTGGTTTATGGGCTGGGATACGTCGATTAGCATTTATAGATATTCCTGATGTCAGGCAGATTTTAGGTGGTGAGCTTCTGATGTCATTGAATGCCATGGATCAAATGATTTTCATACATAGATTAAAAAAGCAACACAGCCCTTGAAGAATTGAAGTACGGAGGTAAATATAACTTGAAACGTGTCTTTCATAACCAGGGGAAGGTCTGCTTTCGGTCCTCAGGTTTTGAAGTCAAGGATAAGGATGACGGTTTTAGTCAAAAGGAGCCAACACCAAATGAGCGTGAACATATTTAATCTCTGTAGCTTTGTGTCATAATCTCTTTCCCTGCATATTCCTCCATGTCATCCATGCCCACTCCACACTTACGATAAGCAAAAGGGGCTTAGAAATCACTAATCCAAGGCCGGTTGTTTATTTGCATGCATTTGCCCCAATAACTTGATGGGAAGGTTTGAAGATGAGCAACAGCTTGGGAAGTTTACAACTTTCCAAGTGGAGAGGGATAGATCTGCATACTTGATAACTTACATTTTGTTGTCAGAGTACACTATATTCTGAGTGCAGCATATAGTGGCCGGTGTTATTAAGATTTGTAGTTCAGTTATTAGATATTATTGTCGCTGCTTGTTTCTGCATCATTCGGTTCGATTTTCTTGTCTTATGGCATCTGTTACCTGATACCGGCATTTACTTTCCAGTGGGCATTTAAATTCCTTCAGTTTATTTGCTGTACTGTTCAACTTTTGAAATCAATCACTGATATAATTGCTTCTACAGGTTTATTACTTTTGAAATCGGTAGCCTATCATCGTTGCGTTAATGTGATATTACCCAGAGATTGTTTCAATTGTAAGTTGATCGAAAAAAGCAAAGATTGTATTTCCCTTGGGATTTTATAGGCCAGGAGTTTAGCAAGTACATTATCTTCAACCTATTGACTTCAACCTAAGATTGTCGTATGGCTGTTCTTTTTAGGGGAATTTCATTTTGAATTGCTTTATCAGTGTAGATGTCATCTTAAAGCATTTGCCACATATCAGACATCATTTTGTTCCAGTTTATCTAACACTGACTTGGTGTTTTACATTGTCTTACAGTTGCATTTATACGTCTCAGCAAACCTGCAACAATAGCAATGCTGCCAGATTTATAACATTCTGACATTAGAAATAGCTCCTTTTAAAATCCTACAAAATTGCACTTTGCTAGTGATATCACACACACAAATCAAGGCACAAGGGCTTCAAAGTCATCTCCTCTACTTCATTTTTTATCCTTATATGTGTATATTAACCCAAACTATTGTTGAAGTATCCAGGCAGCCTGTGTTTCATGCTTGTCCATCCGTTTCTCATAACAGTGCCTTGGTAACTCTATATGTGGTGTATCTAATCTCTTTTTATTGCTCCATTTTGGTTAATATTGCGCACTGGTCAAGAGCTGCCAGTTGCTAGGGGAGAATTTCAAAGACGCTGCTTCTCTGTTTTCTCTGGTAGAGAGTCAAGTCTTTGTTATTCTTAGCTTAAGAGAATCACACAAATACAAAAATAAAGTCCAGCACCTCAAAACGTGCAGTTAATTTACATCTTCACATAATCCTTTAGGTTAGAACCTGCACTTAAAGGGAGCAAGTTTTTTGTCTTCTTTGGCCTTCGTCAATGAGTCAGAGTATTCTTGTATTGTGAATATTATTAATTTTGCAAATCTATTGCAAAACCTATGGTGCTGCTTTGCCAAAGTCAAAGGCATCAGCCTATCTTATACACATATATAGAGAGAAATCCAACCAAAATTAAAAGCATTACAGCATTTACAGTATTATTTATAGCATTTAGCAATGCTAACAGTGAATATTTTTGTCAGTGTTCCAGTCTGTAGTGTCGTGATCACTAAAACAGACATGCTCCCTTCACAGAACTGATGTGTTTTCAGTGTCAGGACGTTTTTATTAGCCCAAAACTTGTGCTTACGTCTTCATGTGACAGCCCTCCATGTTGCCCGACATAATCACGCATATATACTCTAAAATGGAGAGCAGCATCTCAATTAATTTACATTGTTACATGACAGCCCTTTTCAATAAGGTTTTGTTAGCATGACATGAAAGTGATCTTGTGTTTTTAGTCTTGTGTGCTACAAGCTAATTCGGAAAACATATTTGTGTCATTTACCAGTGTCTTTCAAAGGTGAGATGTTTGGATGTAGACAATATCTGGATTGCACTGAATGTATTTTTAGTTTTGGAAATGTCTATGCTATATCTGCTATACATATGGTGAACAACCAACAAACTACGTAACTGTCCCTTAAAAATATATCGGAAAAGCGGCACCCCTAAAATACTGCATATCAATATATTTGAATTGCACACTTCAGCTTATATTGAAGAAGTATATGAAAATGTTGTACTACAAGAAGAACATATCAGTTTTGTGTGGAGGTCAATGTGAAAATATCTTGGTATGCACTTTTCCAGCTTTTTTTCGTCCTTTTATTCTCATTTTGAGAACCACAACCATGCGTTTCTCTCCAGTAGGTAAGAGGTACGAGCCCAGCCTTGAAGGACTTTTAAAGGACTGCTCTGCTCTGGCTATCCAAAGCCTAAAGGAATACAGTCAGTCTTGAGTTACGTACTTGACCAAAAGGATTTTTTTGAACAGTGACTTTCAAACTTTCAAGGACCTTAATGGAGCGGTCTGTTGCGGATATCCAGACAGAGACTCTGACGCTGAAAGGAGAACTAATGAATAGAAACCTTTTTTTGTACAGAGATATATTTTTATGGAAATAAATTTGTAATATAAAAAAAGAGAAAGTGTATTGACAGATCTGTAAATGTTTTTCATTATTGTAGTACAAATGCTAGTGGGGATTATAAAAATATATATATAAAATATATATATACAAAGACAAAATAGAGACAAAGGTTTTTTTGTAAATGTAAAAACGATTGTATATAGAAGTTTACATATTGTAAATATGTAATACCCAACATGGCTTGTCTGCAATATATAAAATGTATTTTATCTGTCTGTATATGATGCTTTGCATTGTGTTTCAGCTTATTCTACTTTCTTGAACTTGAAACCTATTTTGAAGTTTTTTGGAATAAAAAATGAAATCATATGTGTGCCATGTGTCTTTGTTGTGTAGCAGGTTTGTAACTTGAATGCATGAAACTTTGGCTGAACAGACCTTTCATACCTTTATTTGTCTACTTTATATGTCAGACAAAATGGTTTCTGATGGAATGATAAGAAGAAAAATGTATTCATATATGTCTATTTTTTAGCATATGATTCAATTTCTATAGAGTGCTGCAGGGATGACGTAATTTTGTAGACCAAAACCTGAAAACGAGTTAGCATTTTAGCACTTGCATCGTCCAGAATCAATGTTTGTTTGTTTTTATGGGTTTTTGGTTCAGGGATAGTTCACCCAAAAACAAAAATTCTGTCATCATTTACTCACCCTCAAGTTGTTCCAACCTGTATGAATTTCTTTCTTCTGCTGAACACAGAAGAATATGAGTAACCAAACAGTTCCCCCATTGACCATAGTATGAACAAAAACTGTTTAGTTACCGACATTCTTCAAAATATCTTCTTTTGTGTTCAGCAGAGAAAGAAATTCATACAGGTTTGGAACAACTTGATGGTGAGTAAATGATGACAGAATTTTCATTTTTGGGTGAACTATCCCTTTAAATGTCTGTAGTGAACACAAGCTCAAGATATTTTTACGTTTTATTTTACAATATAAAACCCATCAGTTATACCCTCTTGTCATGTTTGTTTAAAGATTTACTTGTCTTAAAAAGGTGGTTGCTGACGAGTGGCTAAATGGGACCACAGAAGACTATTAAACGTCATCTTGCAGATCAGGTAAACTCATCCACTCACTAGTCCGCTTTCACAGCCACATTGTGTTTCTAAGTGTGCTCTTGCAAACTATTCTAACTCACAATTTCAGGGAAATGTTTTTAAATCAAAACTGAAAGAGATGACAGAAGCTTAATGGTGTTGATGTTGAAGTCATGCCACTTAATGGTGTAGTTAGTTTATAGCCTACATTTAGCTTTTTACTTCTGGTATTTAGCCAACGAAGACCATATGCTGGCGTCATGCACATTTGTTTTAACCCTACCTAGATATGTTACGGAAGTAAGACTGGAATTGCTGACGACTTGTTTTGGCAGTTCACAATCAATTCTTTCTTTTAGGAGACAGTAACTTTTTTTGTCGTGCACTTTGATCTTTAAAACTTAGCAGACTTTTTTACATTCAAAAACAACTATATAACACTACATGAAAGTTAATATTCGAAAAAGCATAATGGGGCACTTTAAATATTGGTTATGATGCCTTGGAAAAAAAATAGACTGAAACCATTTTTCTTAGAAGGTACCTTACGAAAATGTCTGGCTGTTTAAGAGGAATGAAGCTTGAAGGATGATAGATTGAGTCATTGGCAGATTTAAGTGTTGCATTTCCATAATCCTTTATTTTCAAATGTAAAATCCTTCTTGTTGTTGCTCACTATAGTTGGTATTGTGGAACTCACTTTATTATTTAGTTGTGAGTAGTCAGAGTGACTCTATCTATCTATCTGTCTGTCTGTCTGTCTGTCATTTTGTCCATCCATCCATCCATCCATCCATCCCAAACAAGTAGGTATAATGTTATTTCATACATCTAAATCTCTGCTTAACAACTGGTTAACCTAAATGAACAATTGCACTCTTGTTTTTGTGATATTGCCTAATTATACTAGATATCATTTAGCAATATAATTACTATTATTAAAGTGTTCCTTATTACAACGATTTCCCCTCTTAAACTAAAAAATATTGATTTTTATGGTTGAAAAACAGACACCAAATTTTCTTCTCAGTTCTCATTTTTAAGGAGACACCTGAGCTTATTTGTCTTTCGCAACTTTTGACAGTTTTGAGGGCAAACGTGGAGAAACTTTTTTCTGAGAAATACCTAACTTTATTTAGAAATGAAATCCAGATTGAACGTTTAACAGAAGTACAGCTATTCGCAGTGTTTATATGCTAGAATTATCATGAAATATCACCTTCGAGCGACAGTGATTTAATACACTTGATTAATGGTTAATTATTTGAATATTTTGTCAGCCATAAAGTCGCAATTTCTGTTTTATTGGTTTAACAAAGCAAAATCATTCCAAGTACCCCCTGGAACCTGCTTAACTACCCCTTTGGGGTGCATGTACCCCTGGTTGGGAATCCCTGCTGTACGACACCGAGCCTCTGGGTGTAATAACTTTCTTTAGAAGCCACTTCTCTAGAAAATACAAATACTGTGGGAGTACAGATGGCGTTTTGATCGTTTATTATTTATTCAGTTCTTGTCATTAGTGTCTTCCCGCTTGTGTTCAGCGGTAGCTTGAGGGAGCAGACTTTTATCCGAACTTTTGCAACAATAGCATCTAGTAGACTTAAAGTTTTGTCAAACCATGCCTGGGATGTATAATTAAAGGTAAAAAGCAGCACAGATCTCCCAGGGTTCCACGCGCCGCCCACGCAGCAGAAAGAATCAAGCTGGAGATTCTGTTTGCTGCCAATGTAACATTTATTCACAAAAATTAACTGTTTCATAAAGAGGCCATGGGTCCAATTCGTGTTCCTCATTAAGGCATGGTCCTGAATCTGCACTTGCAGTGAATCACCTTTAGTTAATCTGGGAGCAGGACAGCAGCCAAACTAACACTGTTGTCCAATCAAAGGGATAGTCCAATCAAAAATGAAAATTTTCATTTTTACTCAGTCTCATGTCATTCCAAACCTGTATGACTTTCTTTTTCAGTAACACTTTATTTTAGGGTCTTTTAACTAGTTGCTTATTAGCATGTATATTACTAGGATATTGGCTGTTTATTAGTACTTAATAAGCACATATTAATGCCTTATTCTGCATGACCTTATTCTACATCCCTTAATCCTACCCAATACCTAAACTTAACAACTACCTTACTATTAATATGCAGTAAATTAGGAGTTTATTGAGGGAAAAGTCATAGTTAATAGTTTATATGTGTTCCCTATACTAAAGTGTTACCTCTTTTTCTATTAGATATTTTGAAAAATGTCTGTTTAATGCCCATACAGTCTAATAAAAGTCAGTAGAGTCCAAAGATATTCTGGATCCTGCTGATTTGCATTGCACACTCTTAAAAATAAAGGTTCCAAAAGGTTTTTTACAGAAAAGCTATGGAAGAAACATTTTGGGTTCCCCAAAGAACATTTTAATAATCTAAAGAACCTTTTGTAAACATATTGTACATTGGAAATGTTTCATGGATGTTAAAAGTTCTTTGTGGAACCATAGATAACAACAAAGAACATTTATTTTTAAGAGTGTATGAACAAAAACTGAAACTTTCTTCAAAATATCTTCTTTTGTGTCCCACAGAATAAAGAAAAAGGTTCTTTACAGGCATTGATGGTTACATGAAAAACCTTGCATGGACCCTTTCTATTGCACAGAAGGTTGTTTACAGTGGAAAAACCTTCTTTAGATTACCAAAATATTCTTCTTACTAAGAAAAAAAATGGTTCTTTTAAGAACTGTTCGTTATAAGGTTATAAGGGAAACCAAAAATGGTTCTTCTATGGCATCACTGTGAAAACCCCCTTTTGGAACCTTTATTTTTAAGAGTGTACATGTTTGTTCCAATTTATTTTGGAAGTGTTGTGACGAATGGTCGGCTCATGGTGACGGGTGCTTGGTTAGGTTAAACTCTGCTCTTGATTGATTACATCAACTGCCACACCAGGTCATTAGTCACCGCTGATCCCTTCTGCTCTTGGCAGTTATTAATCATAAGCCATGACGGCACACCGTCCACTGGACCTGTTGTTCCACTGCAACACCCCCATCCCTGGTCTCCATACGAACAAAATCTCCACTGGATTTTATTGTGTTGTGCAATAATGGGTTAAAATGTCCTATCAATTATTTCTTACTGGCTCTTTGTATTTCACTTTCAAAAGTCTAAATGATTAACTAATGCTCATAGACAGACTTTCTTCTTTCATATGGTGAAAATAGAGACTGGCAGAAGCACCTCAGAGAGGTAAATGAGGTAGATGGGGGATTTGTGTGACAATCATGCAATTAAGTCATTATGGATGTGCTTGCAGTGAGCTGATAGATCTCTTTATATGAGCAGACATTGACTGTAATTACTCCATTGTGTCATTGGGTTCATGTTTGTTTTTTGAATTAAGCCTTCACTGAATAAGGACTTTTAAGTCATACTTTGCCTCTAATATAGATGTTTTTTTTGTTTTGTTTTTTTTTAAATCAGTAAAGGGGCCATAGCTTGAGCAATCTTTTGTGATAATAGAGCTTCATATACTGACCACCTCCTCTCCAGACCAATAGTAGTATGAAAGGAACAAATATAGTGTGTGTAAGCCAATGCAATTAGTATTTGAGAGCAAGACATTTTTCATTTTCAACTTTCTTTTTTTTTAATAGCACTCATTACATTTTGTTCCTTTCAAACTACTGTTCCTAAGTTTGGGAGTTCTGAGAGAGGTTCTCGTTTCCATGTCAGCTCTGTGCCCTTTTAGATACAGGGTTTTTAAATGTCTCCAGTTCCCAGTATTTTGAATGTTTTTCATTAAATCCGGGTTGAATAGGGCCCATCTGAGCTGGTCCTAGCCGGCTGGACCCAGACTTTCTCCTCTTTAATCAGAAGGACACACTCATTCAGACAAGGAATTGATAGACTGGCAGGGCCAGCGATCTGCACCACTTCCCCGTCAAATTGAATATAACGTGGCATGCACCTAAAATGCAGTGTCATGGCAACCGGCACAGTGCAGCACTAGGATCTGGACCTCAAACGTTTGAAAAATTTCTTGTTTAGATTCATGTTTTTGGTTCTGTTTTTCAAATGTATTTGATAACTGTGGTGTTTATTTTATGTTACTCTAAAGCTGCCACTTATCAAAAGAAAAATGTTTATGGCATATGCTGAAATGTAGGGCTGGGCAATGACACAAATTTCACAATTTGATTAGATTTTGATGCACAAGCTTACAATTCAGTCACAAACTGCACAGAGACACGAAGGCTGAGAATCCAAATGCAGTGGTTTATTATAAGGGTAATCCACAATCGAAGTCAGAACAGGCAAAGGTCATACACAAACACACAATCCAAACCTTAACAGAGTACAGGGCTGAGGCAAACAGGGAAATTCAAGGAACTAGTGATGTGACATTTGAACCGAGGCTTCGGAGCTTGTGCCGAGCATAAATGGGCGTGCCAGATGAAGCCTCGATTCGAGGCTTGTGTTGGTAACGTAGAAATCACGTGACCAATGACAAACAAAGCCTCACTTTCTGTCCAATCACGTGTGCGATTCACTTTGCGTATCGGAATGTTCGAACCCCCATGAGTAGGTTTTCATTCAGACTTATTCAATTACATTTTAAATACCCAGTCATACAAGTAATATGAAGAATACAAATTATTTCAGGAAAATAAAATATTTGCCATATGCAATTCATATACAGTATGTGTACATTTGTTCTTCTGTTACATCATATTGATATCCATACTGGCATTAAATGCCACAGTTTAATGGGTAAATTAATTTATCACGGAGATAAATTGAACACATACGCGTGCGAACTATTAGGCTTTTATTTGAGCACGTAACATGAAACTGTGTGGTCCGACGAAGCTTCTTTCACAGGGTTTTGGCTGCTTTATTTTTTTACTAAACACCAGATGGCGCTGTTTTCGAAACTCTCGAAGCTTTGAATCTTTTCCCGAAACAATGAGTTTTGAATGGCTTTTATGAGGTAAATGTAACATTGTGAAATTGTTTACAAGCTGTTTTATCGACATCTTTTGGTGGTTGAAACACTGATTGAGCGATTACATGTGACATGATAGGGATTTTGGTAAGTTTTACTATATCTTTCAACATACCTTCTGATGTTCATGTTTAATTTATGCTGTAACTGGTTGCAAAGCAGAAGAGTCAGTTCACATGCGCTTCATGCTGTCGCTTCCCTTGAACTGAGACGCTACAGCCAGCTGTCTCGCCACATTAAAGAGCGGTAACGGTATTTTTAGTTTGAATTTTGTAATATTTCTTATCATTTGAAAGCAGAGACTTTGTTTTATATCAGAAGTAACAAAGCTTATTGTGATTTATTGGATGGAAGATACGCTACAAAGCTTTGTTCATTCATCATCTGAAAACAGCATAGACTGAAAGATCGATTCTTGGGACTAAGAATCAATATCGCTTCTTCAAAATGAGAACCGATTAAAATCGAAAAATCTATATTTTTAACACAGCCCTACTGAAAAGGAAAATTTTGTAAAATTGTATAAATGCACAAAGAATTCATTCAAATTAGCCATATTACAAAGTCACAGATGAATTTATATCAAAAAGTTTGGTTGAATGCAGTTTTTAGCATCAGCAAAAAAGATTTAGCACGCATTTTGAGCCTTTTAAAAGCTACAGACTCCACAACACATTTTTGGGTCACAACCATTGTAAAACTACTGTTCTAC
Organism: Mylopharyngodon piceus; assembly: GCA_039654765.1. Taxonomy (NCBI): domain Eukaryota; kingdom Metazoa; phylum Chordata; class Actinopteri; order Cypriniformes; family Xenocyprididae; genus Mylopharyngodon; species Mylopharyngodon piceus. The sequence continues at coordinate 10,278,067 of CM077448.1, read as the reverse complement.
CAGAAAAACTCAGAAACAAAACATTTATTTAACATGTTTATTTAATGAACATTTATATAACAGCCATCTGACAGCGTGGTTCCTGCTCCTCCTCAAATTCTGCCGGAGAAAGACCATGTTGGCACACTGAAAGCAAGACTGTTAGAGGACTTTTAAAGCAAAAACTACACTATAAGACAATAAAATGTCCAGAAATCAATTAATTGTAATGAATATTCTGATTATCCTTGAGTACAAATTGGATTTGAAAGAGGTGAGACACATGACTAGTGCCTATTGTTAAGTCCAAAATTTCTTTCAGCAGGAAGTGCACTGGGGGCTTCGGTGCTAAAGATAAATTATGAATAGCATATATAAAACAGGCAGTTATTTATGGAGATGAGAGGATGTTAAAACCTTTTTAAATTAAATTACGCTGATCCAAGCTTTGTGAGCTGAAATCCCCATGGCTTAGCACCTCTGAACTTCCTTTTTGTTATTTTAATATAAAAAAGATTTTATGAGGCGTAGAGTCCGTGTTTGGAGGTTATTAATTCCCTCCACTGTTTACCCCAACATCACCCTTAAACCTTTGTTAATTCTTTTTCGAAAATTAACTTCTAAAAAACAAAGTCAGAGTGTAAAAAAAGAACAACAGAATACGAATGAATGTGAAAAATATTGCCTTTTTCTTTTTTTAACATCCCTTGTACTGTAAACAATGTTTTGCATACAGAATGTCTGAAAAGGTCTCTTATCTTCCAATGTTATTTCTTTATCTGAAAGATAGCTTGAAGCAAGATTTTTTTTCTCCCTGTATCATTAAATACATTTTCAAAAGTACAGAAAAGAAAAACAGAAGTTATTGTAAAAGTAATATTGCTGTTCCATTTGATAACTAGGTTTTACAGTTGCTATATTGCCTTCTTTATTTTGAAGGGCAGAAGATAATAGTCTGGTGGACAGTCTGTTTGGCTACTCCTGAGAGAAAGTGTGAGAAGTATATAGAAAAAAGTTTTCCCATATACACATATAGATTGCTGTCAGCTTGTGGAGATCATCTTTGATTTTGTTATTATCTGTAAAGTTCAAATGTGTTTGGGCAGGTAGTATTTTTACCTATATTAATTGGAATAAATCTGTTTAAAAAAAAAATGAACAGTTTGCATAACTTTGTATTACTAAAGTAAATGGTCTTGACTGAACTTACATTATTAAGTTGTCATGGTTTAAAATCTGCTATCTTTATCCACCTTATTTTAGTAAGGTGTTTTGTACAGCTAAAAATAACTGGAAGCAAATGAAACCAGAAGAACCTGAAAAATAAGGTGGATAAAAATTCTAAATATAATTATAATTCTGAAAAATTCTAAATGTAATTATAAATATTTAAATTAAGTAACTCTAAGATGTTTTGCAAAGGAAGTGCTATGTTGCTAGTTTTCTTTACATGGTTTTCTTTTTTTTTCTTCTTCTTCTTTTTTTTTTATAATTGTTATCTCAAACCTATGGAAGCTTGTTTCCGCCACTGAATAAAAAATAAAAAAGGTAATTGTGACTTTTTATTCCACAATTCTGACTTTTTTTTCTCTCAGATTGCGTAATATACAGTACAAATGCAATTCTGACTTTTTTTCTCTCAGTTCTCTGAACACTCAATTCTGTGAAAAAAGTCAGTCTTTTTTTTCCTCAGAATTGGACTTTATAACTCACAACTAGGAGAAAAAAGTAAAAAATGTGAGATAAAAATGTCAGAATTGTGAGAGATAAACTTGCAATCGCAAGAAAAAAGTCAGAATTGCGAGAGATAAACGCAATTGTGAGAAAAAAACCCAGAATTGCAAGAGATAAACTAGCAATTGCGAGAGAAAAAAGCCAGAATTGTGAGAAGAAAAAAAAGTTAGAATTGTGAGGAAAAAAAGGTTGGAATCGCAAGATATAAACTCGCAACTAGGAGAAAAAAGTCAAAAATGTGAGAAAAATGTCAGAATTGTGAGGAAAAAAAGTCAGAATTGCGAGAAAAAAGCCAGAATTGTGAGAAAAAAATGTTAGAATTGCGAGATATAAACTTGCAATCACAAGAAAAAAGTCAGAATTGTGAGGGAAAAAAAGGTTGAAATTGCAAGAGATAAACTAGCAATTGCGAGAGAAAAAAGCCAGAATTGTGAGAAGAAAAAAAAGTTAGAATTGTGAGTTATAAACTTGCAATCATGAGAAAAACATTCAGTGTTTGTCTTCAGAGAATTGGTGTTTTTAACCTTTTAGTTTCAGACAGCTGACTGACAGTGTCCAAATAGATAAATCAATGAAAACAGCTATATAAAAAAAACAACTTTATACAATGAAAGCATGTGTGTTTTGAGTGGGTTGCCACATTCTGTAGTTCTGAAGTAACTTGGCAACTAGTTTCAGGTTTGAAGAATTGACATAATCAATCAACTTTATGAAAAGTATTTTTCTCACTTGCTTTCAATGTTTACAACTCATGTCTTTTATTGGCCACAAACATTATGAGCTCTGACACGTCACAATTACTGCTGGCCGTTGTTGCTGGAGTTAGAGACAGTTTCATCAACATTCCCACAAAAACACAACTGACACACAGACTGAAGTGGCGTCTCTTGATGCTCGCAAAGCGCTTTGACACACCTCACTGTCTGCACTCATAAGCTCCCTCAATCCATTGCGCTGTAAAGCAGCCAGACGCAATTTGAAGCACCGGGTGCTAGGAAACTGTGCAGTAATGACCACATTACAACAGGGATACACTGGAGAGAGCGAGTTTTATCTCTTCCTGAAGAGGGCTAGATGGGAGAGCGGGGTCAGAGAGAAGCCGCCGGTCCCGAGCAGCACTAGGCTGACTACACAGAGGCTCTTCCATTCATAATGGACATATGAATGATTCTGTGTTGAAGTGTGATAAGATCTCGCCCTGCTCTGACCACTGACAGCTCTGGCTTTATCTTGACACATGCTGCAAGCTGAATCTAAAAAGCATAATCCCTCTCTGTCTCTCCTCTCTCTGTCTCTGCTCTTGTCCTCTTTTTTTTATTGCTCATCTATGGCCCAGAACTGATTACCTGAACACTTACCTGTGTTAATAAATTAGACTATGAAGGCACTTATTGTGTTTAACTTTATAAAAAAGGCCTAAACTCATGCCTTTTCTGTCCTTAATTACTTTTGTTTTACACACTACTCATACTACAGTTTCATTGTAATTATTATGTTTTTCCATATATTTTCTGCTTGCTGAATCACAATCCTTTAATCAACTTGTATCTGTTTTTCAGAAGCCCGTCATGTGTCTTTTCCCTGTTCCGTCTCATCGCTACTCCTCCGAGATATTGTCTAATTCACGTCGGTTTCGGATGATCTTCAGACCGTGCCAGGAAAAAGTCATCCTATTGATTGTTTGTGTTCAAAACCAGTTGGCTGTAGCAGAAAAGGACTGTCCATGATGCTTGTAAAGTGCTCCCTAAATCTCTTTGGCAATAAGTATAGTTATATGTTGTTTGGCACAGTGGGTAAATCTTAGATTGAACCCCACCTTGGGTGATCTTAAAATTTTACATTGTCTGACCTTTAGTATTTCCATTTTGTTTACTGTAATGTAAGCTGTTTTTGACTCGTATATCCACTATATGTGTTGTTTTATTACTCCCTTCCAACATACATCTGCGAGCAGCCCAATGAAGCCACTAATAGGGGAAAAAGAGAAAGGAAGACACTCTTTTGCCTTTGCTATAATTATCGTTCTAGCTACAGTATTCTGCTCGTTTTACAGAGTAGTAATTTTAAATAATTTAAAATAGTGAACTTAAAAAGGCATTCAATTTGTGTAACAAGTTAGATATATGCTCTAATATATGTCTAGGGAGCAGAACAAATGATGAAATCTACAGTAATTTGTTCTGTGAGCTGCATGTCAGTCATTGAAGCAAAGTGAAAAAAAAAGAGAGAAAAAGCAGCAACCGTCTCTGTTCACCAGGGATGAAGGATCTTTGAACCCCATGTTTCACCAGCAGGTACGATTACTATATCAAAGCTTGAACCATTGTCATCACACCTCTGAAATCAAAGTTTTCACTCATCCACAAGCTTTTTGCCTGGGAACAGTCAATGAGTGACGTGTGATTGTGTGTGTGATTGTTTGTGTTTGTGTGTGTGTGTGTGTGTGTGTGTGTGTGTGTGTGTGGTCCTGCCTGGTAAACCCTATGTTATGAGGACAAAATGTCCCCACAAAGACATTTTTGTTCCCCATGAGGTAAACAGCTTATAAATCATACTAAGTGATGTTTTTTGAAAATCTAAACCTTTTCATCTAAAGTTTTCTGTGATGGGTAGCTTTAGGGGTAAAATTAGGGTTAGCGGATAGAATATACAGTTTGTACAGTATAAAAATCATTATGTCTATGGAATGTCCCCATAAAACATGAAAACCCTACATATATGTGCGTGTGTGTGTGCTTTAGGTATTCCCTACATTGTGGGGACAAAATAGCCCCACAAGGATGGCAATACCAAAAATTTTCGAACTTGTGGGGACATTTTTTGGGTCCCCATTAGGAAAATAGCTTATAAATCATCTTGGACACATGCCAAGTTGTGCCAAATTCTGCCCTTAGGGGGCGCTACAACTGAAAAAAAAAAAAACTCATAACTCTGCAACCATACGATCAATCAAGTTGAAAAAGCTGCACTGCGTCTTTGGGACAAATGCAAAATATCCTTTACATATCACTTGGATAAACTAGCAAACACGGCCACCAACAACAAAATCAACTTTCAGCTGCTTATAACGTATAACCATTATGAAAGTTCTGACATTCGTACACTGGTTCAAAATGAGACTGCGTACCAAATTTTGTGAAAATTGCTGCTTTAATAAGCTTTTTTTAAACTCTTGAACCATGCTGGCTAGAATAAAAAATTATCTCTTTTCCTTCAGTGCCCCCATATCCGTAGTTCATTGTGTTCAACAGGCATACTGAGGAAACCTGCCGATTTTCATGAATTTTCAATGGTAGGTTGTAGCAAAACTTAACACAATCCTAATAGTGCAACTGTTATTAAAGAAATTGAAATCTGACACACACAGAGATGTACCCATAGACCTTAATCAGGGTAGCGCCATATTTAATTTTCACAGGAATGAAAACAAGGCTGTGAGGGATAGAAGTACAGTGTGTTCAGTGGATACTGTTGTTTAACAACATACCAATTGTTTAACTGATGAAATATCTTTCCGAAAAAAACTTTCAGTAAAAAAATCCATAAAAGTTTTGAAAGTTGCGTGATCTAGGACCTTGATACAGTGCATGCCATTGTAAGACTGTAAGGGCCAGATTTACAACAGCTTGCATCAGCGCAAACCCTCTTTTGGCATTAAAAAACTACTGTCAGGATTTACTAAAGACACGCAGAGAAAAATTAGCACTAAAAAGGCGTGGACAGTTATTTTTGTGTCCAACCTCATTGCATATGCATTTGAAGAAGTTTCTCTTTCAGATGTAAAATTTATGGGACGAGAGTATTTAAATGAATCATGCAAGGTGATTTACTAAGGTTTGTGCTAGTCAATTTGCTGATATTTGCAGCATTATTTACCACTCAAAAAAGGCTTGTCTTAAACCAGATCCGGCTGCATCTGTGTTCAATTTGCGCGCCGTCAGTAGATCACTTTCCACTACCATCGGCGCTTTTATAGGATTGCACTCTCACGCTAATTTGCCCTGTTTAGTAAATCTGGCCCTAAGTATATCTCTCACTCAGTTAAATTCAATATGGCATCTAACCTCACTAAGGTCTGAAGGACCAAATCTTTCGAAATTAGTCATGTTTTCTACATGTGCTTGGACCCCAATAATTGCCACTTGTGGCTATATTGTAAATAGTGTTTTCAGTTGTATACACATATTCTTTTGTGTTACAGAAAAGAAAGAAAGCCATGTAGGTTTGGAACGACATGAGGGTGAGTAATAGAATGACAGAATTTTTGAATTTTAACAAGAAACCATTTACCTATAATTGACATCCACTGCCAAAGCATTTCACATGATGCTGTTTGCCCATAGGAGTCAGTAGACATTGTGTATCTCTAAAAAGAGATGTCTTCTTAGAGGTTACAGCTGTTTCACAACTGATGAGACTAACTCTGTATGCGAAGATAAAAATAAAACCCCTGAAGAAGGATAACAAGAGGAAGAGATGAGTTGCTAATGGTAAAATGCTGATCATGTATAGCTCTTTTTTACCTGTGTGTGTCTCCCGTCATGTGTAACAGTGACCCAGGTCACCTCAGCCATAAATTGCCGTCAGTGAGGCAGGAGACAAAAGCATTCATCAATGTAATTAGAGTGCTGTGCACACAGTGTGTTTAATAGGGGCAGTAGGGAGATGGATCCCTGGCTCTTTGACAGATGAACAGTGTGTTCGTAGGCCACAGGAATGCACGGTGCGTGCGCTGCTGTCAGGAATCTGCATGTGTCGGGAGATTGGCGCAATGTACTGAAGGCTTTCAATAGGTTTCAGGGTTGCAGTGGCAGAGAGGCTTATTATGGCATCATCCAGTCATCATTTCAGCAGAGTGCTGTGGTAATTACAGGGGAACGTGGCTTATTGCCATGAAGAAGAAGAAAATCAAAGCATTGTACTTCCAGTGGCAGGCATGGAGTTCTAATCAGAGAGCAAAAAATGTCACTGGCACTCGAGTGGTCGTGACTTGAAAATGATTTTACAGATGTCAAAATGAGAACGGTGCCAACCATTAACTGTGACATGTCACACATCACTCTAGCATGCTAATTTGATGGATCATTTTCATATTAATCGTGACCTGAAGTACATTACATCGCCCTACTCTTACCACCAAAAAGCCATAATGAAGTTTAATTCTGGAGGCAACAAACCTTGGTGACCAAAACCTAGACGCCCAATGGCCCAAGCTCTAGTTTGGCATTGACATTGACTGTCAAATTCACTAACACTTATCTATTGAAAGTCTTTTTGACATTATCATTAAACTAATGAGAGTTATACTCTGTTACATGGACAAATAATATTGTTTATGGGCTATTTAAGCAATGCAGTAGTAGATTTCTGTAATCCAAAAAACAATGCGATTATTCAATGAGAAATATCCTGAGTCAAACAGCATTAAAGGATTAGTTCACTTTGAAATTGCTTTACTCACCCTCAAGCCATCCTAGGTGTATATGACTTTCTTCTTTCTGATGAACATAATCGCAGAAATATTAATAAATATCCTGACGCATCCAAGCTTTATAATGGCAGTGATAGGGATCAATGAGTATGAGCTGAAGAAAGTGCTTCCATCCACATTCATCCATCATAAATATGTGCTCCACACAGCTCCGGGGGGTTAATAAAGGCCTTCTGAAGCGAAGCAATGCGTTAGTGTAAAAAATATCCATATTTAAAATATATAGCTTCCGCCAGACCGCCTTCCGTATTGAAGTTTCGAAGAAAGTGTAAACTGGCGTCACGTCAGTTAGACTTTTTCCGTAAGTTGAATAGGGAAGGCATAGGACGTAGCGTAAGCTTTGTGAACTGCAAGAGTTTTACACTTTCTGCATACGTTGAATATGGAAGGCGGCTCGTGCGGAAGCTACATATTTTACTTCATAACTTGTTAAATATGGATTTTTTTTTTTTTTTTTTTTTTTTTTACACAAATGCATCGCATCGCTTCAGAAGGCCTTTATTAACCCCCCAGAGCTGTGTGGAGCACATATTTATGATGGATGTATGTGGATGGAAGCACTTTCTTCAGCACATACTCATTGATCCCTATCACTGCCATTATAAAGCTCAGATGCGTCAGGATATTTATTAATATTTCTGCGATTATGTTCATCAGAAAGAAGAAAGACATATACACCTAGGATGGCTTGAGGGTGAGTAAAGCTTGGGCTAATTTTCATTTCAAAGTGAACTAATCCTTTAATGGGATCCCTTCTTCATCCTAACACTTATCTATTGAAAGTCTTCTAGACATTATCATTAAACTAATGAGAGTTATACTCTGTTACATGGACAAATAATGTTAAACCCCCATGAAATCCCAATGTGAGTTTTGTGGCTTTTAGTGTTCATGTGTTTAGTGTTCAGTGTTCATGTTAGGTTTTTAGCAGTGAAATTGGGCCGTATTTGGAACAAGGGTTAATTTAATGTATGACAGCATGTAAAAACAAAAGTTAAACACTTATTGTGTTTCTTGAACAGACTAAACTGGTACTAAACTATCTACCCCACCCAGTCCAGACATATTATATCATATGTACAGTAATACCACAGTGAAAATCATAACTGTACAATACCACAGAACACTGCACTCTGACATCAATATCAATTCAGTCTCAGCACATCATATATTGGGGCTTTAGTTTACAGTGATGGGAAACAATTGCATTTATTTATCTGTAATAAAATGGGCAAAATGAAGTCTGCAAACATACCTAGGGTTTGAAATGAACACTTACAAATGGCTCACAGTGAGTAAAATTGGCTTTAGCAAGTAAATAAATCTTGCCAGTTGGCCATAACTTTATTAGGCAATGCAACATACTGTATAGTATGTGGTTTAAATTGAATTTTAAGAATTGTATTCTGACCTCAATGATGTCAAGTGGCGTGAGCGATTCTAATCGAAGACACACAATCCATCTACCAAAGTAAACTTTTTCGCCTCAAAATTCCACAAATGTAAACTATGACTCACATAAAAATGAAAATATGATTAACAAAATCATGATAGGTTTTTGCAACAAGTGCGGTTTCACCTCAAGATGGAGTCTGACTCGTCTTGTATGTCATGCTGTGAGTGACTCAATGACCTTCACTGTCATTAATTTACAAAGCAAAACATCAAAAAATAATCCTATTGTCTTAAGGCTATTATTTAAAATAATGACCGAATCTATTGCATGTTTCTCTTCATTATCCTCTTCGAAATGAGTGGGTTGCTGTTGGTAAACAGGATTTGTTTTTTGTTTATTTGGAATCATTATTTTACTCTGACGTCACAGAGGTGCTGACCTGCTACTGTAATAATACATTTAAATGACCTGTGAAACTGGGGAGCCTCCTATTACTAAACAGGGCTATTTAAGCAATGTAGAAGAAGGTTTCTGTAATCCAAAAAACAATGTGATCATTCATTGAGAAATATCCTGAGTCAAACAGCATTAATGGGATCCCTTCTTCATCCTGGATCTATCCCGCTCACATTCTGACACAGTGATTATGTCCATTCTGGCTTCTTGGCTTAATTACACCTGTTACCTGTGGAGAGCACACTTGTCTGCACGCTCTGATTGGTTACCTAGGTTTGTTGACTCTGTGTCAGGTCTGGCAGGTATAGTGGATTAAAGCAGAGACATTCATTTTTCAGTCCTTCACTATAACAGTGACCCTTCTGGCTGATGGTGAAGCTGACCTCTCCACTCTTTTTGGCAACATTCAGCTGGGCCGTGTTTACCACTGGACTCTGCTGTGTAACTGAAGTGCCAAAGTACTAAAAATAAAAAAGCTAAAAATATTTAACAATTTTCACTGCCATTAATTATTTATGAGCACAATGTGAATCAATGTGAGACATTATTATTTTATTATTATTATTATTATTATTATTTTGTAAAAATGTTTAACAAATTCTTTTTCAAATTTTTATGATTTCTTTTGTTTTCATGATTTTTTTATCTGTTTGTTAGTTTCCTTTAAGAATTAATTAGATTTCCCCCCAAGTGTATTTAATTTAATTTAAATGTTTAATTTAATTTAAATTATATTTTATTATTATTATTTTATATTATTTTAATTGAACAATTTATTTTATTTTGTTATTTTATTTTATTTTATTTTGAAAATTGTATAATATATAATTTTAACATTTTTGTGTAGATATATGAATGAGAAATAAGGCTTTCTGAATAGAGCAAAAGTGCTAAAAATAAAAAAGCTAAAAATATTTAACAATTTTCACTGACATTACTTATATATGAGCACAACATGAATCAATGTGAGACATTATTTTATTATTATTATTATTATTATTATTATTATTTTGTAAAAATGTTTAACAAATTCTTAGTAGCCTATATTTATTACAAGAATTTTTATGATTTCTTTATTTTACAGACTGTCATGTTTTTGTTTGTTTGTTTGTTTGTTTGTTTGTTTTGCTGTGTTTGTTAGTTTCCTTCATGAATTAATTAGATTCCCCCAAGAGTATTTAATTTACATTTTTAATTTAATTTAAATTATTATTATATTTTATTATTATTATTATTATTATATATTATTTTAATTAAACAATTTATTTATTTTTTTTATTTTGAAAATTGTATAATATATAATTTTAACATTTTTTTTATAGATATATGAATGAGAAATAAGGCTTTCTGAATAGAGCAAAAGTTACTAAAAATAAAAAAGCTAAAAATATTTAACAATTTTCACTGCCATTAATTATATATGAGCACAATGTGAATCAATGTGAGACATTATTATTATTATTATTATTTTGTAAAAAAAATTTAACAAATTCTTAGTATATTTATATCAAGAATTTTTATGATTTCTTTATTTTACAGACTGTCATGATTTTTTTTCTATGTGTTTGTTAGTTTTTTTTTTAAAAGAATTAATTAGATTCCCCCCCCCAAGAGTATTTAATTTAATTTAATTTAATTTACGTTTTTAATTTACATTTTTAATTTACTTTAAATTATTATTATATTTTATTTATTATTATTTTATATTATTTTAATTGAACAATTTATTTTATTTTATTATTTTATTTTATTTTGAAAATTGTATATAATTTTAACATTTTTGTGTAGATATATGAATGAGAAATAAGGCTTTCTGAATAGAGCAACCAAACTAAACTCCCATAAGATGGCTTTAAATCCACAGATACAAGTAGCACTTTGACTTATGACAGAGGCCTGCTAATGTGATGGATATGACCCATACACTTTCATTTGCATTGCATTTTAATTATCACCCTGTGACTATTCTCACCACTTAAAACCTCCAGTGGAGACAAATTCTTTTGAAATGCAAACTGTGTGATAGTTATGATGGTTCAAGAATCAATCCATACTGTACTATTTAAAATGCTGTCATCTCCGACAGGTTAAAGCGAAGAGTGAGTGTTTGAATACTGATTCTAAACATGAAGTTAAGTCAAATTGTATAATTAGCCTATATAAAAACTATACTGTGACCACAGTGAATTTCTGTCGCTTCCAAATCAACCCCCTGCGCAAAACCTGCACTCTTTTATAATACATTATTTGCATAATTGTCATTCAAAAAAAATTTAAATGTAAAATGTTGGATGGAGTTAGTTATTGATTATGATTTTAATTACAAATAACATTTTTTATTAGTTCTTGTTTTGTTTTCTTTTGTTACATGGCTAGTCAGTTTGTGCATAGGCCTGCTCTCTGTTTTCAGGTCAGGTATTTTATCCTTCCAGGTTTTTCTGTTGCGTGTAGCCGGGAAACAAAATATTAAATGACTTCTCTTTTGCATGATCACACACAGACTCCAAGCTGCCCTGTTCCGCCAAAACCTGACATGACAACATAGTATTATTATGCCAGAACAAAAGATGTCAGTTTGAGTATAACATGGACCTGAAATAGAGTTCACTCACTCTAGGTGTTGTTAATGCCTCTCTGATTTGAATTTTTATTGATGCAGCCAAACATCTCGAGTCCTGACAGGTGAAATAAAAAGCGTGACACAATTACCCGCATGATTACACCTAACGTGGAGCATATCAAACAACTTTCATGATACTGGTGAGCCAATCATTCATTGTGAATTCAGTTGATATGTGTTGGCTTTTGTAAACAGAGGTTAGCATATGGAAGTTCTTACAAAACCATGGCTTATGGGCCGAGCTGCATCACAAAATTAACAGCAGTTACTTGAAGGCAGATAAGTAGCTGACATCCAGATCTTGTAATCATCTCGGGTAAACAAAACTGTTGCTGGGTTCATAATCCATGCTTTGCATATTAATTGAGTGGATTTCAGTTTCCAGTGGTCTGGTTTTCTAGCAATGTTGAAGATCCACTGCATGTAGTGCAGATGGCCAGTGTATACCTCAGCTCCTGTTGTTTCTAAAAGAGTGTTTATGTCATCTCACACCACCATATAATTTTGTCATTCCAGATGATTGAGCTGCCAGTGGAGCGCAGGGATGTTACAGAGTTTCATCACCATGTGCCGTCTGCAGTTAGAAATCCTGACATTATTTGTGTTTGTGTCATGTTTTCAGTGTCACTGTGTCTTGTAAAATTCAATCTCTTGCTTTTATTTGAATGTTAACTTTAAAAGACCACTTTAGGCCTACATGAACTTACATAATGGTTCAGACTGGTTAGATGTGCTTTGGTGCTGGTCTAGCATAGCCGTGTGTGTGTGTATGTGTGTGTGTATATATATATATATATATATATATATATATATGTGTGTGTGTGTGTGTGTAACCCTCCTGTTCAAACCGCCCGCGGGACTCGAACCCAGGTCCACCGGCATGGGAGTCGGGTGCTCTAACAAGGAGGCTAAAGACCGCAGTCTCTAGTGCACCTCTTGGGTTTAGGGGAGTGAGGTTTACACACACAGCTCTTACTAGCCTATGTCTGTTACACTCACCCCCTAAACCTCACTCCCATCTGGATCAATGGCACCAATCTAACCCTCCTGTTCAAACCGCCCGCTTTAAGCAGGACTCGAACGCTGGTCCGTCCGCATGGGAATTGGGCGCTCTAACAAGGAGGCTAAAGACCGCAGTCTCTGCACGTGTGTGTATATATACACACGTGCAGAGACTGCGGTCTTTAGCCTCCTTAGAGCGCCCAATTCCCATGCGTGAATATATAATCATGAATAAATAAGAGTCATTATAATCATTATTATTATTATTGTTAGAGCGCCCAATTCCCATATATACACGTGTGTGTACATATATACATATATATATATATATATATATATATATATATATATATATATATATATATATATACACACACACACATGTATATATATATATATATATAGTGGCCCTGGGCTGGACCACAAAACCAGTCTTAAGGGTCAATTTTTTGAAATTGAGATTTATACAGCATCTGAAAGCTGAATAACTTATTTATTCCATGGAGCCATTTTGATTTTTTTTAATATATATTTGTCTATATTTCTATTTTTGGTTGAGCACATACACAATTTCTTTGTTTTTCTAGATGTGCATGCTTTTATTATTACTTCAAAGAAACTTGGTAAGGCCAACAGCACACCTGTGGACCAGCATCCAAAACACAGTGTTCACCAGCAAAGCTGGTCTTTTAAACATATCAGGTGCAGATTTTGTTGTCATTATACTGTACTGTTTACAAGGCTATTAGAGGCATCAGTTTTTCATAATTTGTGAAAGAATCATCTAGGAGTAACTCATCAGCTCATTAGTATAGAGCTCTATAGACTGAACACACAAATCCACATATCAAGCTTCATATGATAGCACGCTGTTGTTCGTAGCTTTCATCATCAGTGTTACCAGTACAGCTTCCAGTGCTGGACCATTCAAAGCCCAGTGGCATGGTATCAGGATCGCATCCAGCCAATGCGCCGTCCAACTTCTGTGTGCAGTTGTCCAGCTGTAGACCACACAGCCAAAGCAGCTAATGATTCTGGCTGAGTTCACAGTCACTGTGAGAGCAAAGAGATACAGTAGAGAGTAAAACCGAGCATACAAAATAGACAAAAAACCCAAGAGGAAACTTAGAGCCTAAAGTGGGACTCTTTCATTTGTATTCATTTGTAAAAAGTTTCGAGTTGTGCTAAGGCCTCATGAATAATTAAATCATTAAACTAATTAGTTCAAGTACTTCAAATAGAATATGTTGTGCTGTTTTTGCATTAATGCGAATATTTGATGGTTTCATATTGTTACAGTCATTTCAAAGCCCTTCACACTGCTGTCTAGCAAAGATAATATTTTGAAAAATAATGTGATCAGTTATGAGTTGATTTAAGGTTTTTGGATATGATATTGTTATAGTTTCCATATTGTTAGTATCGTTTATTTTTTTATTATGATTTGCTGTGCTTTAGTATCAGTCTCATTTATTTTCACTTACTGTAGAGCAGTTGAGGACAGAGCTCTGTGCTGCTGGGTGCCAGCTGAGAGATAGGGGATGTGCATATTAATCTTGCAGAGTGATGCTTGTGAACAGTTGGCTGCTTCTCTGGCCTCAAGCTGCACTGCACTGTTGCTCTATGAATAATGTGACTTCCGAGATCTTGCCAGCTTCTGTCCCACTCTGTGTGTCACCAGGGCTGGATTTACGCATAGGCATTCTAGGCACGTGCCTATATGCTCGCACGTCCAATTACAATTATTTTAATTAAGAAATTAATAGTTTTATTCAGCAAGGACACATTAAATTGATCAAAAGTGACAATAAAGACATTTATAATGTTACAAAATATATAAAAATATATAAATTTCAAACATAAGTGCATCATAAATTGAACTTTCTATTCATCAAAAAATCCTGAAAAAATGTATACAGTTTCCACAAAAATATTAAGCAGCTCAACTGTTTTCAACATTAATAATAGTAAGAAATGTTTCTTGAGCAGCAAATCAGCAAATTAGAATAATTTCTGAAGAATCATGTGATGCCGAAGACTGAAAATGTAGCTTTGCCATCACAGGAATAAATTATATGATAAATAAATTACATAAATAAATACAATAAATTATAATATTTTAAGTTATTTTAATTTGTAATGATATTTTACAATTTTTGTTTTGTTTTGACTGTATTTTTGATCACATAAGAGACTTTGCAGAGTAGATTATCGTGATGATTCAGCTGATTTCTTGATCTCGCAAGTGTATATACCTCAGTATAGACCTTAAACAGGGTTGCGCCCTATTTAATTTTTGACAGGAATGAAATAAGACTGTGAAGTATAGAAGTACAGTGTGTTTAATGGATTGTACTGTTGTTTAACAAAATATCAGATGTTCAGATGAAGAAATGTTTTTACAGGGGAAAAAAACTTTCAGTAGACAAAAAGTCTGTGAAATAGTTTTAAAAGTTGTGAGTTTTAATTATTACATGATCTAGGACCTTTATGCAGTGCATGCCATTGTAAATACTGTAGTCTGTCCCTCACAGCCTTGTTTTTGCTTCATTAAATTCAATATGGCATATAACCTGACTAGGGTCTATAAATGGTTCAACAGAATCTCTACCAGCTGACTTATTTTTACGTCATAGTTTTGACGTCATATAGTAGCGCCGCACCAACTTATGCTGTAACGTTATGTTGAAACTTTCTGGCATTATGCAAGAACTCTTGTTTGTACAAAAATTTCTTCCTCAAACTTTGTGTTTACCTAATTTGGCCCCAGTCTGCAGTATTACGACTGAGGTTAATGAAGTGCATGAACATGCAGCACGCCTCATAGAAGTGGTCCAAACAACAGCTGGAGAGTGTCCCTCTGGTGGCCAGCTATCCAATGGTTTGCCACATTAGTTTGCTTAAAATGGCCACCAGCCATGGCAGAGTAGACAAGCACATCCAACAAGACTTCAGCTCAAGAGACTAACCTTTCTGAGCATGACGAATTCTGCCAAAGTGGTTTGTACCGTTCTTATCCAAAGGCCACTAAAGCCTTGATTCACAAAGCACTTAATAGATGCAGGAAATACAAAGACATCAGAGAGAATCATATCCTGTTCACTCTGCCTTCTGGCCATATGGCCAATGTTATGATAACAGAAGCACCACCAAAGCCCAGTTGTTTTCCTCAGTAGGCTAAAGTAGCTTGAATTTGTGAGTCATATTGTCTTTTATACACAGGTAGTAGAACATTTTGGGATGAGGAGACAGTCGAGGCAGGGAATTTCATGGTAATTGTTTGAATAACTTTGAAGCAATAACATCTTGATAGAAGTTTACATCTACCTACGGATAACATGTTTAACTCAACAGAGTAAAAAAGTAAAGTGTCTAATTATCAGTGGGGTAGTGATTTACAAGTAACGGGAGTTACGTATTATGTAATCAGATTACTTTTTTTTAACAAGTAAAGTACTTTTAAATTTACAACAAAATATCTGACTTTTTCAAATAAGTAACGCAAGTTACTTTGTTTTCCCATTTATTGACTGATGCAGCAACATGCACTCAGTGGCATAGTGATACTTATGTAATGCGGTCAGCTGTATGTTTTCGGGAATTTTAGAACGGCTTTGAATGCGGCTTAACCAATCAGAATCAGTATAAAATACAAATATATGTATTTAATCTCACTTTATTTATTTTTTGCTGCTTACCTTCAATGATTGAATTCAACTACACTAATAATCAAAAATGACTTTAGTACAGGTGTGAATTTGCATTTCCTTCAGCCTGAGGCTTATTCATTTCATTTTTGGTGGGAAAAGGCCTTTACATTTGCCAAAAACAGATTTTTGTTTGTTTCATTATTAAAAAAACAAGCGGTACCACTTTATTTTAAGGTGACGTAGTTACACGTTACTACATGTACTTACTATAACAACAGTAAATTATGCATTATTACATGTAACTAACCCTAAACTAAACCCTAATACTAACCATAACTCTATAGTAAGTACATGTAGTTAATTAATATTACTCAGTACTTATTTGAGTAATTACAATGTAACTATAGCTAAAGGGTTAGTTCACCCAAAAATGAAAATTCTGTCATTAATTACAAACAAAATAATGACTTTATTCAGCAATATCTAGTGATGGGCGATTTCAAAACACTGCTTCATGAAGCTTCAAAGCTTTACGAATCTTTTGTTTCGAATCAGTGGTTCGGAATCAAACTGCCAAAGTCACATGAACTACTGAAATTTTGAAACACTTATGACGTAACACAGCCTCGTTTACTGAAATCATGTGACTTTCACATGCCGAACCACTGATTTGAAACAAAAGATTTGTAAAGCTTCGAAGCGTCATGAAGCAGTGTTTTGAAATCGCCCATCACTAGATATTGTTGAATAAAGTCATTATTTTGTTTTTTTGGCACACAAAAAGTATTCTCGTTGCTTCATAACATTAAGGTTGAACCACTGTAATCACATGAACTGTTTTAAATATGTTTTTAGTAGCTTTCTGGGCATCTGAAA
The DNA here is from genome assembly GCA_039654765.1 of Mylopharyngodon piceus. Classification (NCBI taxonomy): domain Eukaryota; kingdom Metazoa; phylum Chordata; class Actinopteri; order Cypriniformes; family Xenocyprididae; genus Mylopharyngodon; species Mylopharyngodon piceus. The sequence goes on along the minus strand of CM077448.1, from coordinate 10,260,863 downwards.
GTGTTAATTATCTTGCTGGCAATGGAGGCCTCACTGAGCCATTGAATTTTATCAAAAATCGGGTTTGGAACAACATGAGGGTGAGTAATTAATGACAGAATTTACATTGTTGGGTGAACTAACCCTTAATCAATGCAATTAGTTACTGCAATTAGTTACAATATTGCATTGCAATATTGTAATGCATTACTTTGAAGTAACTTTCCCCAACACTGTTGATTATTCATAATCTGTCGGCTGATAAACATAAATTTCTTAGACCTTCACAACTCTACTGACATCAATCTACCACATTATCCTATGGATATTCTTGATAATGAGTTATTGTATTTATGTCGTTGTTGTATTTTTATTGCCTGTTATATTTGGTGGTTTTAACAAAAGTCAAATAGTAACCTATTATATTATATTCACATATTTTTAATAATTCTATTTTATTATTTTAATGTATTATTTTTACATAATAATATCAACAACAACAATTATTATTATGATTATCAATTGTTAATTGTTGTTAAATAATATATTAATATTTAATGTGGCACAGACCATTGTACATTTTAAGCTGCTTGAAATTTGTGTGCCAGAGTCATTCTGTGCTGACCATTTAGTGCACTCAAATAGCAAGAGCCAGGAGTAATACTGTGAAAATAAGCCTCTGATACTCACTTTCTAAACCTCTTTCGCAGAAGGCCAGGAGGTGAATCTTTATCTCCTGTTATTAAATCAAACACAGTCCTCTCTCTTGCTGTGATCAGATACTTCACTAGATTTTGGTGTTCTCCTTTTCCTCCTGAGCACTTTTAAGGGCAGCCATTCAAGTCAATGCGATTTGGAAGAGATGAGCTTCAGGGAACGATTTAAACATTCAGTTGTACTGCGAAAGCCATTGATTTTCACAGTGATTGACAGTTATTTTCACTGGATAGACTGATGTCAAATATGGTGTATGTGTATTGGGGATTAACTACATCATTATTGGGTTCCCCAAAAGAAACCTTCAGTGAACAGTTCTTAAAAGTACCATTTTTCAGGATGGAGTCATAAGCATGCATCTCAGAACGTTGACTGTTTCTACAGCAACCGCAAAGACCCACCCCCTTTAGTTACTGTTGCTATATTCGACGAGCCATGACACTCTCACGCCACACATCATGTTCTCACGCAGTGAAAAATACATCGCAGAGCAGGGACGTGCAGAGAGTTCCTCAGGGGCAGGGGCTCAAATGTAAAAAAGGGGCAATGTAAAAAAAAAAAAAAAAAAAAAAAAAAAATATATATATATATATATATATATGTGTGTGTGTGTCAAAAGTTTGGATACATTACTATTTTATGTTTTTGCAAGAAGTCTCATCAAGCCTGCATTTATTTGATCAAAAATACAGGAAAAACAGTAAAATTGTGAAATATTATTACAGATAAAATAATGGTTTTCTATTTTAGTATACTTCAAAATATAATTTATTTCTGTGAAGCAAAACTGAGTTTTTCAGCATCATTTCTCCAGTCTTCAGTGTCACATGATTCTTCAGAAATCATTCTAATATTCTGATTTATTATTAATGTTGGAAACAGTTGTGCTGCTTAATATTTTTTATAACCTGATACTGGTTGATACTTTTTTTTCCAGGATTCCTTGATGAATCAAACATTAAAAAAGAACAGCATAAATTTTAGGAATAAATTATATTAAGCATATTAAGCAGCACAACTGTTTCCAACATTGATAATAAATCAGAATATTAGAATGATTTCTGAAGGATCATGTGACACTGAAGACTGGAGAAATGATGCTGAAAAATTCAGTTTTGCTTCACAGAAATAAATTATATTTTGAAGTATATTAAAATAGAAAACCATTATTTTAAATTGTAATAATATTTCACACTATTGCTGTTTTTGATCAAATAAATGCAGGATGAGATTAAGAGACTTTTTTCATAATGCTTCATAATTATGGTACAAAAATGGTAATATAATAAAGTCCTTTCACGTCACTATTTCGCCAGCATACACTTCACATAATAGGCCTGTAGGTGGCACTTGGGCTTCATTAACTATGATAGTTTCATCACATAGTAAACGGTGTATCAATATACATAAATACACTAAATGAATTGAACACTACTTACTTACCATTAATGCGACTTTTGGTGCCGTGTGTTTTTGTGCAGTGCGTTGTAGTCAGTTAACATCCATTTTTTCAGCGATGCAATTTGATTTAAAAAAATGAGACAAACCGCAGAAATCGCTCCACAAATGCAAGCTCGTCTGTCCATGTAATTTTCAACCGATTAATTAGTTTAGAACGGAAAATGACCGCTCTACTTCACATTGTCCAATGAAATTTGAACTTTTTGTGCCTTATCACGATTTGTTGGTATATTATACATGACAAACGGGCATTGATGAATTATGTAATATTTTAAAATATGTAATATAGAGATTTTTAACTAAATCGACACACTAGCTTTGGTTATTGATGAAAAAAAGTTTAAAAATTGTTTGGTTTATTTTTTCGCCATATATGGCTCGAGAGCCTAGGTTTCAGACAGACTGTGGAAAATCAGTCAGCCAATCAAAACGAACGCAACCCATAGCAACGCCTCAGACTGACGGATATATAAAAATAAACAGGAATTTCCGGCTTTTGAGCGATTCGTTATTGTACACATTGTCATGTTAATTATAATTTAAATGCATTTTGTTTTATTGGCCACAATATTATCATTGCTATTTGTCTGAGAGGTTACTTTTGATTAATTTCGAAAAAGGGCAGGGGCTCGAGCCCCCAAAGACAGACAAGACAGAGCAGGTTACTTTTGATATGAAACAAAGTCTCATTTCTCACATTACAAAATGTCCTGGGTGAGTGCACCGTCTTAGTATATATTAAGTCTTTGATGATACTCACTTAACTACATTTGAGTAGGCCTACTATGATAGTAGTTAAGCAGTATTTATCTTTATCTTTTGTATATCTATAAGCAGATTTTTATCTTTTCAGTAGTTTATCTTTTACTGGTTGTGGTATATAGGCAATGTGGTAGTTTTATGTAAGATTCGAAGATAGTTATTATTATAAAAATAAAAATCTTCTCAACACTGATGTGTAAAAATGTTGCTGCAGTTATTCACTATGATGCACCATATCTTTAACAACTTTATGCATTTTAATATACAAGGCATTTTCCTTTTCATGCTGAGCACTACAATCTAATAGGTCACGGGTAAAATAAAACAAAATACAATATGCATTACATGAACATGAAATTAAACACTCATTTGTTAAGGTTTATGGTTTTGGTTCTCAAATGAGAATACGTCAGCAATGATTCTGAAACCCGCAGGCCCGAGGATAATGCAAATGCATCTGCATAAAGATGTAATGAGATATGACACAATTTTACTTCTCAAGGATGAAATTGATCTTTACATGACCATTTAAGCAGGGATAGTACTAATGTTCAATTGGCCCTGTCCACTTTCCAGCAGCATTAGCATTAGATCAGTGCTGATGTGTCACATGCTTGTGTTTCTTCTGGGTATTGATAAAAGCTATATTGAGGTGAACCATTGAAAGATTCCACGAAACTGTTTTTTTCCCACCCAACAGTTGAGTTTGAAACAAAAATAGCAGGACATCATTAGTCTCCTAATGTGCAAAAAAAAAAAGAAAAAGAAAAAAAAAGAGAAGGCCTATGGGTCTTTGTAATGAAAAATATAGAAAACGAGATACAAATATTTTGTACAGGTAAATGTTATAAGTAATATCCTTACTAAAACTATTAAGAGTTCTGTATTTATATCTGCACTTATTTAATAAGGCAAATGAGACACTTAAACAGTTTAATCAATTAGAAATGATTAAATGTCCATTGGTGACCATAAATTAAGGTTGTTTGGCTAATTAAATGAATTCTGGCCTCATCTCTAATTTAACTACATACATTGTCTTGACCTTTCTGCCTCTGACAAAGGCTACATTTTTTAATTGTTCTTATTTCATCTCCGTTACCTCCCCCTCTGTGTATTATTTTAATTGTAACAGACTTATGCATAGACCTGCTGCATGTAGTGTAATTAGGGTCAATGAACCTTCAAGATGCATGGGCCATTGACCATTATATTGACTTTGACTGCCACCACAAGAAATTGAAGTTAAACAGCTCAGCGTTTATAGCCTGGACTCTTCATTCCAATGCATGAGAGAGAACACAATGCTTGTAGAAGGAAATGATATGCTAATATAGTCCAATTAATAGTTAAAATTGTTAACTTGTATATATATATATTCACAAAGACCCAATTTATGATGTGAAAAAATATTATGAATGTGTAAAACATCTGGAAAATGTTTAGATTCTATTAAAGATACACATTGTTACACTATGGCCCTCTAGCATAAATCTGCAAGTAACTTGAGAAGGAACATTGTGTTGGTAATTGTGTGAGTTGCGCTTCGACTACGCTGTTCTGCGCGGATGAATCTGGTGGTGATTTGAGGCGGTGTACTCATAGATATACATAATAAAGGCTAGATGTCTCGTCCGCGCTGCTGGCCAATGGAGGTCGACGTCCGCACCTGGCGGCCATCTCGTCACAGTCAGCTCGCTCACTCGTAACATTGTGTTTTAATGGTGCATGTACTTTTTAAATAACCATAACTTGCTCAATTTTCTACCGATTTTCAAACTGTTTGGTTTGTTATAAACGTCAGCGATGTACTTATGACACTGCATACTTATGAATAATTATAACCATGGAATTCCATATGAAAACAACATTGAACAGAACAGATAGGAGCAATGAATATACACACGCACAAGGTATTTATGTTAAATCAATATATAGGCTACTAAAACTCAGTGTACAGAATGGCAACATGATATATATATATATATATATATATATATATACACACACACACACACACACACACACTTTTACAATATGAATATTACTATTATAATAAAATAATTTGAATTATTACATGTTTATTTTAACTTCTTCAGGGTTGGGCCATTTACTAGGCTGCACAAAAGTCTGGCATCTTCTCCTATAAAGCCAGCAATTTCCTGTATCATAATGTAAGATGTTTTTAACAAACCAAACCGATTGGAAATCATGTGCAACTTAAGTTATATTGAAAAGAAAGAGCAATTCTGCCTCTCCCACTGATGTAAAATTGCTGGGTAGCAGCTAAACTGTAACTACTAGGTCTCACTCAAAGCTTCTTGTTATTAGCCAGCTAATAACTACAACCACATCCACAAAGATTGTAATTTAGACAAAAGATTAGTTGTCATGAAATCGTTATTGGTGTCAGTAAAACCTATATAATTGAACAGCTCGATTGTGGTCTCAGCCTTGATAACTTGCGCAAGTAGCCGTGATACACAACTATGCTGCACGATTAAGTCGTTTTTCGAAAAGAAAAGCTGCAATTTCAACATGTTCAAGCATCCAGAATTATAGCCACGTTAATAACGTTTGTAAGAAACCAATCCATTTATAAATCCGTCAAGATTTCAGCGAGATAAGAGTATTTGTGTTCGTGCAGATCTGTAAACTTTCATCAGGTACCACTGAGGCCGACAGAAAGCTTGCCTGTGACAAGATGGCCGCCGGTGATGACGTTAGAGACTCTGCCGTAAGACATCTAGCCTTTATTATGTATATCTATGGGTGTACTACCCATGGTGTACGCTTCACAGATGGCTATCCTTTCTGTTTAGTAGCCATAGAAATTTCGAAAACTATCAGCAGGTAGGCTAGGTAGCAGTGTTGCCAAGGAATTTGGCTTCTTTTACACTGTTGCCGCGGGTTATTTTTCATGTCCGCGGGTTGAATCGACCCCAAATAACGTGATATTTAGCCACTGGAATGCGAATTTTACCAGGGGAGCCCCACCAAAAACGCGGATTTTACCCCCCGGAATGCGATTTTTACCGTGGGACTGAATAGTTTATTATAAAATTTATCTGAATAGTTCATTTATTCTGACTTATCCTATACTATACAGGCATATAAATATAGGCTTATATTCTTATATAGGGTTAATACATATTTAATTGCCCATATTTTAATTGAATAAATGTCATAATAGCAACACTATGAATTCAAATCGAATGATTTCATCATAGATTTGAAGTAATAGATTATTAGATTGAATGAAAAAATGTCTGTACATTTACATCTAATGGAGATGTACATCTATAATAAATAGTGGAATTATTGAATAACTTAATGAATTATAATAAGTATTCATTTCAATGTGATAGCACTTGCAACAGTTTGCTACTGCCTTCTGTGCCAATTCTTATTTCGACTGAATAAATCTCACAAATTATGATATTTAGATGAAATGACATAATTAATAAGAGCATGACATTGATTAAATGTATTGAGATGAGATTTTGTGGCATCTATGGTCAAGAGAAAAAAAAATAGTACTTCTCATTACTTATTCAAACTGCACTTATGAAATTTTCCATACTTTTGATAATTAGATTTACATTTGTGTACATTTACACCTAACATATTGCCTCTCTATCTCCTGCTGTGTATTCATTATACATTTTTTTTGTGATTTGATGTTTTGAAATAAATATAACTTTTCAGTTTCTTCAGAAATAACAGAACGAACTGTAAAGTACATCACATTCTATAACAAGTGTGTGCCTAAATTTGACTGTTGTACATGAGTACTGTGACCAGCAGTGAACCTGTCCATTCTGACAGCTCATTTCATATCGAAATGAAATAAGACTAGGCTGCTGATAATCCTGCAGTCTGCTGGCAGCATCTGGCTGCTACATCTGCCTACTTAGTCGCTTTCATTTTCTATGATGTGCTGCGTGTGTTCTCCCATGAGGCAGTGCTGGTGTCTAGGCAGGAGGTTGGGGAGGTAGACTTGAGGGTGAGCAGGGACAGTTCCCTTGTGTGTGTGTGTGCTTGCATGGGTCATGGAGTGCGTTCTAAATTGAGTGTGTTCTTCAAGGAGACTTCATTCAGAGTAGAATCTCTAGAGCATGATAGTTGCATTTCAGTAGAGATGTTGAAGAGCAAAGCTCTCACAGCCAGAGTTTTAATGCGCAGAGGCAACATAAATGTACTTAGGCAGTTAGTCATAACTACACCATTCTACCCACAAAAATAATTTAAAAAAATCACACATGCTCAAAAATAATAAAACATTAGTGCCCTCTAAACTCAATTTCAGCTAATATTACCTCATTTTGCACTGGATTTATTGTTATGCACACTAAATTATGCAGATTATATTTAAAGCTGAATTAAATATTGGCATTGAAAGTCATATACATCTGTGTCCTTTGTCAGCAGCACTGAAACGTATAATAATCTATATTAGGCCACTTTAAAAAGATGTTCTTTAACTATGCCACCACTGCTATAGAAATCATTTAAGCATTTGAATGAAATCGACCACATTAGTTCATTATTTTATTCTTTACTCATTTTTTTAAACCAACATTTTACCCTTATTATCTGGCTGGGATGGCGGTGATTAAGAAGTATAATTCCCGCAGGCTGCCACACTCATTTCATCTGGCTCATTTTTATTAAAATCTCCCGATGCTATTTGCATAGTAGGGCACCAGAGCCTCTGTGTATGTCATTTTGCCGGAGACGGCCACTCAAGGCCAAGGACGGCGGCTACCCATATCAAAACAAATGGCCATGGCCTATTACAGAGACTAGAAACACAGCCAATGACAAGTGAGGTCGCACAACTCAGCTCGTCAGTTAGTAGTGCACCTTAAACTACTCACAAATAGTGGATATGCACCTACTATATTTATTTTGTTTATTTCACTCTTTGTTTAGATAGTTATTCCAGAAGTTTCCTAAAGGAAAAAAAGTCGTTTGAAGAGGCTGGAGAAGCTCCATCATTTCACATGCAATTCATAAATGGACTGAAAAATTCATGCAGAATTTCATGTGCTCATGCAAGCATCAGATTTCTAATGGTTTCAGTTTTGGCAGTTTTTTCCTGGTTGCTGCTCTCATTGCACAATCCCTATTCATCATCATAAACTGAGCTGAGTGTCCATTTATCAGGCACTGAGGACAATGTTCTGCTTCTTCTGGTACTATGTAAATCAGAGCCATCATCAGAGGGATATAGTCTACTCTTTGCTCCATGGGAGAGAAGGACCGCTCATAAAAATTGTGAAATTTAGCAAGAGCCCTTGATGGGGGACACATGATGTGTGTCTTTACTTGCATCATATTCAGAGTTCTACAGGTAACAAATACAGTATGTGCATTGCAGTTGCATATAGACAACTGTGTTTTAGTAGGCATAGGGAGTTTTTGCACATTCTATTAGCATTATCATTTTAAAGGCTAGTGTTTTACATTGGTAATGTCATAAGTAGCAGGTAATCTTATTAAAATGGAACTGTGTTATTAATCTCCCTAAGGGATTTGTCATATTGTGGTGTAGTTAGGTTTAAGATAATGCCGGGTTTATTTACTTAGAGCATTATATAACAGCTACCAGTAACTGGGATTGATATCAGTAATGTTCCTTAGCAAGGGCATGTCCGTGCATGGATGTTTTAGTAATTTATCTTTACACAAATCTTTTCATTAGTTGCAGTGATTAGAGGCTTTGTATGCTTTACATTTGTATTTGTTTGTTGTGTACACAGGCAGCGTTTGGTCCCTCGATAGTGGCTCTACCTGGAGTTGCAAACTTAAAACAGTGGTCACTAAAACAGTGGTTCACCCAAAAATGAAAATGATTTATTCCAGTTTTTTGTCAATTCCAAACCTCTTTGTTATTATTTTTAGATAAAAATACGAAACATTTAGAAAAATCTTTACACAACTTATAACTCCATATGTTTTCCATATAACAACTAGTAACCACAGCTGTCATGTAAACAGACTATATATATATATAAGAATAGTAGAGTCCACACCACAACTAATGATAAATAATGGCAATGGCACAGATAAACAATATCATTGGAATATGATGAATGATAGAAACATTTACAGCCAGTGAGAATCCATTCTGCTTTAAGGGCTCAAGAATTTAAAGTGACAGATGACAGAACAGCAGCTCACACATATAATAAACAGAATGTTATCATCTGTTGGTGTGGACTCTAATATAGTTGTCGTTATAGTTATCTTTATAGTTGAACAGGCCTTTAGTATAACTGAATGTGATGCAGCAGTTATGAATATGGTGGATAGAATTAAATTTTAAAGCTGCAGCTGAAGATACACTTTGTAAGTAACAATCTGAAAATGCTGGGTTGTAAAATAATTGTTAATTTGGACAAACCCAACCATTGGGTTTAAAAATTTAATTTAAAATGTCCATATTTGTCCATATGTGACCCAAACATGGGTTGAAAAACCCAGCATTTTTTAGAGTGAAATAATGACAGAATTTCTAGGTGAAATGTTTATAAATATGAGCCGATTACTATAGTGCAGTGGTTCCCAAACTGGGGTACGCGAGGTGACAGCCCCTCTGTACGCGAACAAAATGCCGAATTTTGCCGTTCATTTAATTCTTCCCTACCTTAAAATAACATTAAAACCGATCATGTATTTCTAACAGGCACAATGCCGTAAATACATGACATCCAATCAAAATACCACATCTTTTGCGGTCAAATTTAAAAGCGTCCATTTCCACATAAGCAGCGTTCATATGGGTGCATATAGGTTGCGTGCAGAGTCTGCTGCCTTAGCAAATCGCGCTACATTACTGCCGTTCTCTTACTAGCATGAAGAACAAATAGCCTGGCACAAAGGGTGCATAAAGATCAATTTAAGATTCAAACTCTTGATACAAAACAAAGCCTACCTTTTGTGAGTTCTTGTTTTTAATGTTGATAATATTATACGAGCAAGAATGCAAATCCAAATATCCACACTACAGTTCAACAAATAAAAGGGTAATATTAAGTGATGTTCTTTACAGTATTGTCAGTATTTGCTCTATTTTTCAACGAAAGCAACAGCAGAATTACAACAGTGGTGTTTCGAGAACGAATCTGCGGCTTTGAACGAATCGTTCGTCAAAGTCAATATTGATTCAATAGCTGTGTCTCATTTCAAAGGCTGCGTCCTCCGGAGGTCGCATTCGAAGGTTGCATACGTCATTGAGGCTGTATCGTTTCAGAAAAGTAAGTAGGACACTCCGAACGCGACCTTAGAATGCGTCCTTCTTTCACAGGAATTCGCAGGATGCATGAGGTGTATCCTTTGCTGCTGCAGATAGCCCACAATTCTTTGCGTCGCTGTTAACAACCGTCATTTATTTGAAAAAAATAAAAAATAAATGGCGGCGTCGGCAAATGCACATACAAGCGATTAGATGTAAGTAGTTTCATGCTTGTTTTTGTTTTAAACTTTGTTCTTCTTAATATCCTCCTCCTTTGTCTCTGTAACAGATAAATGTTGTACATAAGCCAGCTCCTCAAGCATTAACCAAAATAAAACAAGTAAATACATTTTCTTTTCAAATTACTTTACAAATTTATTAATAATTTTCATTCATTTGCTGAGAGCGCAACGAGGCTGCCGTGAACGCGTTGGCACAGCAACGATATACTTCCTGTTTCCTTTCCTGCCTGTGTGTCCTATGAAGGACGTCTCGTTTAATTCTGGCTAAGGACACTCCATATACCGCATCCTTCACAGGATTCGTCCTCTTGAGGATGCAGCCTTCAAAATAAATGAAATGAGACACAGCTAATGATTCATTCATAAATACACCCACTTGCTTCGTTGAACGTATGACTCGATGACTCACGCATTAAGACAGTGATTTACCGCCATCTACTGGCGGTTTTAGTATTTAAAATAATCACTTTTTAGCATTGCATATTTCTCTATTGAACATTTTTTTTATTATTATTTAAAACATTAATGTTTAAAGGTATTCATAAAAGATAAAAAAAAATGCACTAGAAAGTCAATTTAGGGGGCAAATATTGTCCCTTAATGGAAAATTTACAATCTATGTGGAAGAGAGGGGGTACGCAGAAGGATGGTAAATGCCTCAGGGGGTACTCCACTCTAAAAAGTTTGGGAACCACTGCTATAGTGAAAGTAACTTTCTATTGACAAAGTCACAAATTCTGGATAATATATACATTTTTTTTATACTTGTCATCTTATATACCTGCTCCATTTTTTTTAATTTCCCCTGATTTTGCAGGATATGTGCGCTTGTCTGTCCTATGGTAAAGATCAAGTGTTATCCACCTTGGTGGATGACTAATTTCTAGGGTTCTTTCTTGAGACTAATTCAGGCATATGCATATTTGACAAAACATGATTTATTTTACCACATGCCCCTCCATGTTATATGTTGATAAATTGACAAATCAGGTGTGATTGGTTCCCATTTAATCACATAGAGAGATGAGATGCCAGGACCAGAGCCTGGCTGCACAGTCTATTAGACTGAATCTATTCAGTCTAAATCCTATTTCAGCTGAGGAACAGTTCTTGTCACAGCATCCCCATTTTTACTTTGATAAGCTACAACATGGAGGCAATGGCTCAGGGCTACCACAGGAATATGTTTCAAATTTGAACAAAAATAATTATAGTGGAATACTGAAAACACCTTTAAATATAACAAATATTTGACAACAACAGAGCTTTAGTAAAGAATCATGCATTTTCTTATTTCTTCCCAGAAATGTTTTCAATGTTTTAATAGAAATTGAGGGCAGGACTTTATGTGAAAGCAAATTAAGAACTTATGAGGTAGCTAATGTATCCCTAGCTCTAAATGAGTAGTCTATTCATTTGTGAATTATAAAAAAAGTCCCTGAATTCCAGGGAAGTCCTGATTTTACAGCCCCTGATGTGTTTTTAATGTGCTTTTGGGTGGCATTGAAATGACTTTGAAACTTGGTGATTAAGAGACACTCACTGTCCTCCGAATCCACTTCTTATATGGCCATTTCAGAGACCCAGGCAAGAAAAATGCCTTTTTTTATTTTACAGTTATATAGAGCTCAAATAACTGTCTGCTCTTGTACAGTCTGGGTTTTAACGGCAGGCTGTACAATGACACAGGCAGGAGAGCGCGACGGCTGTTTAAGACAGGAAGGGAACAACCACTGAGACAGATTGATGTCGCTGAGGAGACCACAAAGCATATAGATTTTGCTGGAATTCATACTTAATAACTATTGACCCACTTCAAACTCATTAGGAAATGCTGACTTGGACAATAAATTAATCAGTTATTCTGTAAGAGGTCAGATTTTGCTTGAAAATAATTAGTGAGGCCTAAACCTGTAACATTCCCTGAGAGTGTAAAAATCGGATTTTCGTATACGTTCTCTCTTTCGTTTAAAACATTAATCAGTGCCTCCATCTAAATCAAGGTTGTTCTGTATGATTAACACAATTACGATCTTATCTGCCTGCAGTGGCACTTTGAGGCCAAGGCATGATAGCTTAATCACTGGAAAATGTAATTTCCAAGCCCCGTCCGAATTATGCATCCTCCCTGAACTCATTTCGCATTCCCCTCTCTTGCCTGTTATGTCCAGAATTAGCAATATTGGATGGTAGTGGTAGAAAAAGCTTGTTAAACTCTTGATGGATGATACAAATAACTAAAAAATGTGTTCTTATTACTTTTTTGTTGAATCGCCAGTTTGCCTTGCCTCACAAGCCCAGATGATCAAGGTCTTTACATGTCATGGGTTTGTTAGTGGCTTTGACAAACACTCCAGCCAAGGATACGTTGTGAAAAAGACGATCCTTCTCTTCTCTATAAATGTTGAACATGTCCTTTGAGATACAGTTGGTGTAATGGCATATTTTAGAGGTCCAATGAAATGCATAGCCATCTGCTTCTAAAATGTGGATTGGTTTAACTGTCATTTGACAATTTCCTTTTTGATTTGCTTTTTTCTATATATGTATTTTTTATGTGTATGCATTTGGAGGATTGCAACCTCCTTTTACAAATGACTGAAATTTGTAACATCTGAATTACCAGATGGTTTAGATTTGCAAAAAACATACATTGACATGTGGAAGTCTTTCCCACTGAGATATAAATTGAGCATTCACTCAACCTTATCAGGCACAGAGTAGGAACGCACAGCAGTTAGGGATCAGACCTCATAGATGAGAAAAACATCATTTCAAAGATTCTCTTCAGAGTATTTCCCAGACTAATGAATGTGCCTGTGCATAAAATCATTAAGATGTAAAGGCTTCTATAAACATAAACCCTTATTGCTTCATTCTTGAGGCTAATATGGTTTAAAAGGAGGCTGTTCAAAGCTTAGAAGATCACATAAGCATGCCCAATGATAATTAAAGAGTACTGGCGAACAGTTTATACAACATAAATATAATGTTAAGTTATTGTTATTTTTATTGCAATTCAGAAAAATACCCCAAAATTTGCAGTAACCCAGCTCCACATGATTTTAACGTATGATTCTATAAAAGATTGAATTTCATGTTTTCATGATTATGCCAACATACTTGTACCATTTGGGTTTCATCAAATCACACTCTTTTCGAAAAGGTTAATTCTCTGAGGAACTTACAAATTGAGGTTACAACCCTTGAGTTCCTGCTAGAACTCTTAAGACTATTGGTTCCTCCAGTAACCCTATCATAAAGCAAAGACTTTGAGGCACTTGAAATATATACTGCAGTTCATTGAGTACAAAATAGTATATCTGAGGCAGTTTCAAAAGGTTACCTAAAAGTTTTCCAGAGGTTTCCACCACTGTGGCATAAATAATCTTTCCATTATTATTACAGTGTGCCTGGTTTGTATAACTTGTTCTTGCAGGTTTCCCTCACATGTATGTTGGCATAAAAAAAATCTGAATTACTGACACTGTGGACAGTCCTTCAGCTGTGGCATTGTGTTGAAGGAATGAGGTTTTGAAATGGAAGAACAGCCTGCAATTCATGCAGAATACTGCCACGTTTTAGGTGTATTACTGTACATTAATTTAAGGCCCCTGGTTTAATGGAAACTGTACCTTCACCTAATGCAGATAGAACTCACCGACGCTTCAAATGCAAGGTCATCTCTTTAGAGGCTGTATTGAGCGCAGTATCTATTTAATGGAAGCCCTAAAATGCAAATCTCTCTTGTCCCTTTGAATAAAAAAGGGCTAGTTTTATATCACAGATATGTACTTTAAGATATAGAATGTACAGCTTTACCGTAAGTGCCTTTCATGACAATAAATATTATAGCATGTTGTCGGATTATATGTTAATCTAGTATTTTTCAGCAATCAAATGTTGTAGTTTATGTTCAGATTAGTGTTGTCAAAAGTAGTGTTGTTTGGTACCAAGTCGGTACTGAAATTTTAAAAATGTGACAATACCATCATTTCCCCCTAGCATTTTGAGCGGATTCGTAAACACCTCTGATTGGCCATTGTGTTCAAGTGCTCAACAGATATGTTTGTGATTGGCGACAATGATCAACACACGGAAGCATTTGAAAGCACTCGGGAGTGTTAGCGTTTTGAAAGAGGGAGTGGGAGTGTTTGAAAGCAGCCGTCTATCAGCGGACCGGTCTGCTGATAGACGCCTGCTTTCAAACGCTCTCGTGTATCTGTGTAAGCGCTCAGTGAAGAGCGTCAAAGATGTCTATTTACAACATGTTTTTGAAGCGTTGATCATTGTAGCCAATCACAGACATATCTGTGCGTGAACACAATGGCCAATCAGAGGTGTTTAAGAATCCACTCAAGTGCTCAAAATGCTAGGAGGAAATGCTGGTATCGTCAGTAAAAATTTCAGCACTGACTTGGTACCGAACAACACTTTGACAACACTAGTTCAGATACATTATTTTACAGATTTATCCTTTATGTTGGTGGAAACGCCAAATCTGTTATTTATCATAAACTTTTTTACATCAAAAGTAGGGCTGAACGATTAATCAGACGATTAGAAAAAAAAACATTGAAATCGCGCTTAAACGATTTGGCTTAGTGCGATTATGAAATCGCAAAGCTGCGATTATTTTTTTATGCGCGGCCTGTCAATGAAGTATGGCTCCAAATGCTAATCCATCTGAAAGCACTGCAACTTTTAATCGCTTATAATGTGCATTTGAAAAGGCAACACGTGTCAAAATCTTTCCAGACATGAGAAGCATTTATTAACATCTTGTCCAACAAAAGACAACATTTAATAACGTTTTTACTCCAAACTCACTTCATAACGACAGTTGAGCGTCCTTATGTGAGATGATGTGGCTTCTTACACAGAATAAGGCAGTCGTGTGTTTATTAGTCATGTTTAATCAATCAAAGCGTTTCAATCTTCTGTTTATTCAGCTACAGCGATAGTATGGGATTTCCTGGAATGACGCGTGTTGTACTTCAGCAGCAGGGCATATTTGCAGTTTCTGCGTGAGAGCGCCCTCTGGCTTTCAGATGGAGAAGCATTTACTACTGATCACAGAGCCGTACAGCTCTGACAAGCTGCGCATAAAAATAATTGCCTTTGCCAAATCGCGTGCGATAAAATTGCGATAAATCGTGCATCCCTAATCAGAAGTCTAAAGATTTGGTGATATAGACTAATTTTTTTTTAACATTTTATGACTTTTTTTTCATTTTGAAAAGATCAGTCTTGCAACAACTAAAATAATAATAATAAAAAGTAATTCATAAGTAGAACTTGTTTATTAGTTTTGATTGTTTATAATAGTGTTTAAATGCTGAGATTTTTGAACACTGCTGCTTTTAATGCCTAGGCTATTATGACTGATAAAAGATTGGCTTTCAGAGAAAATCAATAATTGCATGCATTCATAAGATGGTGCAACTTCCTGCTTTCTACTCGTAATAAATATAGCTGGAGAATCTTTGAATCTCTCATTATAGGCTTTCAAGTTACTCCTTATGGCAACAGTTCACCAGTGACCCTGTGAATGATGCAGAGATTACCCAACCATCATCCTTTAAGTCAAAGATGTCGTTTTCATTATAGCTCTAGGATGAGCGCTGATGACAGGTTTGCCAATTTTAAAATCCCTACGGACATCAATTGGAGTGACAAATGATGAGGTTAATTGCGTTACGGTCACTCCCATTAAGTCCACTCAGGTTTTATTTGCAGGGGAAAATCCATATTTTTTAGTTGGGTTTCATTTCTTCATATCTTGTGGAAAAACTACCCCAACCTTCAAGGGTGTTCTTTAGCTTTCCCAGCAGAAATGAGGAGATGTGGAGTATCGATAGTTATTGTGGTTGTCAAATGATCAGTATTGTCATTTGTAGTATAGTTAGTTTGGACTGATTGAGGTCAGGTATTGCTTATTAACTCTTTCCCTGCTAGCATTTTATTTTTAAGTTGCCAGTCAGCGCCAGCATTTTTGATCATGTTCACAAAACTTTCATGGCCCCCAGAATATTTTGTTGTATGAATATGTCAATATATAAAAAGAAAGAAGCAACAGAGCCTCTGCTTTTGAACAAAACACAAAATTTATTCTAGCTTCATTCATTCTTTTTTTCTTTATTCAACACTTGAATGTGGATAAGTTTAGTAAAAAAAACGAACATTAAGCTGAGAAAGTCATGTTTTTGTCAAAGACTTTGTCCAGATCGGATTCAGAATGGGTCAAGTAGATTGAGTCCATCAACACCCCAAAAGCTTGCACAGTCCTATACCTCTTTGTGGGTTCGACATTTTTCGCAGTAATGTTAGGCAGTTTTGATTTATATGCTGTTGAGTGTTTGGTGATGCAGATCTTTTTCTTTGCTTGTTTTTGGATCCGGAGACACTTTACTATTTCAGAAGATCCGTAACAGCGCCCTACCGTATTGCCAGAAAAACTCGTCAATGGTGGGCAAAGCATTAAAGAGCCTTTAGTAAGTTTGGCGATTAAAAACCATGAAGAAAAATGGAGCAAAATGCAACAAAGACAGCAAAGCTACGAGATTGTAAAGCCAGTCTCATCCCCACTGCAAAGATTAGGCCAGCAATGGAGCTTCACCCTTTTGTTGATGCGTTCAGAGAAGGAGAGCAGGAAAAGAAGCGATTTAAGAGGGTGAATGAAATAACAAAACGATTGAGTCACTATAAATGGCTGACGGCTAAATCACTAAGCATGTCTTTCAACATTTCATCAACTTTCATGCATTCATGTTTGTATAATCATGTAGAATAGGGTAGATGGAGGGGCTGAGTCATAAAAGTTGAGTCAAACTTCAGGCATTGAAGTTAGGAAGCCGCCCAGGTATAGACTTTTGTTACTGATTATGCCTGTAGTGAGACTCGGGGTTAAGCCGTGCAATCTCTCGTGTCTGACAAAGGGAAGAGCCTCCGTTCTAATGACTCCTGCTGGGTAGGCCAGCTGCTTGTGTACCACATGACCTAAATGCAAATGCTCAATTAAAACACACATGCACAAACTACCTTTTATCCCTCGGCTTAGGGCAAGACACCAGAAAAGATCTTTAAAAAATATCTGTAGTGTCTATCATATGTGAAATGTAAGCTATGTGAGAAATAGTCAATCTTAGATCTAATCTATTATTAATATCTTGTCCTGCTGCCAAGCTCTCCAACTGCTTTTATGATGCATGTGAGCCCTCTAGTGTTCCTATATCTGAGACTTAATTTAGGAAATGGATGGTGCTATTTGGGAACACCTGTAAATGTTGTTCATCCTGAGTGGATGGTTTAAAACTGGCTGAGAACCCAGCATGCTTTGTGTTTCTAATGTTACATGTTATTGTAGAGGGACAATATGTGTATTTGAAAGCGCAGAAAATGCACTAGGATTATGTATGATTGTTATCAGTGTAGATATTATCAGTCCGGTGTGAAAAATTGCTCACACAGACATTTAGTTGGAAAATTCTCTTTTTAAAAGTGCACTCAGTCAGGAACAAATCAATAATACGTTTGAAAAATATATTTAAAAGCAATCAAATGTGTGACTCCAGTCATGTCAATAACCTAAAAGCTTTCACTTTTCATGGACTTGGTCAAATACTACTTACTTTATCTCTGCAACCTCGATGTTACTGGACAGTTTTTGCTCGCAGAATAAATTCATCATGGCTGACCTATAATCATCTAAAATGGATTTATGTTGTCATGCTATTTCTGAATTGTCATACAACAGATATAGGGGAAAAAAAATTAAATGTTATTTTTAAAAGTTTCTTAGATATTCTGTGTTTTTACACTCGTGTTTTTACGAAGTGCTTAGCCTCCTCTTCAAATACAGAAAGGCCCAGTTAAATGGATGTTTCTTCACTATTCCATTCTTTCTTTGAGTTATTACATTCAGGTTTTAAACATTATGACTCCAGATGGTTCATAGACCCACAAAATTTAAACTGGATCTTGATTAGTAAGTTATCAGACATACGGTATGATGATTGTTTCTGTTTTGCACATTAACTTAAATCGTTTCATCATGCAAACTATCCTGCTTTTCATCTGTTCTTCTGTTCAGCTCATTTTTCAATGGTGGTGAATTCTTAGTCTTATGTTTGGAATAATCACCACTCAGAGTGTTCATTAGATTTTTCTGATCCTAAATTGGATCGGCATATACTTCAAGTACCCTGCAATTTGCAATGTAAATGTTGTCTCATTTTTTTCTGAACCTTTCGCATATTTTACCCTGATCCAAGCCTACTGCTTAAAAGTAAATCAATCTTAATCACTAACAACAACTATGAACCTTCTTCCTGAGCTTGTAGAAATTACTTACTAGTATATCTGATATTATAAATGCAGCTTCTTTAGCTCAGATATATGTATGCAAATGAGAGTTTTGCTTAAAGGGATAGTTAACCCAAAAATGAAAATTCTGTCATCATTTACTCACCCTCAAGTTTTTCCAAACCTGCATGAATTTCTTACTTCTGCTGAAAGAAGATATTTTGAAGAATATCTGTAACCAAACAGTTAATGGGCCCCATTGACTTCCATAGTATTTTCTTCCAACTGTTTAGGGTCAGAGGTCACTCTTCCGCCGGAACTAGACTCGTGTGCGGCCGTTGCCGGAAGCCATTTATTATAGTTTATAAAGTTTTAAATATGGATATTTATCTTACAAAAACCTATCTCTTCGCTTCAGAAGGCCTTTATTAAACCCTTGGAGCCGGATTAATTTTATGATGGATCACTTTTTTGGGCTTCAAAATCTTGAGCCCCATTCACTCCCATTATAAAGCTTGGAAGAGCCAGGATATTTTTTAATATAACTCCGATTGTGTTTGTCTGAAAGGAGATATTCATATACACCTATGGCTTGAAGGTGAGTAAATCATGGAATAATTTTCATTTTTGGGTGAACTATGCCTTTAAATAGATTTCTCTCTTTTTTAAGTTGTCTTAAAGGCCCATGTTATAGGTTACTATAAATATTATAGTAACCTATAACATCTATAACACTTCCAGTTTTCTGAGTGTTCATTAGATTTAACCGACTTTTTAATTTATCTTTATATTATATATATATATATATATATATATATTTATATTTATATTTATATTTTATCAGCTTTCAAAATAAATTTAGACTCTCTGGGACAATCAGTGTGTTGGTCTTAGGATTTTTGACAAGAAAATTCTCAAGGAAGAATACAACTTTTCTAACCAAACAAAACCTCATTTGAATGAAGTCTGATAATTTCACAAACTCCATTCAAAAATGTAATTAGTTCTCTGGAGATAACAAAAAGAATAAAAATATCTCGCTCTCTCCTGTGATCTACTGTTCAGACTTGAGTTGAGTAGATGTTTATTGTGAGACAGCGATCATTTAACACTGTCTGGATTGATAAGTTGAATGAGGAGGAGATGGATGGGCAGGCCAGCAGGTCATGCCACAAGGGCATTGAGACTTTACACAGGGAAGGTTACAAGGATGCGATGTGTCTCCCTGTTGATGACAAATAAATCAATCATCAGCGAACTTTGCCATATGGTGTCTGCCTGTTTTAGCTTTTTAGCAAAGAGTTTGGACATTCAGAGGTTTGACGCTGGACATGATTATAAAAATTCCTCATTTGCATCCACTGTAGTCTTTTTGACACATCTAGAGACATATTATGAGAAAATGGGAGTGATGCACTAATAAAACTGTGGAAAGTGGACAATTATAGATGGGAGCGATGGAGATGTGTGTTTTATAAGAGAATCATTTGCCTGTGAATTACAAAATGCAGTACACCCATCATCACATTACTAATAATGTGAATTTTTGTCTTATCGCTGCTCTTGATGGCTGTAGGTACTTATCCTGTGAGCCATTTACCATCATTAGTGATGAATAGACACATTTTCGTCTCAATCTGGCATATTTAGTTATATTTTTCATTTGATGAATGCCTGAAAATTATGCAAAGGTTTCACTATAATATTCATGGTTAATTATCTTCGGAATTGAATTGAGAAATCATGTAATCCTGATTTTGAATTGAGTTTTTAATCTCTCAAGAGTATCTATCTATCTATCTATCTATCTATCTATCTATCTATCTATCTATCTATCTATCTATCTATCATCTATCTATCTATCTATCTATCTATCTATCTATCTATCTATCTATCTATCTATCATCTATCTATCTATCTATCTATCTATCTATCTATCTAATTCAAGCCAATTCTGCACCACCTTGGTAATATTACATTACATCTACACATCAAACAATTGTACAATGACAAAATTCCCATGCAATCCAACTCTATGTTGGGAAAGACAGTTGGCCTTGGGACGAACAGCTAGACCTTCAGTCTATAGGTCTACCACTTGGTATCTAATAAATCTCTAGCAACTTTACTCGGCTCTTATGAACGACGGGTCAACCCCACTCACTGTATTGTGCTTTAGACATGATGGCTGATGTATTAGCCATTATTGTGCAAGTGTGAAATGTAAATCTAGTGATAAACGCCTCCATCAGATCAGGTTCCACACCTCATCACGACGGGTGTTCTGCCCACTTTCCTCTTCATTGGCAGAATAATGGGCTGTTGTAAGGGCCGTCCACCAGAGCAAAATTGTCGATCAGGTCCATTAGTGCACCTTTAATGACCAGACTCACAACCCAAAATCTTACTGGGGCACCACAGTTTGAACAGCACACACTCCTCATTGCAAAGGCCTTATTTTAAAAGGAGTATGTGACTGAAATCACATCTGTTTTTTAGAAGCTAGAAAGAACATCCAATCCACAAATTCCACTTAATTTTATTAACTGTTTTGACTGATATTCATACATAAAGCATAAAATTGTCAGATTCAGTATTTTTCATACATCAATATACTGTATATATATGGGAATATTTAGATTTTTTATTTAAAATATATGAGGAAATTTAAGCAACTAAAACTTAGGGCCCTATCATACACCCGGCGCAATGCGGCGCCAGGCGCGACACAAGTGTTTTTTGCTAGTTTGAGCCCGACGCAGTTATCATTTCCTCGTCCTGTGCCACATTGTTTAAATAGCAAATGCATTTGCACCCATTTGTGCACCCATGGGCGTGCTGGTCTGAAAACGAGGTGTGTTCAGGTGCATTGTTGGCACGTTACTATTTTGAGGCAACTGAAATAGACTGCGCCATTGACCAACTGAAACCTGGTCTAAAGTCAATGGCGCAATATTTGTTTTGTTATTTAAAGAGCGTGTTAGTAATATGCAAAAACCGCCATGGCGTAAGCGCAACTGGCTTTTAAAGGAAATGGGAGATGAGACTCTGGTTTATTGCATGTTACGCCCAAAACACACCCATTACTCATTAAGAGAATAGGGACAACCTTTTTAGACCATGCGCCGGGCGCACCAACCATTTTTCCCGTCGTTAAACTAGCAAAAGTGGATTCGGACACGCCCTAAGAGCACTTGCGTCGTGTGATTTAGACCATGTGCTTAGATTGTTAAAATAGGGACCATAAACATTATTTGAGTAAATTTATTTTAAAATCCATATTAGCAATATATATTGCCATTTTGAAATATATTTAAATATGCAAATCTATTTTTCGCCAAATGGTTTTATATTTGTAAAACCCATGTATTTGATTGTTTTATCTATTCAGATGTTTAGTGGATTCTGTGGTTCTTTTCACTTAATGACTCTCAAAAAAAAAAAAAAAGTCTCTTGAGGTTTTGGTGAAATTGAGGGCATTGGGAGGTAAAACGAACACTCCCAGGGAGATCAATGGGAGGACTGCAGTGATGCAGGAGCCATGGGGAGCTGGCAGTGGGCCTGTTGTCTCAAAGACAGGGGCCACAGAACAGATTGCAGCGAATGCTCAGATCTCAGCTTGGTCTGGACAGACAAACATAAAAAATCAGATGTGAATGAGTAATTCAAACCTCACTTTGCAGAGACATCATCTAGATGGAGTTGCATCTGACTAAGAAAAAAATTCCTTAGATAAAAACAGCCACTTTCTCACCTGATATTTGGCAAATATGGTTCATTTATTGTGTAATTTCTCATTTTATTTACATTGTGTTTTAATATTCCCTCTACTTGTCAAGTGTGTATCAACATGCACTGGTATCTTTAGATTGTGTTACATATGTAGATTTACACATACATACAAATCTTGGTAGAAAAAAACCCCTAGCAAAATACTGTACAATAATTTAAAGATGCAACTCATGTGTGCCCATATTTATAACTGAAAAAATAAGCCCAAAGACACTTATAATAAGTGGACATGGCAACACTGGTGTCACGGTTCCTGTAAGAGCTGTAAATGTGTGGTTTGCATAATTTGGTCCTCAGTAATACCTTTCCTAATAAATTAGTACTATTAAAGCTGTAGATATTGGAGGAGAAAGTCAAATCAGGGATGGGGTAGAATCTGTGTGCCTATAATTTTGAGGTTGATAAGTAAATATGTTTGCCAGTTCCATCCCCCAACAACAATTAAAGATTTAATTACCATCTGCAGAGTGTCTCAAAAGCAAGCCTGACCTAGAAACTGGAATTGATGACTTTGTTAGTGAAAGTTGTTTAAAGATCCATGTGCTGTTTATCAGCAGCACTTATTTTTCAATGTAATTTTGTTTCCTGATAATTGCTTCAAAAGAGTCCATTAGAACCGATAATGTACCATGCTGCTTTCACAATGGACATTGTGCTATGCAAAAGACAGATCTTTTTGTTATATCAGCTTAACACTGTCCTAATCGGGTGTAACAGAATAATGAGACGAGCGATAAAAACCTCTATGATTCTCTTCCATGTAAATCTGAGTGTTTTGTCCTAACCTAACCTCCTGTCCTAAACCTGGAACATCTAAAATAGCTTAAAGGATTAGTTCACTTCTGAATGAAAATTTCCTGATAATTTACTCACCCCCATGTCATCCAAGATGTTCATGTCTTTCTTTCTTCAGTCGAAAAGAAATTAAGGTTTTTGATGAAAACATTCCAGGATTATTCTCCTTTTAGTGGACTTCAATGGACTCCACTGTTGAAGGTCAAAATGACAGTTTCAGTGCAGCTTCAAAGGGCTTTAAACGATACCAGACGAGGAATGAGGGTCTTATCTAGCGAAACGATCAGTCATTTTCTAAAAAATTCAAATGTATATGCTTTATAAACACAAATGATCGCCTTACGAGTGCTTCCATCTTCCATATTTCTGTTTTTTCCGTAAGTAGAATGGGAATAGAATGCCCTTTGAAGCTGCACTGAAACTATAATTTTGACCTTCAACAGTGGAGTCCATTGAAGTCCATTATAAGGAGAATAATCCTGGAATGTTTTCATCAAAAACCTTAATTTCTTTTCGACTGAAGAAAGAAAGACATGAACATCTTGGATGACATGGGGGTGAGTAAATTATCAGGAAAATTTTATTTCAAAGTGGACTAATCCTTTAAAAATGTTATAAACAGACCACTGTGAGGAGTGTTAAATCATTTGATTTCTGCATGTATTTCTTTTTCTTTTTTTATTAAAGAGGACAACTATCTATGAGCCCTTCACATCCATACTGTAGACACAACTGAGCATTCATCTTATTGGATCAATAAAATAAATCATATAGTCATACCAAAGTGAGGACAAGAAATGAAGGTGTTTTTAAGACCTGCAGCAATGTGTTCCTCTTATCAGTAAGCCTCTATTAAAAATAATGAGACTATTGGGTTCAAATCTCGTTCACCATTGTTAAAACCCTGCAGATCTTTTGTTCATGCAGACGTGGCATGACATGCTTTCATCAAGATCTTAAGTTGTCAAAGAAAGGTGATGAATTTCAGCCAGACAATGATGTTGATAACTAGAGTAGATTTTTCAAAGACATAATGTGTGTTACTTTTTAAAATCTCTTTTTACTTTATTTTGTGTGTGTGTGTGTGTGTGTGTATATATATATATATATATAATGTATATATGTATATGTGTGTGTGTGTGTGTGTGTGTGTGACCCGTTCTGGCAAAATGAGTTGGAATGCACACAGGCTAATTACAAGCTACAGGCAAAACAAGTAAAATATGTTGATTTTGGTCGAATTTTACATTTTCACAAAAATGAGTTCATTAAGCCCTCATTTAGCGATCCAAATGCTTCAAATGGCAATTAAACATCTAAAAGTATCTTTATTTGTATGTTTTCTGAGAGGAGTACCTTTCCTTGTCCATTTGAATGCCGTTTTCCTCTGCTCGCATCACCACTCGCGCTTCCCTTCAGCATCTTCCTCATTAGTCCAAGTTTTGTATCGTTTTAAAGTGCAGCATTCCAACTTCATAGTGAATTTTTGATGGCATGAGTCTGAACCAATGAAGTGAGATTTTCAAACTCATGCTGATGTAAACAAATCGATCTTACTCGCGCTGACTAACAGATCTGAAGTGCATGCACAAATACGCCTCAGACAGCGATATACACATATAAACGGGGATTTTAAGGTTTAGTTGTTAGGTGATTTTCTTTTGGAACCTTCAGAAAACTTTAACTCGATTTTTTAAAAAAAAAATTGACAAACGTGTAGCTCAGTCTTTTTTGTCGGATTTCAACAAATCATACATATTTTGAATGTTTTTTAATAGAGATTGTGAAAATAACAATAACACATTTTTGAAAATTTGCTCACTCCGATTGATTTTGCTAGCACGGGTCACACACACACACACACACGTAAGACACACATAGTGTAGTATATACAATGACTACCTCACATGATCTCTTAATGTACATGGTCGCCAAAAAAAATACATAGTATCTCTTAGAGATACATAGTATCTCATTTGTATACATTTTGTGCCTTTCTAAGGAAACATCACAGCATCTACAGCACTGTTTTATTTTAGCATATTAATGTTTTAATATTAATAAGTTATAATGGAAGCGATGGCTCGGAATCAGAGAATACTGAGAGGTTTTGTGGACTCAAGCCAGTTGCTGTTTCAGTTCGCTGTTCAAACTAGATTTCGGGTTGTTATCTCCATTAACATTCAATTTGTTCCTCCTTTGTTGTGGTAGTGATAAGGTTGCTGGACTAATTCAGTTCTGTAAGCAAGTTTGTGGTGTGCTTGTGAAATAATACATTTGGATGGACAAAAATTCTGACTAAGATGTGTATACTGTGTGAAATTTCCATTATTGAGAGAAAAAAAAATCTCCATTAAATGACACAAACTGTTGGTCTCTTCTGAAGTAACACCCACTTTTCACTATCCAATCAGTTCCCAATGGATAAAATCAAGTATTTTTTTTCCTCATCAAATATCCTAAAATATGTCACATGAAAGAAGTAAAATGGGTGCAAACAGATAACATCTACATCATGTTAAATTCTACATAAATTCTACATCATGTTGTTTCTTTCCAAGGAGATGTAAGACAAACTCCCCTCAAAATAATGAAGCCGCTGACCACAATATTGACACCAAGACTGGTGTACTGCTGGAGGCTTGTTTGGTGTGAATTTACCCAGCTGCCAGAGTAGAGGCGAACAGCAATTCATCAGGCAAGCTTCAGTTTTTGAAAACACAATAACAGTGACAATGTAGTATTTCAGAATCGAACCAACTTGACTCTCGGCAGTTTTTTCATCTGAGCGACTTGTGTCTTAAATTCAAGGCTCAAGGGGACTGCGAGTTCAGAGGTATCTTTGCGAGCTTGTTAGTCTCATTTAGTCACAGCTAGAATAATGAGCTCCAGCAGTACATCTGCATCTGTGCCCTGTGATCCTGGCATCCAAACAGGAAAGCGGATTAGTCCGGTCCGTAGATATAAAATGTATGACATTTTCTTACCTGCCAGCATCTCACTATCACATATATATTTTGTTTAGATCCTAACTTTGAAAAATGCAGAGTCATACCGGCTTTGGTGATGGACGAGACGCCCAAGGAAACATTCTGTTATTATGTAGTTCAGAGAGAGTAAATGGCTGTAAAGAGTAATAAAACTGTAGGAGAATAATGAAAGGAATAAACTAATGTACCTGTGTCAAAATCAGTTAAAATAAAATGGTTATCTATCATGCCTTGCACTGAAAGCATGATGCATTTAAACGGTTTGGTTTTCCAAATGTGGACCATATGCTGAAAATGTACAGGCTTATTTGTATACAAACAAGACTAAGGCGGTATATTCGTTGATGGCTAACTGCTTGTCACTGAAATAAATGAAATACTGCAAAGAGAACATCAGACTCATGACTGTATAGAAAGTGAAACTAGGGCATGACGCTGACCTCATATCGAATCAAAATACAAAAAAAAAAAAAAAAAAAAGGCATTTAGAGTTTTATTTCATGAATTATACATTCTGCACTAAATCTATCTTTTGAGTACTAAGTCTGTAGAAGACATCCACTCCTTTTCATTTTTAATCTTTAATCAGCCTTCTGGTGTTCTTTTAGGCATTTATTTGCCAAAAGCAGTCTGTAATGCCAGTTAATTCCAGTTCAGACATGTGCTGTACTTCCATAAACACCTTTTAATTTGAATTATAATGTAATGCTTTCTTACGACAAATACTTGTTTTGTCCAAAATAGATAATAAAACTTAATTCATTCTTTAAATATGGCTAATTATTCATTAATTTGTGGCTTTGTGCTGCTGTGAAAATCATGCATATTCACGGTGAACATCAGTTCATGCTGACGTTAATGGACTGATAAACAGTGCGGCCAAATAATTCCATATCAGAGCAAAGCCACCATTTGGCATTCAGTTGCAGTTTTCCATTAACATGAAACATTCAAGTTTATGCCATCATTTCAGAAACAAACTTATAGACAACTGAGATATGCTTCAGGGTGTCAAACTACGTCACAGTACAAGGGTAATTGATTGTGTTTGTCTACTGATTATAGCTGTAATAATTTAATAGTCAACATAAGTGAGCATGGATGCACTTTCTTCAGCTTCATACTCATTGTTTCCCGTTCACTGCCATTATAAAGCTTGGATGTGTCAGGATATTTATTAATATACAGTGGTGGTCAGAATTATTGGCACCCTTGGTAAATATGATCAGAGATGACTGTAAAAATAAATCTGCATTGTTTTTCCTTTTGATCTTTAATTCATAAAATTAGCAAAAAATCTAACCTTTCATTGAAGGAAAAGAATTGAAAGTGGGGGGAAATTCACATTATGAAAGAAATGTTTTTCTCCAAAACACGTTGGCCACAATTATTGGCACCCTTTTATTCAATACTTTTTGCAACCTCCTTTTGCCAAGATAACAGCTCAGAGTTTTCTCCTATAATGCCTGATGAGTTTGGAGAACACCTGACAAGAGATCAGAGACCATTCCTTCATGCAGAATCTCTACAGATCCTTTAGATTCCCAGCTCCATGTTGGTGCTTCTTCTCTTCAGTTCACTCCACTCATTTTCTTTAGGGTTCAGGTCAGGGGACTGGGATGGCCATGGCAGAAGCTTCATTTTGTGCTCAGTGACACATTTTTGTGTTGGTTTTGATGTTTGTTTTGGATCATTGTCCTGATGGAAGATCCAACCACGGCCCATTATTGGATTTCTAGCAGAAGCAGTCAGGTTTTGATTTTTTATCTGTTGGTATTTGATAGAATCCCATGATACCATGTATCTGAACAAGATGTCCAGGACCTCCAGCAGAAAAATAGGCCCACAACATTAAAGATCCAGCAGTATATTTAACCGTGGGCATGGGGTACTTTTTATCCATGTGTGCACCTAACCCATCTGGTGGGTTTGCTGCCAAAAAGCTCTTTTTTTAGTTTCATCTGACCATAGAAGCCGGTCCCGTTTGAAGTTCCAGTCTTGTCTGACAACTGAATATGCTGGAGATTGTTTCTGGATGAGAGATTTTTCTTGAAACCCTCCCGAACAACTTGTGGGGATGTAGGTGCTGTTTGATAATTTTTTTTAGGCTTTCTGAAACTCAAGACTCAACTAATCTCTGCAATTCTCCAGCTGTGATCCTTGGAGAATCTTTTGCCACTCAAACTTTCCTCCTCACTGCGCATTAGGACGATTTAGACACACGTCCTCTTCCAGGCAGATTTGTAACATCTTTAGTTGATGGGAACTTCTTAATTATTGCCCTGATAGTGGAAATGGGGATTTTCAATGCTTTAGCTATTTTCTTACAGTCACTTTCTATTTTGTGAAGCTCAACAATCTTTTGCTGCACATCAGAACTATATTCTTTGGTTTTTCTCATTGTGATGAATGATTAAGGGAATTTGGCCTTTGTGTTTCCTCATGTTTATACTCCTGTGGAACAGGAAGTAATGGTTGGACAATATCATGTTCATGATAACCCTGGTGTGCCAAAAAAAAAAAAAAAAAAAAAAAATGTAAATATGAATGGGAATATACTTCAGCGATATTTTACTCATAAAAAATTATAGGGGTGCCAATAATTGTGGCCAACGTGTTTTGGAGAAAAACGTTTATTTCATAATGTGATTTTCCTCCCACTTTCAATTCTTTTCTTCAATGCTAATTTTATGAATTAAAGATCAAAAGGATAAACAATGCAGATTTATTTTTACAGTCATCTTTGATCATATTTACCAAGGGTGCCAATAATTCTGACCACCACTGTAACTCAGATTGTGTTCATCAGAAAGAAGAAAGTCATATACACTTAGGATGGCTTGAGGGTGAGTAAAGTTTTAAAGTGAACTAATCCTTTTATAATGTTAAAAACTTAACATTTCTTTTTTTTTTTTTAAATTCTCCAAAAACTGGGTACATTCACGTTCATTTAAATGTCTCATTTACACTGACATTTATACAATCTCACTATAACCTCAACCTTTTTTTTTTTTTTTTTTGAATTCAAAATTATGCCACAAATGCTGTCAATAGAGCTTAACTTGAATTGAACCCGAATTAAAGGTACACTATGTAAGTTTCGTCCCTCTAGTGATTAAAAAAAAACATGCATTTTGTGGAAGAACATTGCTTTGGTTGTGCTTCAGCTCTGCTTGACTGTGCGGTTGAATATGGTTCTCTCTCATAACTAAAAAAAAGGGAGTGAGATTGTCCTACTGCTCATAAATCATGCACTACTAGGCTTAAGAGATATAACACGGAGGTTCGAGATTTAGCGTTCATGTCAACTTTTCTCACTCGTGACAACTAACCTATGCTAATCCCACACCATATACACGTCAAAGTAGCCGGAGCAACCTTTCTCTATTTACGGATATGACAAGACACACACAGGCGACACATGTATGCAATTTCCCGTGAAAACCATCCAGTCAGGTCTAAAATATAAACAATTAAAGTAAGCTTACCATAGTGAATCAGGGTAAGATGTGTTTTTGTTTTGGAAGAAGGATTGATGATGTATTGACTCGTTATTTAAATTTTGGTAATTCTGAATAAAAAAAGTGAGTGTACCTTTAATAGCTTCACCATTTGAGATGCTAAAAATGTTCAGACGGAAGTTGTGTAGATAATTTGTCTTTGTCAACAGCTTGCGTCTACACACTTCAGTAATTATCATTGATCATCCTATTGAGTGAATGGTTGATATTCATGGTCTCTGTGTATGTTTATCATAATTATTAACATATTCAGAGTATAACATATAACAGTATTCATTATGTGATTGATTTTAGATATCTATAATTGCATTTTCTTACAGCTAGCATCCTCTAAATAACATTTGTTTGGTGGACAATACTATCATAATTTTTCAGACATTTATCGGACAATCTTTCTCTTCCTTGACTGTCTAATTTGGTGCGGTTAAATTAGTTATCCACTTCAGAGTACTAATCCGACATTACTGATAATAGAGAGCACCTGCATATAGGAATTATGTGTACCAAGTTCATATACTGAAACAATCTTTCCATTTTTATGAATATTCATGAACTTTCATTCAAAACACACTCAGAAAATGTAGATTACTTTTGAAAGCTGCCTTTAATTGCTTGTGTGAAAACACATTAAATTTTTATTTAATTATTTTTGTAAACAAATGAGTTAATTGCGTTACCTTGATTGTGTTATGTTGGCTATTGGTCTCAGTTCTTGGCTCTAATGGACTGTGAAACTTAAATTGCAAAAGCACGGAAGTCATAAACAGATGCTCCTCATCCACGTCTCTTAAAATGTAAATGCTGTCTTTCAAACATATGTTAGCGTAGCTGACAACGCTTGGATGCAAAAAATGATAAATGGATGTGACAGCCAGTGTATTTAAATGATTCACTTATCAATTTATAACTTCACCATTTGTTCTCACTAAACATAATATGTTAACTAGCATTGTTGCTTTTGACATTGTTCTCTCGTTTTGCTCTCTATAATGAAACTACTGAATGATCATGCATGCAAATAATGAAGATGAAAGGATGAACACAGATTTAGACATCATTTATTTATGCTGATTGAATAATAAAATAAAAAAAATAAAAATAAAAAAACAAAATGTGTTCTTGTGTGCATCTGGACCCTTAGCTTTATTGTCCTGACCAGAATCATTAATGCACATGGTAACATGGATATCTGAAATTGGCCAGTGTTCAGAGCAAGGTTAAAAGTGTTCATCCTGTTTCATTCAAATCAATGTTTGAGGCTATAATTACATCAAAAGAGAAATTCAGGGTAAACTGCTGCAAGGTTTGTCCAATGATTTAACATTTCTGTCTTTTATGATGGTCTTTTGAACTTTTTTCAATGTTACAAAGGAATAACTTGGCTTGAATTAATAACAAACTCAAATCATAAAAAAATAAATCTATGAGATCTCTTGTGCTTTAATAATTGATCAGATTGCCAGTTGATGAGAAATAAAATCTGTGACTATGCCAACAAAGTGGTAATTACAACATTTGGCCACATATTTATATCCTTAAAGTGCCCCTATTATGCTATTTATATATAAAGGCACTTTAATTTTCTCATAATCTGCATTGCAGCATCATCGACTCACCTCGACAGTTTTCTGCATCCCTCCGCCACCCCTATCACTCACTATCGGCTGGTTCCTATTCCCAGGATAAAGGGGAGTACTCTGGGTTTGGGCTAAATTCCGAGCTCGGAGCCTCCCCTCGGACAGCACGGGATCGGTAAAGGTCCATTTTTTTCTCCATCATTCAATAAATTTTGCCTGTACATAAATAAACCTTTATGTTATGTCATCGCAGATTAAAATCTATAAATCAAAATATTTATTGCATTTATGAAGAAAAGGCTCAGCACCCATCTCTATCACCTATTGCAACAATGATACAGTGTCTTTGGGCAGATTGCTGAGGCGGATTGCCGGCAACAACCATTTTAGGATTGTTTGTTGATTTGGTCTTAGTGACTTAGGAGTCCTCTTGACATTCAAGCTGAGGGTCAAGTGCCCCCTCAGATTTTTTAGCCAAATGGATTTGAATGCAAAAAATATTATTTTTACATTTGATAATTAACTCTTTGAAGCGTACGATCACACCGGTGTGATTAGAACGTTCAGTGCGTCACGTGAGCAACTGCTAAATTCAAATCTGCGTTCGCGCTTTAGACGAATGTGGTCAGCGCTTGTCATATATCACAAATGTTCAGTGTTCACCATATAATGTTTATTTTATGTTTCTGGCATTTAAATACAGATAAGTACTAGCAAAAAATATTTATACAAATATACTGATGTCTATATGGAAGTGGCAATAATCCTTTCAAATATAATTTGATGACGTGTTTTATTGATATCCGATTTCCGACACATTGTAGGTAACTATAAAGTTTACTCTAATCTTATTGTAGGTACAAAATGAATAGTGCCCTAAAGTTGTCGTCTTTTGGTGAATTTCTTAGTTTTGAAGCTAAAATGTAACATAGGCATTCGTGCAGAAAACATCAAGTGCGGGTGATTGGGGGAATCCATCCAAAATTTTACAAAATATAAACCCATTTCGAGATATATCAATTCCTCATCCTTTGGAAGTGCACATATAGTAGATTTTGCAAACCAAGCTCTTCCAGGCCTCAGCTACAACTACAGCTGTTGAGGGCAGGCCAAAGTAGACGTTGTTTGCGGGCAGCCAATGAAGACCTTAGGCTGGCATTATGCAGATTTGTTACAAACCTACGTAGGTTTGTGCAGGAAGTAAGACTGAAATTACTGACAACTCGTTTCAGGCAGTTCAGAATCGGTTCTTCATTTTAGAAGACAATGGCCTGGTTTCACAGACAGGGCTTAGCCTAAACCAGGATTAGGCCTTAGTTCAACTAGGACATTTAAATAGCTTTTATAAATGTTCACTAGAAAAACACTTTACTGGTGTGCATCTTGAGACAAAACAATGTCAGTGACATAATTTAAGATATGTCAGTACAAGTTGCTTTTAGTTAAAACAGCTCAAACATGCATTTTAGTCTAAGACTAGCTTAAGCCTTGTTTGTGAAACCGGGGGATTAACTCCAAACTTTGCAGACCTTTTACATTTGCACACAGCTATATAACACAATACATAGAAGGTAGCGTGATGGGGTTATAATATATACTGCATGTAAAGATGTATTTGACATTGGCTATTAAATGTTAGCTGTTTTAATCCCCTGATTTCACAGACAAGGCTAAACTAGTCCTAGATTAAAATGCATGTTTGAGCTGTTTTAACTGAAAGCAACTTGCACTGACATATCTTAAAATATGTCAGAGCCATTGTTTTGTCTCAAGATGCACACCAGAAATGTTTTTTTTTTCTAGGGGACCCTTATAAATGCTACTTAAATTATACTAATGCCTAATCCTGGCTTAGTCTATGCCCTGTCTGTGAAACCGGGCTAATATGTATTAAAATGTCATATTATTTGCAAATAAACATTGTGAAAATACTCAAGTGTTCATTCACTGGTGTCCTTACCTTATTTTTCCAGCCCGATACACACATCATTTCTGCTAATGAACAACATCTTGGCGGAGTGACTCACTTGGGTTCCATCTCCCTAATTGGCACACGGAGTAACATCTCCACGAATTTTCTCTGTATATGAGAAAACATTGTTTGAAAACAGAGTTCAAAGAACAAACAGAAGCAAACCGCATCTTTCAGTCTTTTTCTCAATGTGATTTCATCCAGATCTGTCTTTCACCTCCGCCAGGCTGATGACAGATGTGTATTTGCTCTGCCACTCTTGTTTCTCACTGTGTTTCCTGTTTCCCCCCAAGTGGGGTTAGTGGCCCTGCTTTCATTTGAACCGTCTCTCTCTGAATTATTTTACTACATGGACCAAGGCTTGAGTTGACCACAGACAGCTGCTGCATTATACACAGTCCCAGTAATATTACCACATGCAGGCGAAGCATCTGGGAGCGGTTTAGACAAACATGCCATGTTTAGTTAGGATGTTTCTTGTATTGCTTCCATCAGTGCTCTGAAATTTTGCTGATAATCTACAGCAGTTCTGTTCAACTGTTTGGATGGGAAATGGGTGTAGCTTAAAAGTTTCTCGTTAGACTCACATTTGTTTTTAAAATTAAAGGATTAGTTCATTTCAGAATTAAAATTTCCTGATAATTTACTCACCCCCATGGCAAGATGTTTATGTCTTTTTTTCTTCAGTCAAAAAGAAATTGTAGTTTTTGAGGAAAACATTCCAGGATTTTTCTCCATATAGTGAACTTCAACGACTACCAAGGGGTTGAAGGTCCAAATTACGGTTTCAATGCAGCTTCAAAGCACTCTACACGAGGAATAAGGGTCTTATCTAGCGAAACAATTGGTCATTTTCTAAATATATATATATATATATATATATATATATATACTTTTTAACCACAAATGCTCATCTTGCACTGGCTCTGCAATGCGCCACACATTATGTAATCACGTTGGAAAGGTCACGTGTGACATAGGCGGAAGTACCGCGGTAGATCTCATTTTCTCCTCCAACTTCAAAATCATCAGACATCGTTGTTTTACCTTTTTTTGTAAAGGCCGTTTGACTTAGTCTTTACACGTTTGCTTTGTAGACACTGGATCAGTACTTGCGCCTACATCACGTGTGACCTTTCCAACGTGATTATGTAATGCGTGGCGCATCGCAAAGCTAGTGCAAGACGAGCATTTGTGGTTAAAAACTATATAATTTTTTTTTTTTTAGAAAACGACCAATCGTTTCACTAGATGAGACCCTTATTCCTCGGCTGGGATCATGTAGAGCCCTGTGAAGCCGCAGTGAAACTGCAATTTGGTCCTTCAACCTGTTGAACCCCAGTGAAGTCCACTATATGGAGAAAAATCCTGAAATGTTTTCCTCAGAAATCTTAATTTCTTTTCAACTGAAGAAAGAAAGACATAAAAATCTTGGTTGACATGGGGTTGTGTAAATTATTAGGAAATTTGAATTCTGAAGTGAACTAATCCTTTAAATAGTAACTTTTTTTAGTAATGTTTTAACTTTTCCCCTTTTAAATGGGCACCTTAAAGTACACTGGTGACCATGCTTAAAAATGTCTTTATTGTAACAATTTATTGTCACTGTTCATGTATCTGCCTATTGTGAGTTTTATAGCCTATTTTTAAGAAGTGGTTAGGCTTTGGGTAGTGGTACTGTTAGGTGCCAAAAAATATATAATATAATAATATATTAATATATGTGTGGGGTTTTTTTTTTTTTTTGTATTTTAAGTTTTCAATTTATTTTTAGTTTGTTATAGTAATTTTGTTATATGCTTAGTTTTTTTTGTGCTGTCAAACCGATTAATCACGATTAATCGCATGTAACAAAAGTTTGTACATATATATACTGTATATATGTATGTGTGTGTGTATATATATATATATATATATATATATATTTACAAACTTTCATATTAGACATAATCGATTTGACAGCACTAGTTCCCATTCAGTCGGTCACGTTCGACGTACGTCGGACAGACCGACGAATAGGAATCTCGCTAGAGAGGCCAATCTACTTCGAGTGTAACTACAACGAGCCAATGCACATTGGCATGCAATCATATGCATCAGCTGCTCGCCTCGCAGCGCGGGTATAAATGAGCAGCAGGTGCGTTGCATCTTCAGCTTTTCGCTTCGGAGCCGAACCTGTTTGGGTGTTTACGGAGTGTAATAGAAGACGAGCCTTTGATACTGCTCTTTGTTGGTGCAGGCGGACAGCACTGCAGCGGGGTCGATCTCTCTCTTTTTTTTTTTTTTTTGTTTGCCTTCGCGGTGCGCTGTTGAGCGCTGAAAGGCTGTTTTGACAGCTGGTAAGAGGAGCGGCTTCAAGGAGAGAGTGCACACGACAGGCTGCACTTTCCCTGTCTGTGCTGCAGCGGCCATTCCCCTGCGTGCTTCAGCACTTAAAGGAGCAGTCCCTAAAAGAGCTTACACAAGTAGATTCGCGTCTTTTTAAAGATGTCGTTCTACTTGTGTGTTTCTGGATGCGGTCGTTATCTGTCACCGCGGGATGGTCACCAACGCTGTATCACGTGCCTGGGCTTAAAGCACGCTGAGGCAGCGTTTGTGGACGAGTCATGTACCCATTGTGGGAAGATGACCGTCTCGGAGTTGCGATCTAGACTCCACTTCCTGCAAAGGGGTGGAGTCCCGGTGCCGCTGCCTCGTTCCAATCCTCCTCAGAGGGTTGCTTCGGGCAGCGGTGCTGGTGATCTGAGGATCACGGTGAGCGCGCTTCCTTCGGGGAACCAACCCCCTAGGAACCCTCATCCCTCCTGCACTCCGCAGCCAGTAGAGCTGCCGGGGGAACGTGGTGGACCACCCCAGAGGTGTGTACCATCCGTATCCTTCGGAGCTCCCCAAGATGATAGAATGTCGATCGCTGCATCGGAGGGTGAGCCTGATATTTCGGGGGATGATGATTCGGCGCAGCTGCCTCCTTCGGGGGTGACAACTGTGCCCGATTCGGACCCGGAAATGATGGCTATGCTTTCCCGGGCCGCCAACAGGGTTGGGCTCGTGTGGAATCCTCCACCGTGTCCCGAACCCTCGAGGTTGGATGACTGGTTTCTCGGGGTGGCCAGGGCTGGTTCTCAGCCCCCCACCCCAGTTCCTTTCTTCCCGGAGGTGCATGAAGAGCTCACTGGCACATGGACGGCACCTTTTACTGCCCGAAACCGTGTCGGTGGGTCCTCCTCCCTCACCACCCTTGATGGCGGGGCGGCTAAGGGTTATACGCGCATACCCTGTGGAACGGGCCGTTGCTATGCAACTGTGCCCTAACTCCACCTGGCGGGGGAGCCGTCTCTCCCTTCCCGGGCCTGTAAGTACTCGTCGGATCTCACCGGCAAGGCTTATCAGGCCTGTGGGGAAGCCGCCTCTGCCCTGCACGCTATGGCGTTGCTGCAGGTCCATCAGGCCAAGGCACTGAAGGACCTGCACGAGGGTGGTCATGATCCACAAGTTCTCCAGGAACTTCGTGCCGCGACGGACCTCGCGCTTCGTGCGACGAAGGTTACGGCGCGGTCAGTGGGTCGTGCGATGTCCACGTTAGTGGTCCAGGAGCGCCATCTCTGGCTGTGTCTCGCGGACATGAGGGATACCGACAAAGTCAGGTTTCTTAATTCCCCCGTGTCCCAGACCGGCCTCTTCGGCGACGCGGTCGAGAACTTCGCCCAGCAGTTCTCGGCTGTACAGAAGCAGTCTGAGGCCATCAGTCACATCCTGCCGAGGCGGTCTGCTGCTGCACCTCCACCGCCCGCAGCACCTCAGGCTGCTCGTCGCCGAGGGCGCCCTCCCTCGGCCGCCCCCGCTCCCGCGCCCCAGCAGCAGCCCTCATCTAAGCGGCGCCGTGGAGCCGGTCGCGGTCAGGGTGCCCAGCCCGTCCAGCCCGCCCCCAAGAGGAAGGGTGGCAAGGCCAAGTCCAAGAGGCCCTAGGACGGGCGACCCGGAGATGGATGGGACTGCTCTTCGGGAGATGGTGACCGCACCACTCCTTCCCCCGGAGGAGGGCCGGGTGGAGAATCTTTTGTTCCCTTTTGTTTCTGTTCCGCCGCTGGCCCTACAGCCAGCGGTACCCAAATTCTCAACAAAAGAGCAGTTTCCTTCATCTCCGGGTCCGAAGAGGGTGCGGAGAGCAGTGGGAGGGCAAGAACCTCACCACTCTCATCCCCCTCTTCTGTCGCCAGCGGACAGCAGCGAGCAGCGGGCAACCAAAGCCTCGACTGCTCCCTCTGTCCATCCGTGGAACCAGGTAAGTGTTGCACACCACACTGTGACGCCGCTTCGGGCCGCCTCGCAAAGAGAGCCCCCGGGCAGCGTCCCTGTGTTCCACCTCGCTGCCCCACTGCGGGTACGCCTGCGGTCCCTTTGGTCCCGCTTGTACGGTCTCTGGGAGCCTGGTTAGCGCTCCCCAGTCCGTCTCGCTGGCTCATTCGGACCGTCAGGCTCGGCTATGCGATTCAGTTCGCCCGGCGTCCCCCAAGTTCAGGGGCGTCCACTTCACTGTAGTGAAAGCTGTCGATGCCCCTGTCTTGCGTGCGGAGATCGCGGTCCTACTGGCGAAGGACGCGATAGAGCCGGTCCCTCCAGCCGATATGAGGTCAGGGTTCTACAGTCCCTACTTCATTGTACCCAAAAAGAGCGGTGGGTTACGGCCTATCCTGGACCTGCGAGTTTTGAATCGGAGCCTTCACAAGCTACCGTTCAAAATGCTCACGCAGAAACGCATTTTCGAGTGCATCCGTCCCCAGGATTGGTTTGCAGCGATCGACCTGAAGGATGCGTACTTTCATGTCTCGATTCTTCCGCGACACAGGCCATTCCTGCGTTTTGCGTTCGAAGGTCGAGCATATCAGTACAGAGTCCTACCCTTCGGGCTGGCCCTGTCTCCCCGCGTCTTCACGAAAGTCGTGGAGGGAGCCCTTGTTCCCATGAGAGAACAGGGTGTTCGCATCCTCAACTATCTCGACGACTGGCTCATTCTAGCTCAGTCGCGGGATCAGTTGTGCGATCACAGGGATCTGGTGCTCAGTCACCTCAGCCGGTTGGGTCTTCAGGTCAACTGGGAAAAGAGCAAACTCTCCCCTGTGCAGAGGATCTCTTTTCTCGGTATGGAGTTGGATTCGGTCGAACAGATAGCACGCCTCACAGAGGAACGTGCTCAGTCGGTGTTGAACTGCCTGAATACGTTCAACGGCAGGACAGCGGTTCCACTGAAATTCTTTCAGAGGCTCCTGGGGCATATGGCGGCCGCAGCGGCAGTAACCCCGCTCGGCCTGCTTCATATGAGACCGCTTCAACACTGGCTTCACGGCCGAGTCCCGAGATGGGCGTGGCAACGCGGCACGTTCCGGGTGGCAATCACTCAGGAGTGCCGCCAAGCCTTCAGCCCGTGGTCGGACCCCTTGTTTCTTCGGGCAGGAGTGCCCCTGGAGCAGGTGTCCCGGCATGCTGTGGTATTCACAGATGCCTCTGCCACCGGCTGGGGTGCCACGTACAACGGGCATGCAGTGTCAGGGGTGTGGACGGGCCCCCATCTGCATTGGCACATCAACTGCCTCGAGTTGCTGGCAGTACGCCTTGCTCTGAGCCGCCTCAAAGGGCCGCTACGGGGCAAGCATGTACTGGTCCGTACGGACAACACTGCGACCGTTGCGTACATCAACCGTCAAGGTGGTCTACGCTCCCGTCGCATGTCGCAACTCGCCCGCCATCTCCTCCTCTGGAGTCAGAAGCATCTGAGGTCGCTTCGTGCCATTCATGTCCCCGGTGTGCTCAACCGTGTGGCCGACGAGCTATTACAAGCTGGGCTGCCAGGAGAGTGGCGACTCCACCCCCAGGTGGTCCAGCTGATCTGGAGAGAGTTCGGAGAGGCTCAGGTAGACCTGTTTGCCTCACCAGAAACCTCCCACTGCCAGTTGTTTTACTCCCTGTCCGAGGGAACACTCGGGACAGATGCACTGGCACACAGCTGGCCCCGGGGCCTTCGCAAATATGCGTTTCCCCCAGTGAGCCTACTGGCACAGACCCTGTGCAAAGTCAGGGAGGACGAGGAGCAGGTCCTGCTAGTTGCGCCCTATTGGCCCAACCGGACCTGGTTCCCAGAACTCTCACTCCTCGCGACAGCCCCTCCCTGGCCCATTCCTCTGAGGAAGGACCTTCTTTCTCAGAGACGGGGCACTCTCTGGCACCCGCGTCCAGACCTCTGGAAACTCCATGTCTGGTCCCTGGACGGGACGCGGAGGTTCTAGGTGACTTACCCCCCGAGGTACTTAACACCATCACTTCGGCTCGTGCACCGTCTACGAGACGTGCTTACGCCTTGAAGTGGAACCTGTTCGTCGAGTGGTGCTCTTCTCGCCGAGAAGACCCCCGAAGATGCTCGATCGGAGTCGTGCTTTCCTTCTTGCAGCAGGGGTTGGAGCGTAGGCTGTCCCCCTCCACCCTCAAAGTCCATACTGCTGCTATCTCCGCATATCACGACCACATAGATGGCAAGTCTGTTGGTCAGCACGACCTGGTCGTCAGGTTCCTTAGGGGGCGAGACGGTTAAATCCTCCTCGTCCTCCCTCCATACCCTCTTGGGACCTCGCTCTGGTGCTAAGAGCACTTCAGATTGCTCCCTTTGAGCCCTTGCAATCAGCAGACTTAAAGATTCTGTCTATGAAGACTTTGCTGCTGGTTGCATTGGCCTCCATCAAGAGGGTAGGGGACCTGCAGTCATTTTCGGTCGACGAATCGTGCCTAGAGTTTGGGCCGGGTGACGGCCACGTGGTACTGAGACCCCGGCCTGGCTATGTGCCCAAGGTTCCTACCACTCCCTTCAGGGACCAGGTAGTGAGCCTGCAAGCGCTGCCCTCGGAGGAGGCAGACCCAGCCCTGGCTTTGCTCTGTCCAGTTCGCGCCTTGCGACTGTACATAGACAGAACTCAAAGCTTCAGGACCTCAGACCAGCTCTTTGTCTGTTACGGAGGCCAGCAGAAGGGGAAGGCTGTCTCCAAGCAGAGGATGGCCCACTGGATAGTGGATGCCATCGCCCTGGCTTACCAAGCTCAGGGCGTGCCCTGCCCGCTCAGGTTGCATGCTCACTCCACGAGAGGTGTCGCATCCTCCTGGGCGCTGGCTCGTGGCGCCTCGCTGACAGACATTTGTAGAGCTGCGGGCTGGGCGACACCTAACACGTTCGCTAGATTCTATAGCCTTCGTGTCGAGCCGGTCTCCTCCCGTGTTCTCACCTCAGGTCAGAGGCACGGAGAGGCCCCGGCTTAGTGTCGGCTTGCTGCGCTACACGCGCTTTTTCTCCTGAGAGTCCCTACAAGGCAGACCCTGTTGAGTCCTCCGATCTCCCTTCGGCAGCCGACGTGGCGGAGCGTCTGGCGCCAGGCCTATACTCCGTTGCATCCTTGAGAACCGGATTTAGGCTGGGTTCCATATGTGTGACCCTACGGGGATCCCATATGGTTGGTTCCACGGTTGCTCCTAAACGAAGCCCGTGTCTTCCCTTTGGGAGAACCCACCTCTCATCGAGTTGGAGTCACCCCAGTACTTCCATATGTAGTACAGCCCTACGGGGTTAGTCCATATGTACTTCTCCACATAACTCCTTCGAAGGATGTGGCTTCCGCAGTGTTCCTTTCCCAACGGAAGGGTACGCTTCCCAGCGTTATCCAATAGTCTCACTGAGTGGGTTTTGGGGAACAGCAGTGATCGACACTCTCTGTGTTAGCCCTGTCCCACCGTCCTTAGGCAAGGGGGTTCGGGTGGCTTACTACAGAGCGCTGGAAGGGGGCAGCTCCTGTGGCGCTTTGGTAGGGATTCCTATTCGTCGGTCTGTCCGACGTACGTCGAACGTGACCGACTGAATGGGAACGTCTCGGTTACAAAGGTAACCCTCGTTCCCTGAAGGAGGGAACGGAGACGTACGTCCCGTCGCCACAGTCCCTGTACCCCGCTGATGCTGCCGCCTATCTGGTTCGGCTCCTCAGCGAAAACCTGAAGATGCAACGCACCTGCTGCTCATTTATACCCGCGCTGCGAGGCGAGCAGCTGATGCATATGATTGCATGCCAATGTGCATTGGCTCGTTGTAGTTACACTCGAAGTAGATTGGCCTCTCTAGCGAGATTCCTATTCGTCGGTCTGTCCGACGTACGTCTCCGTTCCCTCCTTCAGGGAACGAGGGTTACCTTTGTAACCGAGACGTTTTTTATATTTCAATTTAGCTTTCATTTATTTTTATTTCCATTTTAATTTAAGTAATTTTAATACTTATTTTATTTCATTTATCTGCCAAGGCAACATTTCTAATTTTAATTTATTTCAGCTTTATTTTAATTCAATAAAACAGTTTTTAATAGTTAACACTATATATTTAAAGTTTATAAAGTTGTGCATATACATTTAAGTTTTAGATGCTGTTAGTATGTCTACATTGTACATTTTATACATACATACAAAAAATGACATGTAGGTGTTAACTGAGTCTACAAATACTAATGAGATCTGGTTGTTTTGGTGTAGGTGTTATTTGTGTACATATACATCCATTAGTGAGGTTTACAATACAAGCAATAACTTATGTAACATTTTAGAAACATTTAGTAGTTTCTGCAAATACATAATGGCATGAAATTCAAAATTAAGGAATGAATTTAGATTCACAGTCCATGTTGGAAAAGACAATAATTATGTGCAAAAAGACATCAGCACACTTTCCATGCATGCATCACCAAATTATGTCTTTTGTAATCCATTGGACTCTGTTTTATGCTTTACTGGTTGACTTTTTTTTTAACTAAGCAATTAATTATATTTTCCTCAGTAAGGAGCAGAAACGCATGGAATGCAAATGAGAAATGACCTTTGTATCTGCTGTTCTGCAGTTACAAGCTAGAACAGCCACAACGAGAAAGGTTAAGATGGCAAATAATAGATGAAAACATACTCTGGATCCATATGTACTGCAATTTCACAAATATACAACCGGGGGAAAATGTACTGCGCATCATTAAAATGAATCTTATGCCAGTCAGAGAGTCAGATGATGGCTATCATGGATAGATTGTTTCCCTTGTGAGTGGAAAGTCACTGCAAGACTCAACAAGAGTATTTTAAATAGACATAAATATATATTATATATTGATTTCCATGATTTGAATGAGCCCATGTGGATGCCAAAGAACTCCAGAAGCAGAGATTTTCTCCTTGACTGTTCCTGTCAGGTTTCATACTGACTAATAGCCTGGTCATGATTGACTACTTTGCATGACGTATGATACACCCATCAGTCTGAGTCTATCATGCCGTTAATCACAGTTGAAATATGGAAGAATATGTATGGACAGTCTCAGTAAATCATAGTTATCCTTCATCAGGGAGTCAATTATGCAACACAAAAAAGGTTTCTGCAATAACCTTGAAGATCTGCAAATGAAAAAAAAAAAAAAAAAAAAAAAAAAAAAGACCCAGAGTTGGAGAGCTATAAGATCAAACCTATAAGATAAAATGTCAGGCATCACTGAATATCCCTCTAATCAGCTTCTATCCTGTTTTACCTAATTTTTATGTTTTTATCAGCCTTCCAGATTAAGTAGGTATTAGTAATAGATATAATCCCTCTAGAAGTTGGAAACTGAAGGATTTTTTGAGATATATTCCAGAGAGCACCCTCAGTATTTCAACGTTGTACTTGCTGTAGCACTATTTAGATGGATTAGTTTATCAAACCTAATAAATGAATTACAATTATTAATAGAGGATATCTGTGATTTCATGTACTGATTCGAGGTATTACTGATGAGAGTGTCTAAATATGGAAGGTCATACTGAATGTATGCATCACAAAACAATCAAAAACTATAGATATATTTATAAAATTATGCATATAATTAAAGTAATTAATTATGAGGATCGTATCTGACCATGTCAGTATGTGATCAGAAAATTTAATAATAATAATAAAATGAATCTCTTTTTTATTTAGATCTGAGATGCCAACAATACTTGAAACACCAACTGTTGAAGTGCAATGCATAATTAATTCCAGCAAGCAATGAAATAGCTAATATATTAATGAGGAGAAGCGCTGTGAAAAATAATTGACAGAAATCATAGATATTCCTATCTGGATGGGATCTGATTTCTCACAGGACCGCTGAGTTACCTGAAAAACTATAGGTAATGTGCTTCATAATTTACACTAAGGTTCTGTGAGAAAGAAAAGACACAGGCTTGTATGATTTGGACCGGATTCACAAAGTACATCTGTGAAGCACAAACTCACCTAATTTCCACAGGGAAATCTGATCTCGTCCAAATGGAGCATTTGGTTTATTTATTTATTTATTTTTATCACTTTGCATGCATTTCAGCGAGGCTATTCAAATTTGTATTTCTTTATCTCTTTAGATAGTGTTCAGAGCCACTTCAAACAGCACAATTGGTTATGTCAGGTTGGATTTCAATTTTAAATCCTTAAAGCTGTTGTGGTACTTTTTCAGTTGCATGAACAAAACCTAAACAATATGACCTGATGTCTAGCTAGAACACATGCTATACCAGCTTTTTTTTAACGTAAAAATCGACAGATATTTTTAACTTTAATGTGCGTGGCTTCTGGTGTCAGTCACTTCCAGTTATTTTGCTGTACAAAAACTCTGTTTGATGTTGCAAACCGGTATTTATCATATTATTTTAATATTCCGTAATCATAAACAGAGTGGTTTGTAGTGCAAATATTTTATTGTTTACTGCACATTCTTCTTCTTCTTCTAGTAATTTACCTATAGCGGCTAATGAATCAGAAGTCTTAATAATTATACTAAGTCATAATTATGAGATGAAAAGTCAAAATTATGAATTAAGTCATATTTATGACAAAAAGTCGAAATTATTACATACTAAATATTACATATTTATAAGATGAAGTCAAAATTATGAGATATTAAGTCATATGAAATGAAATGTCATAATTATGACATACTAAATTGAAAGTATGACTTTAAAAGTCATAATTATGATATTAAAAAGTCGAAATTATAGTCGAGAAATAGTCAAAATTATGACAAAGTTATGACATGCTAAGTCATAACACAAGTAG
The DNA here is from genome assembly GCA_039654765.1 of Mylopharyngodon piceus. Classification (NCBI taxonomy): domain Eukaryota; kingdom Metazoa; phylum Chordata; class Actinopteri; order Cypriniformes; family Xenocyprididae; genus Mylopharyngodon; species Mylopharyngodon piceus. Next base: position 10,216,383 of record CM077448.1, on the reverse strand, counting down.
AAATTATGACATAGAAATTCATAATTGGTATGTCATAACTATGACGGTATGTAATAATTTCGACTTTTTATCTCAATTTCGACTTACTAAGTCATAATTATGAGATTAAATAGTCGAAATTATGAGAAAAAATTCAAAATTATATTATGACATACTAAGTCATAACGAGTAGAAATTACAGAAAGTCAAAATCTTGATTTTTTATCTCATAATTATGGCTTGGTATTTAATAATTTTGACTTTTTTAAACTCGTTATGACTTAGTATGTTATAATTATGACTTGGTATGTCATAATTTTGACTTTATCACATAATTTAAATGTTTTTTCATAATTATGCCATTAAAAAGTCCAAATTACGACTTTGTTTGTCATGACTTAAGGTCCATCCACACAGCATCTTTTAAGTCATTACATCCACATCTTTCATCATGGGGGTGGGGGAACGGATTCCAACAGCTGGATTTTTGCAATCGGATTTTGTTCCCCCTGGGGTTCTTACACAATGAGGTTCTAATATTTATCTAACAGAGACTTTCTGAGTGTTGCCGATAGCCTAGTGGGTAGCACGCTGACATATAGAACCATTGTGTTTTGGTCAACCCAAGTTCAAGTCCAGGCTCATGCTAGTTAAGCTCCATCCACACACAGAATAGAATCAGCATCTTTTAAGTCTTTTAAATTTCAAGTCGGAAATTCAGAGTCAGAAATGTCTAGTCGAGTTTCCTAGCTGGAATTTCCAGGTCGGAAATTCCAAGTCAGAGTTCCCTAGCTGGAAATTCCAGGTGGGAAATTCCAAGTTGGAGATTCCTAGTCGGAAATTCCAGGTTGGGAGTTTCCTAGTTGGAAATTTCTAGTCGAGGTTCTAATATTTGTCAAAATGAAGCTGGTTAAGCTCTATCCACACACAGAATAATCAGCATCTTACAAGCCAATACTTTAACATATCTCAAAATGGGGTTGGGGGAACTAATTCCGACAGCTGGATTTTTGCCGTCAGATTCTGTTCTAATATAGGTTCTAATATTTATCAAACTGATGCTGGTTATGTCATAATTTCAACTTTGTATCTCATAAATATGAACTACCATGTAATAATTTCTAGGTGACCTTTTTATGTCTAAAGTTTAATTTTTAACTTTTTAAGTCATATTGTTGACTTTATCATAATTTTGACTTTGTGTCATATTTCACATTTTAATGTTGACTTTTCATCTCATACTTATGACTTTTTATATCATGATTTTGGCTTTTCATCTCATAAATATGACTTAGTACGGCATAATTATGATTTACCAAAGCATGATATTTGTTTTTCATGTGGAAGAAATGGGCTCTATAATTATCATTATCCAGAATTAGGGATGCACCGATACCAGTATCGGTATCGGGCCCGATACCAAGCTCATGTACTTGTACTCGTACTCATAAAAATACCCCCAATACCAAAGACCGATACCTCACGTGACGTGACGTAACTGACAGAATTTTCTGTGCACAGAGACACCGGCGGCAGCAGCAGAAACAATGTCAGCCTCAGGGGTGTGGAAATACTTCAAAATTAATGATGACAACACACACATTGCGAACTGCATGCTTTCAATCACAATTCGTTATTGATTAGTGAAGGCGGGATAGGCGGAATCGCGCTGATTGACACAGACCAGAAGCGCTCTCTGTTTCGTGCGTGCTCTCTCTGTTTCTTGCACGCGATCCCAGTTCTCTCAGACAGCGTGCGATCAGTTCTCCTTGCGCCTGAATGGTCAAATGCACACATAGTTGTCAAAATGTCCATGGTGTGGAGTATCTCACGTAAATACAGTCTGTTATGGCTTAAGTGGACGTAAACATTTGGGTGAAAACAGGATATGTGTCAGTATCCATGGATTCGGTCTTAAAGGGACCGTAGCCTATATTTGTCATTAATGTTAATAAAACAAAAGATGTTAAATAAATGTATACATGGTAAATAAACCTACTGTATCTGAAAAACAAGTTTATTTAATTTGTATCTCTATAGTATTTGTTGTATTGTTTGTAATTTGTACATTTCTTTTTATATAACAACAATTATATATATTGGTAATTATGCCCTTTGAAGGTTATTGGACACTGTGAAATTTTTGTTCTTTAAGTTTGTGACAAGCACATAAAAATTATTTTTTTTTTTCATTGGAGTAATAATAAAGAAGCTGTCCTACATTCATTAGTCTCACTGTGTTGTGCTTGGAAAACTGCAAAATCAAAAAAAAAAAAAAATGAGAGAGAGAGAAATTAATAAATGTATAGGCATCGGTATCGGTATTGGTGAGTACTAGAAAAAAAGTATCGGTACTCGTAGTCGGTCCTTAAAAAATGGTATCAGTGCATCCCTATCCAGAATGCCTTTTCTGATTATAGATGCAGATTTACACAAAAAAGGTCATAATTTATGAAAATATGTGTGCATGCGTGCTGATCTTAATAGTGAAAAAAAAAGAAGAAAAAAAAAAACAGTTAAAAAGAAAAAAAGATGTCCAGACCCGGGCACTGCCGGAGAGAGATGCCTGTGGTAAATGGAGTAATGTATAGAAGAAAGTCTCATCATTCCCTGGACAGCTTTATTCTCCTGATAAAATCTTCTTCTCGGAGGTGAGAAGCAGACTCGGCCTCAATGGATGTTCACTTTAACTCAACGTCATAGTCCTGCTCTATGTAGTGGAGATTGGACATACATTCCCCCAGGCAGGTCATTACACTAACCTGCTAGCATATGACTTTGACCTACCTGCATTTTATACCTCTCCCTCCCACATGCAGCTGTAAGCATGTTCCTGCCTTCGTACGGTACCCGATGAACTGTTTTAACACCGTGCAGCACCGGTAGGCAAGAATAAGTTAATTTGATTAAAGCAGAATTTGTGTATGTCAGCAGAGAGCGAAACAGTTGTGGATGGCAGAGGGAGGTGTAGCAGACATAAAAACAGATGAGGAAGGGGGGATAAAGAACATGAGTGAGTGAGAGAGGGAGGCAGAGGGGCAGAGGGGTTGTGCATCAGTGGGGTGAGAAATTGCTGTCAGCTCATCAGAGTGCTGCAGATGGCACAGGCTTACCTTCATCGGCAGCAGGCTGCCATTTGTCTGCAGTGGTCTGACGCCCTCTCCACTTACCACGTCCTTCACTCCTCACTTTACCTCTGACGCATCACCCTACCTAAGCTGTTGCTTCTTCTACAGGGTCACGGGAAATGGACATAATTAAATTCACAACTGCCTACTGCTTATGTCAAATCTAAAGCGGATGAAAGGTACATCTTGTGGAGAACTGTGTATAGCCTTTTATTCTATATTTTTATTTTGAAAATGGATGAAAGATACAGCTAAGGCACTGCTTGAGGCGTCGCAAAATGATGCTTTAATCCTTCACCCAAAGCGGAAATTTATCTGTGAAATAAAAGTAAAAACATGGCAAAAGAGTAGTGTGTGCGTATTTCAGATGAATGCTATTCTTTTGAACTTACTATTTATCAAAGAATCCTAAAAATTACATATCATGGTTTCCACATATATATATAAAGCAGCACAACTGTTGTCAACATTGATAAAAAATAAGAAATGTTTCTTGAGCAGCAAATCAACATATCCAATGATTTCTGATGGAACATGTGACAGTAATGGCTGATGAAAATTAAGCTTTGCCATCACTTTTAAAGGGTTAGTTCACCCAAAAATGAAAATTCTGTCATTAATTACTCACCCTCATAACGCTCCAAACCCTTAAGACTTTCGTTCATCTTCTTCGGAACACAAATGAAGATATTTTTGATGAAATCTGAGAGCTTTCTGTCCTTCCATAGAAAGCCTACGAAATTGACAAAACTTTGACGCTTCAAAAATTTGATAACAAGATTGGAAAACGAATCAATATGAATTGAGTGGTTTAGTCCAAATTTTCTGAAGAGACTCGATCACTTTTTATGATGAACAGATTTAATTTAGGCTTTTACTCACATATAAACATTCATCAGCGAACAAAAAAAGAACGTTTGAGCTTCCGGAAGAGGTTTGTTCTCATTCATCATTCAGGTTCCGAAGATGAACAAAAGTCTTACGGGTGTGGAACGACATAAGGGTAAGTAATTAAAGACAGAAATTTCATTTTTGGGTGAACTAACCCTTTAAAATATATTAAATTCATTTCACATTTATTTGTATAGCGCTTTTCACGATACATATCATTTCAAAGCAGCTTTACAGAGAATGCATGTCAACATTACAATTTAGAGAATGCAGTTAGCTAACAATGTAATAATTTAGGCAATTTAATTTACAATCACTGTTAATCCCCACCACTACAGCCTGTCTGGAATGACTCTATATAATGTTTAATATTCTACATAATATGTAGAATTTTCATTTCTGGGTGAACTATTCTTTAATTTCTTATTTTTATCTTATACTAAAGCAAAGGTTGTATTGAGCTTAATGCAGTTCACGATAACACCGCTTCTGAGGAAGATACAGTGGCATATTGCTTCAATTATAATCCTGATTGGATGAATTTTTTGCAGCTACAGAGCCACGGGAATCCTAGCAGATCTATCCAGTGGCATTAAAAGACAATAAGTGAAATATTACACAGCTCCATTGTGAGTTCTAGAGATGCAGAGGTAGGCTAACTCCAGGAACAGATGTGTAGGCTGTAATAAAGCTGCTGGTGATTGTGTTTGTGAGTTTTATCGGCCCCCCATCTGCTGGAGATTTACAAGAAATATCTCTTTTTCACAACACGCTCTGGGCTTGACATTCCCAGCATCACCCCTCGAGCCTTTCCTCCTCTTATTTCACTCAACTACAGGCCAAAAATGAACTGTAATTTCTGAAACCATATGTGACTCACTAAATACCCACTAGCGCATACTCAGCCGACTATCGAACGCCGGCTCGCTGCAGAGTCGCTTTGTCTTGTCATAAATAGTGATAGGTTTTATCATTTCATGTTTAACAGGTCATCAAAAGCAGAAGACATAAAAAAATAATAAAAAAAATAAAGATGCCAAGTTTTATTTGTAGGTTTAGTTTTCCAAACCACTTGTGAAAAAAAGTACACTAGCATCAAGGACTCCACATGTGCTTTAGTTAGTCAACAAATCGAAAATAAGTGTGCTTTTTTTAAAAGAATAATAAAACATGATTTAAAATGTTCTCTCAAGTAAAACATTAACAAGTAAATTGACATTATTACAAAGTGCACTTAGAAACATGGCCATGGAAATGTATTCTCTTTAAGTACACTTAAGTGGCCTTTTATTTCATTTCGAATTCATTAATATTATATTACAGTTTTTTTAAATATAACTTTAAGATTTGAAGTACACTACAAGGGCACATTCAATACAATTGAGCACACTTCTTTTTCACAAGGGACTGCATGTTGCTTCTAGGTTCAGAGCAAAATGTACATATAACAAGAAAGAAAAAAAAAGCCAAAAGCTGTATGTACAATGTTCAATTTAAAGTAGACACTATGACTCATATGAAGAAGCTTGTATAATATTTTCCAGGGTCATTGTGTCATGTCAGTCAATGTGCTTTTAAAGCTTGCAATAAATTCAACACACTTAAAAGAAACCTAGGGCCTGCAATGAACCCAGTCACCGACGAGCGGATGTAGCCTTGAAGATCCAATCGCGTCTTTTATAAATCACCATAATTGTGCTTTTGCATAATGTATGGCCTAAGGAGAAGCAGATGGACTAACTCAGCAGCAATTCCCGTATTGTACTTTAAGTCTTGGGGATCAGGTCGACACCATTAGCACATTCCTGTCATGCAAAAAAGGGGGAGGTAGGGTTATTTAATTCCACTTTTGACCCTTTTGTCTGATGGCGTTGAGAGAAGGCTTCATTTTTCTCCTGTCACATTATCTCGTGCTTGATTTATTGACATTGCTACGCTGCTATCCGAACCTTAAGGTGAAAGGAACAGTCATTTTGCTTAGAGACTGTTCAAGTGAGTCGAAAAGGCTCATTTACAACCGGGCCCGTATTCTGAATTTGAAGATCGCCAGCGGCGGAAAATCCCGCTGTACTCTTGCTGTCCCCTCCAGGCTTCTTCTAAATCTGTGATGGGATGTCGTGTGAGAGCAGTTGATTTTTGAGATGAGAGGGAATGGAGAAGAAGCACTTCCCCTCACAGAGGAAGAGAAATGATGGCGGCAGTGATGGAGAGGGGTTCTCACAGAGTCCAGGTCAACGCTGAACTCTAAAGGCACCCGGTAGATCACAAACTGTCAGACAGGTTGGGACAGTTTAGAAAAGAGGGCAGAGAAAACAGAGTTCCCTCCTTCAAGAGTGGCAATTGTGGGATAGATCGAGCGAGAACGAAAGGGTCATTCCTAGAGGCCCCCTTGCCTTCCTTCCCCACCCGTCTCCGTACTCTCCGTTCTGAGATATTGCTCGACTCCAGGCTTGACGGACGGCGGATCGGGGAGCCGTATTGATCAGAACAATGCCACGGCCGACGAGATGGAGGACGGTATCAGACATGCAATCTCACAGCCCGGTGTTGGTGTGGGGAGAGGGCTGGGGCCATCCATCTCCTCACATTACATTCAGCTGCAAGGACATTAAGCTGAGGGATAAAGGCTGTCTGGGGTGCTTAGAGAAACGTCTGGTTATCAAACCATGAGGCCGAGTTCAATACAGATTTACACCACGGCACAGGCGCTGCTCTGCAAGTAAATCCTTAGCATGGAGGTGGAAAACAAGGGCTTGTCTGGCTCATGAGGAATCCAAGAGGAACCATATTATTGCAGCTGGTCTCAAAGGAAATTGTACCGGACAGCATCAATGCTCCTGGCTCCAAACAAAGGCTTATGTACCTTTGTATAAGCTTCTCAGCTAGGGGATATGACTGTGTGCTGTTCCTCTCAGCAGAAAACTATTTTTCTGAAGCATTTCACCCCAGAGAGTATTGTAAGTGTGCCCGCTGATCAGTGTTTGGTGTGAAGAACATCTTTACTTGAAGCTTGTTGTGCTTTCAAAAATCAAGTGAGAATTATTTCCATCTGCTTGTATACCACACAAAACACTAATATATAGACTTGATTAAATCCAAGGTCTTGTTTGTTCACAATTGTTTTTAAAAGATAATTATTTCATTAAGTTGGGGTATTTGGCAGACGCTTTTATCAGAGCGACTTACATTTCATCCAATGTGTATATGTATTATTATTACTTAATGGCATTCCCTGGGAATCAAACAACCTTGCAATGTTCGCAGCATGCTCTATTGCTTGGTCTACAGCAAGGGTGTCCAAACTCGGTCCTGGAGGGCCACTGTCCTGCAGAGTTTATCTCCAACCTTCCTCAACACACCTGACTGGAAGTTTCTAGTATGCCTAGTAGACCTTGATTAGCTGATTCAGGTGTGTTTAATTGGGGCTGGAGCTAAACTCTGCAGGACAGTGGCCCTCCAGGAGCAGGATTGGACACCCCTGGTCTACAGGAATCTTAATTTAAGACATTTTAAAGGTGACACGTCATGTCTGCGCTACTAGCTACTAGCGCCACCAAACAGAATTCCAAATATAATGATTGCTATCAAATAAGTTTCAAATACTCTCCCCATCTGCCATCGGTCAGACAATCAGGTAGTTCCGCCCCAACCTTACACCATTGGTTGAGCCAAAGTTATTATGCCTAGCTCAGTTAGGCCATCTAAACAGATTGCAGTTTCTTTTTAATGCCCCTAGTGGTGCAGAAATAACACTCTCAATTTGAAAGATCATTTGAAAACAGCTTTCATTTCGCATCCTTCATTTGGCATAAATTGAAGGATGCATCAAGTGTATCCTCTGCGCCCTCTAAACCACCCACATTCCAATTCACGAAAAAGAATTGGCAGAAACTGAATTGCCATTGAGCTCATCCAATTTCATTATGTAATGCAAGATTTTTAATATAACATTTTTTCTTTTTTTTCTTTTTACTTTTTTTTTTATTGGAAACAAAGAACAAGGGGTCATCATAGGCATTACAATGTCAAGACAGTACAATTTCCATGCACTCTTTGGCATGCAATATCTCACCTATACTCAATGGTCTGTGTACACAATCCATTTATGCCAATACTTAATACATTTCTCCAAGTTAAGTCTAACAGAAAATGTAAGTCTCTCCATACAATATATTTCGTTTACAATTTCCATCCACTGATCTCTTGTTGGAGGATCAACCTGCAACCATTTACGTGTTATGGCCTTCTGACTACTTGCTAAGAGTATTTTTAATAAGTATTTATCACTGTTTAAAAGTGTTTCAGGTATTTTTCCTAGGTACAGTGTAATGAATGAAAATTTCAACTCCTCCCCTATTATTTTCCCAATAATATAACATTTTTTTCTAAATTAATCTTTTAGTTGCGACATTGTAGGGCAAAAAACCTTTATGGCATAGCCGTGCAGACTTACTAGGCTGTCCAGTGTTCAATACCAAAGAGGACTCTAGACTAGGACTGGACTAGGAAAAACACAGCCTCACAGCCTTGCAATTGAGAAGCACACTTTGTTATATTTACCTGGACATAAGACAAGCTTGACTCGTCTACAACATACATCATTTGGAAGTAAACCACCAAGAATATTGTAGATTTTGAAGAAAATTTACTAAATGTACTCAATTTTGATTAGTTATCAGATTTGTTTTATTGAGGGAATAGCTTCAGAGGGACTTTTTGGTTAAACTGAGTGAAGCAATTTATCACAATCTAACTCTTGGCGTTAAGATTAACTAGAATGTCCATAGACTAGAGCTGCAAACATAAGTGTTTTCCTCCCTTTTTTATTTGTATTCATGCCAACTAGGCAAGATTAATGGTCCAAACAGTTATTGCAGTTCCATCCAAAGTGCCCATTGTAATTAAATGCAGATCTTCTGAATACATCTTGCCCAAATGCACTTAGATGAGCCTGTCCATCTGTCATTTAATCAGGGACACACCTTAGGGCCCTGTGAAATCCTTCATATTCATGGATTTTTCATTTTATTGCCCTTTTTTCATACTGCCATGTTTGAGGACTATCAGAACACATATAAAGTGAACAGTTAATCATCGACAGATGCTAAATCCAGGTTTAAGGACAATAATAAAGTATGTCTTAAAATGAATATACAGGGAGCAGCTGGCACTTTTCTTCCAAGGGGCTAAAATGATGGAACTAGAGTCCTTCAGACAGATAATAAGCTGGCCGGAGAGGTGTAATCAAAGCTGCTAGGTGCTAAACATTTCACTTGCCTAAGGCTTGTTCTGAGACGTCTGTCTACATAAACTCTGCATAGCATGAAACGCGCTGATGACGTATGACGTCTGCGCGAACAGGGTGGGTATGTAAAAACATACATTGACAGGCAGGTATGACATTGTATTTCATTCGGACTGAATACAATAATTGGATGAACATTTTCCGGTCCTACGCCTTCCACAGACGATATATATTTATAAAAAATACATTTAGACCATTTAACATAGTGATTGCTATTATGAGACTTTCAACCAGTATAACAAAACATGTTTCTGTAGAGAATCACCTATTGCACCTTTAAGACTGCTTTAATCGCACAAAATATTTCCACCTCTCCCTGAAAAACCACAGTGAACGCCATTCAGCAGAGTATGATGGGACCATTTCTGCTGTGTAAATATAAAACCCTCGGCACCAGCCTGAGAAGAATTCTTGATAGTTGCCAGTGATGTTGTTGGTCTTCATATCACACATCTAGTTTCAAACGATGCCAAAAGTGGAACAGAGCCGCCTCCTCGCTGTTTGCCCATTTCACGGTAAATTGTGCTAGCGTATGCATGGTGATTCTGAGAGCTGTAACCCACAGAACAGTGCACACACATCGCACTACGGCTCCAGGGACCGAGCGGGGAGAAAAGCAAAAAATGTTGTGTAAATACATGCTTTTGCAACCAGTTCCGGAGATATGAAAAAGCACATTCATTTCTTTGGCAAATACACTGGATTTGTGGGTATCTATCTATAGAATACATATGAGTAACAAACAGCTTACATATAGGCTAGTATGTGATTCTGTCATTGTTCCTTTAGTCACTGTGGATAACAGGTTGTTTTTTTGTTTTTTTTCCTGTGTGGAGTTCTATACATCCTGGAACACTTTCAGCTATGGTGTGAATGTGGGAATATTTGTGTACATAAACACACGTGGGAGCTTTCACCCGCAGCACTAGACAAATATGTTTGTCTAGCTGTGGGAAGGATGGCTATTGAAAATTATTAAAAATTTCACTACAGTGCAACCAAAGACATGAATCATCAGCACTCAGAAGATAAATCTTTTCTGAATGTATACCATTATTGTAGGATTAGTACTAATTAAAATCATTATATACAATTAGAGCTCATCAGAATGGTGCTGTTCTCTCCATGTTTAATTATTTTACTTAGGCTCACAGTTTCAAATGTTTAAAATTGACACAAACAACAATATTTCTGAGCCTAATGTGCTAACACCCTTGGCGGAAGCTTCAAGCATGATGACTTAAGCTTATTTCTCTAATATAGCTGTGGTTGGGTCGTTTGACAAGATCTCATTTGTCGATAAAAACATTTTGTTCTCCCAAATCAAAGAATAACTAAAAATGAGATCTCTTTAATATCATAGTTGTTTCTCCTAGAGAGCATGTGATTAAATTCAGAATGAAATAACAGTTCACCCCATCTATCTTCTAGATACTGATCTTATTGTAGATGATTCATCAATGTATATTATATTCATTGTTTATTTTTTAATTGACATAATTTTTAATCTAAATATCATAACTGAATCCTCTGGTTAAAACGACAATCTTCTCTATGGTGATATATGCAGGACTTTTCCAATCATTTACGCCGCTTAAACACCACCTCTCCAAGTTTGCATTCATCTGCCTCCATTTTCAAGTGGTGCTCACTGCAGAGCCAAATGACATCCAGACATCTTCTCTGGACGTAATGGGTGGAGTTATGTTTAGCAGGGTTATGGGTGGGGTTAGGGTGTAGTTGGACAATCTAGCGCCACCCATTATGTCCGAGGGGGTGGTGGACGTCAAGCTCCACCCATTGGCTCTGTAGTTATTTTTGAGTGCAACACCCACATCTCAAAATCCGATCAATAACTAATGGATTGAACCAAGACCCTGCCCTACATTTTTTTTTAATTTTTGATAATCCATTACATCACAACACTGTAAAAAAATTTCATGATTTGAAACTTTTTTCTTTTGTCAAATTAACTTTTAATTAATGTGGTTCAGATAACAATATTTTGAGTTTCTGTTGATTAAACCATTCACCATTGTATTAACTCAAAATTTTAATTTCAATGAACTCAAAATTTTAAGGCAACCAGGTAACTTACTTTTTTAAGTTAAACCAACAATATTTTTTTACAGTGAATACGGAAGAAAAGATCTGTTGCTACTTCCATTTTATCGTGACTTTAAATGGAGAGCAAATGGCGTAGATCTCCTGCTTTTCAGATTTTTCTCTTTAGAAAGACCTTAGTAATCATACATTTGTATCCTCTCTGGAGCCTAAGATCTCAAAATCTCACTGTGATCAGATTTGCCAAAAGTCTGGAATCAAATGTCAGAGATTTCAAAATAAACTCAATTATATCTCATCAAATTTCTCCAAGACCAAATTAAATTAAGTCCACATTCTGCATAGCTCATTGTATTGTATATCAACAATTGTGTCTATTTTTATTTAATCCAGTTAATCTTAGGAGGAATGTCTGACATAAAAAGTTGATACGTAAATTTAAAAAGTAAGAATGCCATTATGACGCCTGAGGTATAAAGGAGCAGGAGTGACCAATGATGTACCCAATACACTGCTGATGTGTTCATATATCCATTTATTTATTTTTTAGATGTCCTGAATACCTCTTTAAGAAGAACAAGGTCTGGAATGACATTGTTTTTCAGTTGTTTGTTGTATCACTCACTATGCCCAGCAGGGTGAGGAAATAATAGAATGTGTTTATTCTTTTATTTGTTCCATTAGTGCAACTGGCTGAAAATGCTAGCAGAGACCCCCTGCCTGTCTCTTCTCCTCTGCCCTCTCGCTGCAGTGCTCATCCTCTCCCTCCTGCCCCAAACCTAATAGAGCTGGCCTTTCGCTGGCTGCTGAATACTGGAATGACTGCAAATCATTTGCACAGTGAAAAACCTCTGCCAGTCCAAGCAACACTATCTTGTTTGTGTTTTATTATGGAGGAGGACTGACCATGCAGTTAATATCAATGGTAGCTGTTTATAAATGTCACATTATACAACAACCACTAAAGTGTAACTTCGCTGATTTTCAACCCACTTTGTATTGTTACAGTGTCAATAGTATATGTAAATGAACAATTCTTACCTGGAAAGAAAAATTCATGTTTTTTTTGTTGTCTGGGTTGGCGGAACTGACAGAACAGCAGTTTCTTTCCAGCAGTTTTCTTTTCCCCCTCCGTTTAGCCTAAAACACTGTTCGTGGTTATCCAGTTTGAAATGTTGACTACAAACGTGGAGGTTTTTCAGACTTCCCGTCGCACCATTCTCTCCGTATTTACATTTCTTTGCAGCCTTTGGCCACTTCCTACAATGCACTGGATCCTTCACTGGAAACCGAAAGTAACTCACTAAACATTTACTCTTTGAATTCTTGCACCCTGGAACAATACAAGTTTACATCATTATGACTAAAAGTTTGCAAAGAAGTATTTCCAACTAAAGCAAGGCAGTATTTGACTCTGGTAAGTTTATCCATATCAGGCTAGTGGGAGTGGCCTTGGACAGCAATATACCCCATGCATTATGGGTGTTGAAGTTTTCCTACTTGGCAAAAGGGAAGACAACCGCCTTTTTTCTCTAGTCAGGTAGCACCAATTAAAAAAAAAAAAAAAAAATCGTCTTTTTCTGTATTGGCAGCCAAGTTTTATTGAAAGCCCATTTTGCCAGCGGTGAAGTACCCCTTTAAACATTTATTTTTCTTTTTCTCAGTGGTTTAAAGTTGCAATGTAATGGAAGTACCAACAGATCTTTTCTTTCGTATTGTGACATACATTAAAGTGAAACAGATTATTGACAAGACTTGGTTGTTCATTAGTTATTGATAGGGTTTAAATGGATCATAGTTGATCTGTGATCGTACAGACCAGGCCCCACGGTTCGGCATGCATGTGATTCATGGATTAATTGCAAAGTTTAACCATCATAGAGTGAAAGTTTATCATTTGCAAGTGTTCCTCTTTAGCATCAGACACATACACACAAAATTATCAACAAATTATCAAAACACCTATTGTATCTCGGCAAGCATTCCCCTAAAAACAGTCAATTATATTTTAAGTGAGCGTAAACAGTTGAGCCTATAATACCTGCTGCTGTCTATCTATCATCAATGTTAATCAAACAACAAAACACAGCTTTAACAAAGACTATATTTAATTTATATACATTTTACATTTAGGCCTAATTATTAAATTTCTGGACCTGAATGCTACAATTAGACCTTACTTTATTTGTAAATTTATTATATTGTATGTATCTATGCTTGTAACTAGTGTATTTGTTCTTTTGTTTTATTGATGTTTTTTTTAAGTGCAATGTGAAAAAAGTATAAAGTTTGCAAGGTTCTGCAGAGCAGTTAATTCAGACAAAATGAAACACTCTCCAGCAAGATTGTTCAGTAGTCTGGTGGATTGTGGGAAGAAACTGTTCCTTAATCTAGATATTTTGTCCTGAAGGCTTCTTCGCCCTTTTCCAGATGGTAGGGGTGTGAACAGAACATTGGATGGGGCAGAGATCCCGCTTTATACACTTCTCATTAGAGATATCCGTGATAACAGGGAGATTGGTATCAGTGATGAACAGGGCCATTTTCAACAAGCATGGCAGGGGCTCCCTGTCTGAGCTGGAACATACCTACTCTTGTTAGAAGTAAAGGAAGGTCTTAATTGGTTCAAGCTGAAAAGTGCCAAATCTCATCTAAAACCAACAAACTAGTCCAGCCTGACCAGCTTAGGTTGTTTTGTCAAATGTAATCATCAGACTTATCACTTTGAAATGGCCTCCAGGGGATCTCCAGACATCACAAAACAAAAAGTCATTGAATGTGATGACAAAACATGTAAATAAAAATGACAAAGTGTCAAATAATACAAGTTCATGACCCGGTTTCACTCCCAGCAAAGTTTTGTTTAAGGTAAGATCACAGAAAACAATTACTACTAAAGTACGTTTGAAAGTTCAAAAGATAGATATTTTCCTGTATATTTCCAGTAACGCCTGATAAACGAATGAAAAAAAAAACAAAAAAAAAAACATTGCAAAGGGATTTTAATGGTATGCTATCTAGGAAGACAACTATATAAGCTTACAAGATAATGAAAGGCTGCATACATAATGCATATATATGGCATTATGTTATTACATACTACAGTATGACATTGACAATGAACTCAGATGAAGAGAATTATATGAATAGATCAGTCCATGCTAGTCAAAAGATTTCAGCGACACAAAAAGTGAGATAGGATAAGCTGATGGGATCACTTGTTATATGCACATTTAAAGCTGTTCTACAAATTGACAGTGGATCAGGAGGCCTTTAAAATCAACATGAAACAATGCTTTTATTTCCATAATGGTACATATTTCAAAGAAGATCTAGAGAACAGAAAAATGTAGAGCGAGACTTGATTTTATTCATGGGAAACTGATTGGATACATGGTGGTTGAAGGGGCTGAAAAAATAATAGGGCTTGGTGGCACAGATGAACAAGAGACAATTTTAGAGACAGAGAATGCTCACATTTTACATTTATTTTATATTTTGATGAAAGCTTATGAAGACAGCCCTTTTTTCGGTGAAATAACTAAAGGGTTAAAGTATGGCTGGTTAGTGTGATCCACTTAGCACCTGATGGTAGATACTGTAACTACACCATTTTAGGGGCAAAAAGCATTTTTTTCCGATGATGGCCGTTCAAATAGTAGCTAGGTATTTCGATGAAAGCATTTTATAAATCATTAATGGATTGCTTTCCCTTATACACCTCCTTGGGAATAACATGCATTAAAATTGTAGTGACACCTGAAAATTATATTAAGAAAGTAAATATGGTCAATTTTGATATTTAAGAAACCAAGCAGTGTTGTCAAAAATATTTAGATACGTATCGATACTGAACTATCTGAAACGATTCCGATACTCATTTTACGCAAAATTGATACTCCGAACCCAGCTGCGCTTTCTTGCTCTCTCCTCTCTCAGATGGCAAATTGACTCACCCGCCTCCTCTCACTCACTCATCTCATTCGCTGTGGTTGAAGTTTTGTTACAGGGATTGAATTTCAGCACGGGGTTGCATGTATTGCCCACAATTTTACTTATTCCCTCAGTTTTCGTGCTCAAACCAAAAGCGCTTGCACCACTGATCTATATAAAGCTCTGAACACACCAGGCCGACAGTCGGCCATCGGGCAGTTTTTGTTTTCTCAGTGTGTTCCGCACCGTCTGCTGAAGTTGGTCCTCGTCGGCTTTTTTTCGGCCGATTTGACATGTTGAATCGGCATCGGAGCTCGTCGCTCTGTCAGGCCATCTGATCATTCTGATTGGCTGTTCAGCTACTGCCACCTGCTGGTACGGAAAGGCATTTCATCTTACGCAGGCGCAGAATGGACCGTCGGCTGTAATTTTACACACAAAATTATGTCAAAGTGTCTGACTTTGCGAGTATTCAGGTAAACACAGCCTTGGAACATAAATAGTTCCAAAAAGAAAACGCATGTCGTGTAACAGTATATTGGATCCACGCAAAAGCTCTTAAAGTGACAACAGCCTAATAAACCTGCTGCTATCTGTCATGTTAATCAGTGCACAAAAGACAAAGAAAATCACTCATTGCTCTTGACTGAATAACTTTTGTAACTTTAATTGTAAGCATTAATCTGTATTTAATTTTTACAATGAAGATTATCCAGTGTTATTTTAATTTTAATTCCAGTATCGTGACAACACAACATTCTCTGTCAGACTTTATGAACTTGATATGACAGATTTGTATACCTTAGATATGACTTCTTTTACTAAATCAATTTTGAATTTTTAACCGGTTTGGGCATGTGCATGCAATAACAGTAGTGAAGAAAACGAGAAAAATTCACGCTACACTGCTTATGTGCTTGTTTTTCTGTGAAATGCTGCAATGCCTCTTGAGCGCTCTGAAATATACATGCCATTTACATTTATTTGGCTTCCCAGAATCCACAGCCTCAGAGTATCTCTGAGACAGCGCAACTCATTTGGCATTCCTGTAGGTTTACCTGAAAAGCTGCTTAGCATGATTGAGTATGCTAATTCAGAATAGTTAGTGTCTCTCGTTCTCAACTTTGAGGGTTTAATATGCTAAAAAATATGTAATACCTGACACACAGATATTCAAATGAAACATTGCTTATTGTTACATTCTGTCATGAACGTACATTTTATATCTAAAAATGTATGCAATTCTAATTAAAATGCTGTAAAAACATCTAGGAGGAATCAGGGGATGTCATAAGCCACTTTTCCACCGTCAAACCGAACGGTTCTAAGAATGGTAAAACGGTTCCAGTTATATTTTCATTTGAGCTTGGTTCGGCATGGAATTCTCGTGCTAGTAGTGACGAGTGACATCGCCACTCAGGATTGGTCACTTGTCTGTTGCCTGGCTACCAGTTTCTCTGTAGCTGGCCAAGCGTGATATTTGAGTGAAGTAAAC
Organism: Mylopharyngodon piceus; assembly: GCA_039654765.1. Taxonomy (NCBI): domain Eukaryota; kingdom Metazoa; phylum Chordata; class Actinopteri; order Cypriniformes; family Xenocyprididae; genus Mylopharyngodon; species Mylopharyngodon piceus. The sequence continues at coordinate 10,199,588 of CM077448.1, read as the reverse complement.
AAGTTTAAATAAAATTAAAAGAAATATCTGATCATCCTCCATAATGTGGTCGCTATTTACATACGTCTGTAAACTCTTGCATTTCCAAAGCAATGACTGACGCATTTGTATTACATTCCAAAGAGCTCTGTTATCAGCCCCATGGTGGAAGATGAAACCATATCCATATTGGCTGGGCAAGATCGGCACGGAATGGTTAAGCATGGTTTGGCCTGACGGTGGAAAAGCGGCTATAGATTTGGATGTAGGAGGAAAGAAGATTACTATCTGCACTTTAATATGGGAATTTAGCTGAGGGAAGGAAATCCTTTTTCAATGGGAGGAATAATCAATGATTTCTCACAGAAGAACCTAATAATATGGTCTGAAAAACAAATCCATTTTGTTTTAGCCTTGACGGGGAGTCTGTCTGATGTAATTCATCCTAAAACCTGTTCAACCGAAATGGCCCTCTTCACTGGGTGCCATTATAACAGAGGGGGGTTGGACATGGGGGTTTGGTGGGACATTGAGGAATGCACTCATGTTATTTCTGGTAAAACAACAACACCATGGGTAATTGAGTGATTGTGGTTATGGCCTACTCTATTTTTCCACCTTTACCTCAGGCGACAGGTGAGGCAGGCAAGAGGGTTCCATGTGTTGCCCGGGCCTTGGCCTCAAGCTGATTGATGTATAATGTTATGTCCCATATATAAGCTCGCCGTGGATGAATTTCACATCCATCCCATCCCTCTGACAAAACACTTTTATTCCCTTTACCCCCCATTTTCATTCAATTTGCTGATAAAAATCACCATGAAATCAAAACTGACAATTCTTATTTTTTACAGAATGTTGCAGTGTTTATTATTAATGATTTATCCATGCACATAATTATAAAAAAAACAAAACAAAACAAAAAAAAAAAGCATGCCCCCTTGTAATCTTTAATCAAAACATCTGCTCTCTTCATGACGTACGTCTCAGTGGAAGGTGTCCCACCTTATTCTCCACAATTAACCACAAACTGGTATTCAGATCTGCCTCCATTTAGTTAGCAAACCCAACTTCCTACAATCCAATTAACTCCTGAAGGAAGAAATCAAGTCTCGCCCTACTTTTTTTCTCATCCTAAAAGCAGTTTCACTCGGATCCTCTTAATGCCGACTTAAAGCGTGCCATATACTCACTTTACAAACAGTAGTTTTGAGCAGTAGCACATTCACTGTTGTTTGGAGAATTTTCATGGGCGAAAGCCAGTTATTTCAATAGGAATTTCATGCGAGGCCAAAAAACTTTCCCCAAGAATATTTTAAAATGGGTTCAAGGTTGTCACACAGGTTAGCTGTTTTGACCAAAAATAGCTCAGGTACTCACATGAATGCTTTAACTTGTTTAAAGTCAGAAAACAGCATAACAATCTCCTCTCACTTTATTATTACATGCAGCCCCTACTGGTTGCATGGCTGCTGGGTGGTCACTGACTCGAAAGACCTGTGCCACTTCTGAGAAATTGTTATTACCCCAGGCCATGGGCTGGTAAACATGGATTGAGCCTTTTTGCGTGGCATTGGATGTGTAATGCCACTGTAAGGCCTTTCACAGGTCTGATCAAAGGAAGTGTGTAATGTGCCAAACAACTGAGAATGTGATCCCACAAGTGAAACAGTTGGACCTGCAAAGACATTTAAAAATAAATAAATAAATAAAACAACTGACTCTATGTACAGTTATGAAATTTTATGTATTTCTTTACTTATTCAAATGTCTAAAGAATTATGCTTAATTGAATAAGGCCCATTTAAACTAAGATCTGAGCAATGATGAAAGGTAAGAGCAAAATTAATATTTATTGGTTGTGCTGATCAACAACCAAATTTACTCTGTTACAATAGATTAAACAGTTTTTACTGGTTAGCATGGCTCTGTTGATGACATAACTACATACTCTGTGGCCAAAAAGATCTATAATTGCTATTCAAACATACACTATTATCCCTGAAGTTGTTTAACTCAAATTAATTATGTACATACATAAACCCCAACATTTTTTTTCTGAATTACTCAATTTTTTCGAGTTAGGTGCACAATTTTTTCATTCCATTTAATTTTTTAAGTTTAACAGAGCTTATTTTCATCTGTTGTCAATGGCAAAGAACTAAAGAAGATTAACAACGCCACTCCTGGCAGAGTGCAGTGCAATAGACTGAAGATTTTGACTGGCTGTCTGAACTGACATCGGGCATGGACGCAGCACACATTTTTATCAATGTTTGCTGGAGAGTAGAAGGACTTTACATTTTAGTCTTAAACAATCCATACATTATTAATTATTAATAAATGAGAGGTAGGCCTATAACAGTTAGCCAATAAAAATAATAAATGTAATTTTAGGCTGCATTTACATGTCAATTCCAAAATTTTCACCACAGTCTTTAACAGATCAATCGCAACCCCCACTTTTAACCACTTTTATCCCATATCTGGTTAATGATCCACATTAAACAAACGGGCGAATAACAAACCTACTGTATCTTCACTGTAAGCCCACTCTAAAAAAAGTAATTCAGGAGACCTGTAACTACAACTTCAATCATCACATTAAATTAATATTGTGCGAAAACTCAAATATCTGCTTTATTTTATTTTTTAAATGAACTTGTAGTAACTTAATGAAATTGTCTTCTTGATAACTTTGGATACTGGGTAGTGGATTTCTAGTTCCCAGCATGCTCTGCATAAGACTGGATATGGAGAATAAATGTTGAAATTAGGTGTCATTTTATTTGTTTTTTTAGTGAAAGGAAAGACCTGTTAGTGTTTAACGCTATTATGTCTGACATTTAAAAGAGTTTCTGTCATGTTGAAGTGTTTGTGGTTACCATTGTGCTGAAGAGTAGATGACATGAAGGTAAACACTACATTGACAAAATAAGCAATGACTGCACTAATGCCAGTGACAAAGTATACAATATGCTTCTTGCACAAATATGCATTTTAAAAGCCAAAAATTAAAACATATGACTACAAAGGTATACTGTAAGCCTATACAAGTTGATTGAACTTAAAAAATGTATGGAAACTCGCTGCCCTAAAAAACATTTAATGTAGGCTACTTAACATTTCAATAGCATTGCTTTAAAAACTGTTAGTTCAATGAATACAGAATTGTATATGCTTACAGTGTACCTTTATAGTCATCCATTTTCATTTTTCTTACATTTTTTTTTTTTCAGCTTTAAAAAAAATACATATTTTTTCAAGCAGCATATTGTGTATATTAATATTGTATAATATTGTATATTGCTAATATTTCATTATATTATAAATGTTTTACCTGTGCCATCCAAGCAACTGCCACTGAGATGAATAGGAATCCAAATAGATTTTCTTGGGTTAGCATTGGCAGTTAGCAAAGTGTCCGCTATGGAATCAAGAATAGGAACTATCATAAACAGAAATAAACATATGACATTTATTTCATTCTGACCAATAGCTCTATTTCTGAAAGTTATGAGAGTTTGGATTAATATTGTATTGGACACTGCAATAATATGTTGCCGTTTTCTGTCATATGCAATTGCACAGGCAAGAGATGACAAAGGGGAAAAAAAATAGAGATTACACAAAGAAAGAGACCTAGGCCCGGTTTCACAGACAGGGCTTAGCCTAAACCAGGATTAGGCCTTAGTTCAATTAGGATATTTAAGTAGTTTTTATAAACATACCCTAGAAAAAAACATTACTGGTGTGCATCTTAAGACAAAACAATGGCACTGACATATTTTAAGATATGTCAGAACAAGTTACTTTCAGTTAAAACAGCTCAAACATGATTTAGTCTAGGACTAGCTTAAGCCTCGTCTGTGAAACCAGGGGGCTAGAGAAATAAATGTAAAGACAGAAAGCATCTGGAAACTGAATTTTTGGAAACAGATGTAGTTCTTTTACAGAACACCTACTGTATCGGTGTTAATTATATCATGACAGGCCTTATTTTTTCTGTAAGAAAAAATAATGACATTAACAACAACAAATAATATTATCATGGTCTCTTTCCCTCCCTCTCCAAGGGTTTATTTAATGAACCCTGGGGACCAGTGTGCTCTTTCCCGAGAACTATAAGATCAGACCTGCTTTAGCATATCAAAGCAGTTTGAGAGAAAGAAATGCTCTCATTATTCCAAACCAGAAGCATACAACAGAGTCAAGCAAAAGGAGCACAGTTTATAAGCCTCCATACCATATCAGTACTGTAAGAAGCAACTTAAGACCAAAAGAGCTGCAGGGGGAGGATTTGGCCACACAAAAAATAATCACTATCATTATTTGAAACAGTATCTGAAAGGAACAGGTGCAATAAAACCTGTAAAAAAAAGCTCCCTTTTTTGTTTTATGTCATATTCATACTGGAGTGTAAATTTCTGCTCTAAATTGTGGTGTAATGGGGCTTGGATCTTAACTGCACTTTTCCAGATGTAAAAATGCTGTCATTTACTCACCCTCATTTTGTTCTGAACCATATGACCAACTTCTGTAGAGAAAAAGAAAAAAAAAGTGGTTTTGAATACTATTCTGGTAACTCTTTTCAATATATTTAATGTGAATAAGAACAAAGACTGCAAAGCTTCAACATGACAAAAAAAAAAGCACAACAACCACAAATGCTCCATATGGTGTGTGCAAGTTTTCTGAAGCTCTTTGTATGAGAAACAGACCAACATTTGTCACTGACAGTGACATCTCCTTAATGTCATTGAGAGAAGTATATATCTGAATCGTACATGAATCTTTCTTTTATGTCAAATCTTTTTAATAAATTGTCAATGTCAAGAATCAATTGATCGGATTCAAAAAATGGCCTGAATGGCCTATCACTCATCCAGTCACAATGGTGAAAGATAATCATTGAATCGGTTCATCACATAAAGCTGTCACATGACTTTGGAAGTCATATGGATCACATTTATGATCATTTATGATACTTTTAAGGTGTATTGAAGCTTAAAATTTCCAGTCGTCATTCACAGTAATTTCACAGAGAAAGAGAGTCATTCAGGTTTGGAACAACACGAGGATGAGTAAATGATGACAGAATTTTACATTTGGGATAAATCTATCTTTTTTAAAAACTGCAGTGCATTTTTCCCTCCTATCTCTTCTCTCTTTTTTCTTCTCATCATGCAACCTGTATTCTGCTTGAACCTGATAGGCTGCTTTTGAAGAAGCACCAGACTGCTGAGTTTCAGTCATGATTAATTAAGTCAGTCAAGTATGGTGTGTAATTTAGGAATGTGCCCATCCATATCAGTTTTAGCCATCACTCAGACATAGTGATGGGGTTAAAGGTGGACCTGTTTACAGCTGCATGCATTAATAATATAGATTTGCTCCCTTCACCATGTCAGGAAGTGACATGCTGTCAGTGAAACATACAGATTTCCTTCATTCATATTCTGAAAGATTGTCCTCTTGGACGTGTCACACTCTCTGCCCCCTCAGCTCAGTGTTATTCTCTGAAATAGTATGTGTTTGATGGCACTAGTTTCTATTTCGAGTTTTCACAAGTCAGTGGTATTCCTTTCTTTTTATATTTGTCTAATTGTGAGTAAGTCATATGGTCACTCGTGCCGTTCTAAATCTGATGACTTCCCAATGTTGTTTTGAACCCCACTGACTTTCAGGGAAATTACAATGTTTGACATTCTTCAAAAAATCTTCTTTTGCGTTCCTCAGAAAAAGTCATATAGGTTTAGAACAACATGGGGTTGAGTAAATCACGACAGAATGTTTTGTTTATGGGTGAACAGTACATATTTTAGAGATTTAGAATCAAATTGTGACATGTAGGAAAATGATAACAGAGTAGTGCAAATTATATCAAGATTGCAGCAAACTGAGTTGAACCTTTGTCATGACCAGAATGGCTTAATACACAGAGCGGCTACAAAATAGCTCTTTGTATTCCATTTGCATAGGCCTACCATGTTAATGATGGAAATTGTTTAGATATTGTCAGTCAACTGTCCTAGCAATCACTGTGAGCGGGCAATTTTCTCCCTAGTAACCAGGTGCTTGTCTCTTGTGAGTGCATTTGCAGAACTGCCTTCCATCAATTCATATAAAAAAATGTCACTTTATTTTCCACAGCGGGGAATTCATTTCTGAATATGATTTTCTTTGACAGTAAAAATGGATATATGGTCTAAATAATAATGTTTAAAGACTTTTCTAGATGCTATGTGCTGGTATGTCCAAAACATTATTTTATATATATATATATATATATATATATAAATAACTGAATCAACTGTTATTTTTACAGATGTCCTATCTTATTCTTACTAATGTCGTTTTTTCGCTCTGGCTGTCTTAGTAGTAGGTTTAACTTGAGATCTAAGATTTAAATTTTTCTAAAGCAGGTCGATTTTTGGTTTGCTGTTTTTTTTGTTTGTTTTTTACTTTCTATTCATCAAAGAACCCTAAAACTTGTCGAACATCCAAAACAAGGCTGTGTGCTGGGCTAAATGCACTCGCTGTATGTGCGTACTGTACATATGATGGTATATGATGAAGCTGACAACTCGTGGAGAGCTTATAAAATATGTAAAGGAGTCAAAACAGTGGCATGAATCCATCCGTCACACACACAAACGAAGATCTGCTGCGAGGAGACGTGGTTCTTATGACTGTACTAAATTGTGATTGGCAACATCACGACTATGACGACTATGACATTTACATGTCTTTGATCTGTGTTGCGCTCATATTTCAGTCAAACCGCTCCAGAGTTCGTTTAAAAGTTTGTGTGGTGCGCACTAGGGTTCGGATGGCAGCGTTCACACTTATTCAAATGAACAGAGCAATCACACTACACTGTAAACACTAACGCTCAAAATACTTAATTGGTTTGAGTAGGACAAAATTAAATTTAACAAATTAATTCAGTTAAATTAACTATTATTAGTATTTAGAACTTTCTTTTTCTTTTGAGTTCACAGCACTGACATATTTCAAGTAAACTGAATGGTTTCATTGTTTTGAGTTGTATGAACTCATTTCTTTTAATTTAGACTAACTTAATGGGTTAGTTCACCCAAAAATGAAAATTATGTCATTAATTACTCACCCTCATGTCGTTCCACACCCGTAAGACCTTCGTTCATCTTCGGAACACAAATTAAGATATTTTTGATAAAATCCGATGGCTCAGTGAGGCCTGCATTGACAGCAAATTAATTTAGACTTTCAAATGCCCAGAAAAAAGACATATTTAAAACAGTTCATGTGACTACAGTGGTTCAACCTTAATGTTATGAAGCAACGAGAATACTTTTTGTGCGCCAAAAAAACAAAATAACGACTTTATTCAACAATATCTAGTGATGGTCGATTTCAAAACACTGCTTCATGAAGCTTCAAAGCTTTACGAATCTTTTGTTTTGAATCAGTGGTTCGGAACGTGTATCAAACGATCTCAAACTGCCAAAGTCACATGATTTCAGTAAACGAGGCTTTGTTACATCATAATTGTTTCGAAATTTCAATGGTTCACGTGACTGGCAGTGCTCCAAACCACTGATTCGAAACAAAATATTTGTAAAGCTTCGAAGCTTCATGAAGCAGTGTTTTGAAATCGTCCTTCACTAGATATTGTTGAATAAAGTCTTTTTTTTTTTTTTTTTTTTGCCACACAGAAAGTATTCTCGTCACTTCATAACATTAAGGTTGAACCATTGTAGTCACATGAACTGTTTTAAATATGTTTTTAGTACCTTTCTGGGCGTTTGAAAGTCTAAATTAACTTGCTGTCAATGCAGGCCTCACGAGCCATCTGATTTTATCAAAACGACATGAGGGACAGTAATTAATGACAGAATTTTCATTTTTGGGTGAACTAACCCTTTAAGTTTAACTGAAACTGGGCTGGGATTTTTTACTTCCCAGCATGCTTTGCCCATGGCACTCGAAAGGGAGAGTAAATGCTAAAATTAATTGTTATTTAATGTTTTTTTTGCAGTGATTAATATTTTGTTATGCTAATTTAGAAGAGTTTCTGTTAATGTGGGTTTTTGGAGAGTTACCATCATGGTGACAAGTGGCGCATGCTGCTTGGTTTGAGAGCAGGTAAGTTACAAAGTACCTTTTTTAAGTTCAAAATAATAATCTTACTTAAATTTTGAGTTTCTTAAAAAAAAAATTCTCATTCAACTTTAAGTTGAACTTATTAGGGTTTACAGTGAAGTAAATAACTCATGTAATTTGCAAAAACTCAAAATAAAAAAAAGTTAATTAACTAAATCTTTTAAGTTAATTGCTATCAAAATGTATGAGTTAGCTAACCCAGTACTTCAAGTTAGGAGCATTTAACATGCATGAGTACTACAAACTCAAAACTTGATAGTTCTGCTTACTTAAAATTGGGAACATCATAACTCTTGATGTAACTTGATGTAACTGATTACCTCAATTTTTTTGAGTTAGCCCAGCTTATTTGGGTTTACACTGTAGAGTTTGTTTTAACCAAACCAAACTTGCCAAGTGTGAACATCCTAAATGCAGCCTTGGTTGATCATAAGAGATTTCTTTCAAAAACATCAAAAAATCTTTTCTTTTTGGGTACACTGTGATCATTTAAGACTGCGTAGTTGGAGATTGATGATATATGCTTCACCTTTTAACCTTTTTTTAAAAAATTGTTAAAAAGACCACCTGCCAAACATCTCAAAAAACCTCTTCTACAACTCTTCCTCCTCATTCTTCCATGAAAAGGAGAGTCAGCACTCCTACCAAAAGGCTCTTTTTGTTATTTCGCTGAGTACTGAATTCAAAGTGTTGTAATTAAGAGAAGCCAGCTCACTGTTGCAGCTACCGCACAAACTGGCACAGCAGCAAGGTGGACAGCTCTAGTGCCAGGGGTTCATTAGAGTACTGGACACGTTTCTATGCCTGCCAACCTTAAAAGCTGTGATTTGATCACAGTTTGATGTGGTTAGACTATAGCTTTAAAAGCACTTTGTTGTCATGCCATGGCTGGCACAAAATACCAGCATAACTAGGCATTCAAGAAATGCAATTTAAAAATCCTGTATGTTTTTTCAGCATGAACAAGTCTGCATTGCAGACCTTCAAGCTTAGCCAACAAGTATATTAGCCAAGATCCTTCAAGGTGCTACAAGTGATCTATCCACTTAAAAGATAAAACTAATTGATCCGGATATGGTCTTCCAGTCGTTTGTATAGGCATCCAAGCACTATGAGCTTTTTGGATCATTTAGTTGTTAGCTAATATCATTTTTGAAGTTATGCCAAAATGATACTTGTATCCAAAGATTGCAATAGACATCTTAAAGCAGCTGATGCTAACTATTCCTTTGCACATCAAAGAGCTTTTAATGAACCATTTGTGACCAGCTTAAGAGTAACAATTGTACAATGAGATGTTAGCTAATTGTCAAGGCAAAAATGAGCCAAATATTACTAACAGAAAAAAATAAACTGAATACTAATCTCAAGATCACACTGAGGAAATCTGTTGCAAAAGTTTTTGTAAAAAGTCTTTGCCAGTTCATTTTGGCAGGATCATTCTGTTCCAAAATAAATAAGACGAATCTCTCGCATATCCATATCAAAATCAAAACCCAAGAACACAAGCAAGAACACAGGCCTACATGTACAGAAATAAACACCACACTGAGCTCTGTGGTCTATTCAGGGATAGGGACGTTTCCAGAGAATGATGTGGGTGTGAAGCGAAAGAGTGATGAACAATCATAGCCAAGGTCGTCGGCTGATTTGCCGTACTGAAGAGTCATCTGCCGAGCCCATCGCAGGCCATGGCAGCCATTTAAATCTGCTCTTATTGGAGCTGATTTTCCTCATCGGTACACACTCCTCTGTTAGCGACAGAGCATCAATCCCACTAAAGGCCTATACTGATAACAGGCACTGTATTTATCAAGGATATACACACTTGAATGGAAGTCCTTCTCTGTACTGCCAGTGTCTACAGGCAGGAATGCCTTCACTGGAGTCAGGGGAAATGAAGCAGAGCCCATTTTAACCCTAGTGAAAATAGGCAATATAGGAAAAAATTATTTTATATAATACTATTAAATAATTTTGCAAAAGCCAGCATCTAGTAGATAGCATATTTGAGTTAATAATATCTAAATAATATAATTTCTTTTCTCTTTAATCATCTGTACATCAAATCTTCACATGATAAAACAGTAAGCCATGATAACATACACCTACAAACTCAAACATGTTCCAAATATATTTATATATAGGCCTATGTAATATATTTTAATATACAGTCAAACCAAAAATTATTCAGACACTAGACATAATTTTTTATATATTTTTACTAGTGGGTGCAGGACACTATAGTTCATTTATGTAAGTGAGGATAGCAAAATAAAGTAAACTGACATATTATACCCAAAAATTCTTCATACAGTGGACTACAAGTAAAATTGATAAATTTGGAACCAAAAATTATTCAGACACTTTGACCTGACCATGTTTTGCTTAAGTGTTATCTGACATAATTAAGATTAATATTTTCTGACACAGTTTAACTCTGAGACCTTGTCATGTTTTATTAAAAAAAAATTTAAACTATAGTGAATAAACTGTATTAATGAATGAAATGTTCAAGGTGTCTGAATAAATTTTGGTTTGACTGTATATTAAAATACAAAACAGTTAAATAGTAATGTTTGGTTACACTTTATTTCAATGATCCACTTTAGACATTCACTCATTAGAGTATTAGTAGATTGTAGTAGACTGTTACTAGACTGTTAGGCCCTGTTTACACCTGGTATTAAGATGTGTTTTGGTCCATTGGATCACAACTGGACGGTGCTAAATACAGGTGTAAACGGGGTCTAAAAGGTTTTGAGCTTTCTCAAAACCGGACTGCTTTCGTAGCGTAGACGCTCATGTCGTCGAATGCGTTCGAACAGCCACAAATAACCGCCTACTTTCCGCCTACTGACTTAAAGGGTTAATTCACCCAAAAATGAAAATAATGTCATTTATTACTCACCCTCATGACGTTCTACACCCGTAAGACCTTCGTTCATCTTCAGAACACAAATTAAGATATTTTTGAAGAAACCTGAAGGCTCAGTGGGGCCTCTATTGCCAGCAAGTTAATTTACACTTTCAGATGCCCAAAAAGGTACTAAAAACATATTTAAAACAGTTCATGTGACTACAGTGGATCAACCTTAATATTATAAAGCGACGAGAATACTTTTTGTGTGCCAAAAAAACTAAATAATGACTTTTCAACAGTATCTAGTAATAAATGACAAATATATATATATATATATATATATATATATACTTTTGGGTGAAATAACCCTTTAATGCAAGTGCGCCAGCCAGAAGGGATTTAAACTTTGTAGGCTGAAGACCCAAGTTTGGTCTGAAGACGAAAAACATACCAAGCACAATGTTCTCTCACCGTTCTTGATTTCTAACAGCTCTCATCGAGTTCGCCGTGGTCTTGCAGCTATCAGTGCAGAACTGTATGCTGATACTTTCTGTATGTTTTTCTATCATCTACAGGCGCGTTCATATGTAAATTGTGCAAGCTTATTTTGTCCATTAGATCAAAAGATCTGAAAAAGCCCATACATTTACCTGCCCATAGACCCTCCCCTCGAACAAACCAGTACAGAAGTGGTTGAAAGTGGACAAAAGAGAAGGATTAAAACACCAGATATAAACAGGTATGTGTCTGCCTCATCTACTTGTGATTCGATCGACCAAAACGCATCTCAATACCAGGTGTAAACAGTAGAATAAGCTGACATGTAGTTGCAAAGTTACTTATAGTCAGAAGAATGTCTGTTGGGGGAGCATCAAAATAAAGTGTTAGCAGATATTAAGCAGACAGTCTACTAATACTCTAATGAGAGTTAGCTGACATGTCGTTCCAAAGTTACTTACTGTATAGCTAGCAGATGTCTAAAGTGTTCCATCAAAATAAAATGTTACCTAATGTTTAACCAAACACCTCCAAAACAGCTCAGTGCTGTTATAACCTTGTCTTGGAGAATCCCAACAAGCTGTCGTCTGTTCGCTTGTTTGCATCTGTCTGAATGACAGTGAGGGTGTAATCACTTGTTTGAACCCCACAGAATACAGGGGTAGACACAGACTGAACATGCTTTTCCCCATTTAAAGCAGCACCATAGTGATTTTAGTGGTGTACAGATAAAATTTGCTTCATTTCTTTGTAGGTAATCGCCCATTTCCCAGTAGGATATTATGGTAATCACACAAAATGAACAACAAAAACCACAGCTCACAGGCTGGGCATATCTTTACAGAAACACTGTACATGGTAACAAGCTGGGATATTCACAGCTAAAGAATGACACATTTGAGCGAGTTGAGGAGGGGGTTTGAGAGAAGCATCTTGACTGCCCAAGACGTTCTCCACATATCTCTGCCAGACTGGTTTCTCTAACACACTTTCTGCCTGCACTTGAAACCAAGATGGCTCAAATCTGTTTTTCTTTAAAAAACACTGAGACAGTTCTTAGGGAGAGACAGACAGTGTATGTTCCCTTACTTTTCATGAATGATTCAGCAGGTACAACCTGGAATAGAGATGGTCCCCTGCTCCCGCCCCATCCTGAGGGGGCGTGAAGTTGAAGATGCACTCCTGGAGGGCTGGGGAGGGCTTTGGTGCTCTGTCTCTCTCTGTCAGACCGTATGAGGAAATGAGAGGTGGAAAGATATTGAATTATGAATGATTTTTATCTCACAGTTCACAGATGAGAGAGAGAAGCATTGAATTAGCATTCAGGGAATGTCTTGTGAGTGAAGGAGGAAGAGCAGAGGGAAGAGAGAAGCGAACAGAAGGGTAACCGCTCCACCACACCACCCAGAAAATGCCCTGAAGAACATTGAATCTACAAATGTAACAAGTCACATTAGTGGAGCTTTAGTACATGTAGAAATGGCCGTTTTAAGACCTGTCTGACACTCTGTTAACATCTATTATTGTATCTGCATGCTGTATGCATATTTGTAAACATATACCAGTGAAATTAGACTGACATTTTCTTGGTTGTATAATTGTGTTATTCCATTCTCTTAGGGACAAAATGTTTTCATGGCCAATTAATTTGATCTAATTTAAGCCACAGAAGTGTGATATGTCTAAATTTGTCACCATACTGTGAATCATTATACTGTATGTAATGGCAGTTTGGTAAGAAAAAACATTAAAAACATTAAAAACATGCATCATTATTAACTGGAGAATTAATTATTATTATTATTATTATCTTTTTTTTATTTGTCTACTAATATTGTCCAGCAATCTATATGCATTTTTTTCTGAAACTAATGGAAATTCCAACCAGTGTGATTTCCACAGTTAGGTGATATTTACCTAGTTTACTTCACTCTAAAGCTGTAAAGATGGTAGAATTCAAATCGCACAAATCCGGATTGTCATGCATCAGCTAAACAACTGCTTTTGAGATGAATAAGAATTTTAATAGTAGCTTTTACTAGGTATTATAGGCTTCATTGTGTAAACCTTTATTGACACTGTTCATAAATAAGGCAATTCTGGATTCAGGCTCATTTTTAATTGGTACAACATTGTACAAAGGAAAGACGTAACATCAACAAAGGATAAATGTCAACTGTCAAAGTATGTCACAACTGCCTTTGTGAGCACCAATAAACAGCTTTGTAAATGGCATTCAGGTGTCCAGAGAACTGCTAATTTCTCAAGGAATAGATTCTGGTTCAGACTATTATCATTTTACTGTTCTGTTCGTGCAAACTTTTGCAAAGTAATAAAATGAATAAAGAATAAAAATCAAACACCACACTTTTCAATTTGAACTGAATGGTCCGTGAATTGTCTCTGCTCTATAATATTATGGAAGCTTGTTTCTGCCACAGAATAAAAAAATACAAAAGGTAATTGCGGCTTTTTATTTCACAATTCTGACTTTACTCGCAATTGCAAGTTCATATCCTGCAATTCTGACTTTTTTCTCAGATTTTTGAGATATAAACTCGTAACTGTGAGTTATACAGTCCAATTCTGAGGAAAAAAGTCTGCTCACAATTCTGACTCGCAATTGTGAGTTTATATATCGTAATTCAGACTTTATAACTGGCTATTGCGAGTTTCTATCTTACAATTCTGAGAAAAAAAAAGTCAGAATTGCAAGATTTAAACTCGTAACTGCGAGAAAAATTCAGAAGTGTGAGACAAAAAGTTGCAATTAGCTTAAACAGTAGCTGAAACAAGCTTCCATAATACTATTCAGTGGGTCATGCACCATTTTGTCACATATTAGAGTGTCTGACTTGCCATACAGATAATATATCTGCTCTGAATAAGCTGTCTGACAATGAGGAAGGAATATAGCAAGTGTGTTTGACATGCAGCAACTTAATATAAATATGATTAACTTCTGGTTGCCATCTACAGGAACACCTGAATATGGAAATTCCTACAGTCATATTACAGACAGTCAGTGAGAATGGAGTAGTTTTCTTCACTGGGCCAAATGCGTGCAGAACTTCTTACCTCACAAACTCATCAACAGACTTGGCATCCTTACTGTGTCCTGGACCCTCACTTTCCATGATCTCAGGAATCTTCTGAAGTTCCAGAAGTGGATGACAGGATATGCTGTAGTGAGAAGAACTGAGAGGCAAATCATGTCAGGTTACAATGTGCTGTTTGACACCAGAAGATCCAAGCAGATGGCAGATGCAGACCAGCACCCACTTTCCAACCTTAACAGATGGTCTGGCTCTTTACTAGAGAGCTTGCTCTGAAAGTCTCAAGCCGTAAACTCAGTCCAAGGAATGTAGGACCCTTCAAAGTAATAAAAAATATCAATCCAGTTTCATACTGTTTACATCTCCAAACTAATTACCATATCTCACCCCCTTTACGTGACTCTCTGCTGAAGCCTGTGTCCTCAATCACACCCAATCTTCTGCCACCACCTGATCTGGATGTAAGCAGAAGTCTGGCCAACCTGACTTCCAAAGCAGTTATATGTAACCTTGTGGATTACAAGGATTATGGTTCAGAAAAATTATTATGGTCTTTGGATGAAGATTGAAATCATCTTTGAAATTTTTCCTATGAAAACCCAGACCATCCTGTTCAGGGGTGTCCAATCCTACTCCTGGAGGGCCACTATCTTGCAGAGTTTAGCTCAAACCCCAAGTACACTGAACCAACTAATCAACATCTTACTAGGCATACTAGACACTTCCAGGCAGGTGTGTTGAAGCAAGTTGGAGCAAAACTCTACGAGTTTGGACACCCCTGATCTAGCTCCTAAGCCAGTGGTTCCCAATCCTAATCCTAGAGTACCCCCAGCACTGCACATTTTAGATGTTTCCCTAATCAAACACACCTGATTCAACTCATCAGCTTGTTAGTAAAATCTCCAAGAACTCAATTATGTGTGTTAGGGCCTATTTACACCTGGGCACCTTTCAGCCCCGACAAAACGTTGCAAAACGGTTCTGATGACGCAAGAGTTGCAACTTTGGCAGCTGAGAAGGCTATTCTTTATGTTCTTTTTGAAGAACTGATATGCTATATTTTTACTATAAAACTCTTACAACAAACATGTCTTCTAATATCCTCAATTGTTGCGTATACCAAGCTACAGCGGACACATTTGTAAACGACTTTACTTAGACCCATTGTGCGAGCTGTCTCTTTAATACCGCGTGGTATATATACACGTTGCTGCTGATTGGGCTGACATTTTTGACACACCCACCAAACAAGAAAAAACGTATCTCAAACCCCGTTGCACACCGTTTCCAGGAAACATGTCGTTCAACCCAGAAACTGTAGCAAAACGTTGCGCACCGGTTTGAGCTTGAATGTGCCCCAGGTCACTCTGATTGGATAGCTATCCAATCGTGAAAAGACCAGGTGTAAATGCCCTCCAAAACGCTTTCGAAACGCATTTAAATCTGATCACTCAAACCTCTTCAGGAGGTGGTCTGAGATACATTCCAGGTGAAACTGGACAAGTGTAAATGATATGCCAGATATGACAGCAGAAGAGTAGCTGAGTATCTGCCAATGTGCAAACTGCCGCAAATGAACTGAAAGTAAGTTGCAGATGCTCAAAACACAATCATCTTCATTAAAAGTAATGAGACTAAATGATCATACCAGTACTTTCGTTGACATGTACTCTGTTAAATTTGCATATAGTGGGGGAATTGAAGATGGGATTTACAGTATATCTGTTTTGCGGAGATACTATGAATATTATTACAATTTATAAAACAGTTAGTTCCTGTCCTTGATTCTGATTGGTCAATAGCGGTGTTTTATTCACGATAAAACACGGCTATGAACGCTTCACCCAACGGTTCTGTGTATCACTACACAGCACCCTTAGCAACCACTCTTAGCAACATAAACAGTTTGTTCTCAATTGATATTGTTCATTGAAGCTTACTGTATTATGTAGAAGAGTATTGTGAGAAAGAGATTGAGTGAGCGAGTTTATTACCTGCATTCAGATTTAGCATTTTCCTTCAGGTCAGTCCTATGTTCATAATAAAAAATCAGTTTAAATATCCGCTGCAATATCTTGTCCTTTTAACAGTTAAGGGGTTTTCCCATGACTGACAGCGCTAGTCAAAACATTTGTCAGTTGCGTCTTGTTCCGTGTTCACAACAATTCAGTCTTTTCAATATAAAAGTCTTTGCTACTGACTGACACACTCATAAAGACAGTCTTAAAAAAAAGTATGAAACTTTTTGGCAGAATTCAAAACAACAGCATTTATTCGAAATTTAATCCTGTAAAACATTAATTTTAATTGCAATTCAGGATATTCTACCAACCAGTCTAGGTGGGGAGCTGCCCACCTGTTCTATAAATAAACTGGATACACAGCCAGCTAAGTTTCCTTAATGTCACATGTCAGGCATCAAACACATCATTAGTAGTGAAGAGAGGAGTCTGACAGCTAAATTAAACTCAATTATGTCAGCTATTCCAATACAGTTCTCCATTGCGAATGACATGCATTCAAAACTGTCAAACTGTGCTGCTAATAAGCTAATACCACCAACAATTGGTAATTAGGCATCCCAGAGTAAGCAATTAATTATCATTTTACAATGTGGCTTCCCTCGTTAATAGTTGGTAAAAGACAGCTCACTTGATGTTTTGTTTAATAGTCATAAACTTTATTGCCTCTCAAACATGAAAAGTCAATTACATGTGACTGAGGATGCTTAACATAGGTCCCTGCAGAAGGGGAGGTTGATTGAGGGCACGCAATTCCTCAAAGCATTAAACGGATGCCGGCCAAATAAATGAAAGGCTGATAATTAAAAATCATCAAGAGACAAAAGACTCTCTCAGTTTCCCTCTCGCTTTCAGTCTCACCACAACCCTGTAAAGGTGTCACAGTGAGACATCTGGATTACCAAATCCCTTTGGCAGGCAATGTTCTCTGTAACATTCATCTTTTTTTCCTTTCTTTTTTGTGAAAAAAAAAAAAAGAACAACAAAAAAAGTGAAGACCACTTTGAATTTTTTAGCATCTTAAATGTTTTAGATGGTAAACTAGAAAGTCTGCCATCTTAAAACATGGTAAAACTGTAAAAAATAATGTCTCAAGGGGACAACTGAACAATTGCACATTTAAAATGGTTTCTCTTAAGAGGATTGCAGTGAGTGGATGCTATAAATGGACATAGTGGTGCTCCAGTAGTTTCTACAATAGACCAAACTGGCTGATGATTCATTCACCCAATACTCTGAGAGTCACAGTGGCTCAGAGGTTTCTGGCATGTCATATATTGTTAAAAAAGCTACTTGTAAGAAGACTAAGTTTGGATGGTTGACAGGATTAGGTTTAGGTGGCTGACAGCGCTAAATTTGGGTGGCTGCCAGTGGCAAGTTCTGATGGCTGATTAGGGTCTTCCTACGGGGTGAAACCCAATTGTGCTGAACTGTTTTATGCTGAAATATGGGAGATGGTGGATGATTGAAACACTTTTTGCTTTCATGTAACTCAGTGTTTTTTTGTTTGTTTTTTCACTCTATTTATCACAGAAGTTGACATAGTTTTCCAACATTTATCTGATATGAATTAAAGCAAATTAAAGCTAAATAAAATGTTTTGGAGTTGGTAAGAAGTCTCTTCTGCTCACCAAGGCTGCATTTACTTGATCAAAAATAAAACAGTAATACTATAAAATATTATAATAAATTTAAAATAACTGATTTCTATTTTAATATATTTTAAAATGTAATTTATTCCTGTGATGGGAAAGCTGAATTTTCAGCATCATTACTCCAGTCTTCAGTGTCACATGATCCTTCAGAAATCATTCTAATATGCTGATTTGGTGCTCAAGAAACATTTATTTTTACTTCATTACTGAAATTTACTATAAAATGATTCAAAAATATTTTTATACCAACCCCTGTCAAACACTTTCCTCAATGCCTCCCTCCCTCCCCCATTTTATTTTAAGCATTTCATAAAATACTAAGAAAAACTAGATTAAAAAGTTTGTAGACAAACTTTATGTTGGCTTGAGAAAGCCTAGCCAGAAAGTTTGAAGTAGTTTTAAAAAGTTTGAAAGTTTTAAGGCCATGCTGCTATGCTATGGTGTTCTGTTTGGATTCAAGGGCATTGCTACACGGTTGCTAGGGTATTGTTATGTGGTTGCTAGGGTGTTATAGACAGTTGCTAGGCGGTTTCTATAGACAGTTGCTATGTGGTTGTTAGGGTATTCTGGTTGGTTGCTAGGGTGTTGCTGTGCGTTTGCTAGGCTAGGGTAATCTGGGTGGTTGCTAGGATGTTGCTATGTGGTTGCTAGGGTATTCTGGGTGGTTGTTAGGGTGTTGTATGTGATTGCTAGGGTATTCTGGGTGGTTGTTAGGGTGTTGAAATAAAAAAATTTATTCTAATACAATAACAAGTACTTTTTGAACCCACATGCTTGCACATCGATGCAGGGCAAATGCATTAATAAGGGATATACAGAAATCAGAGAAGAGAAAATGTTTCTGCTTCTACTTTCTGACTTCTCAGGCTCGGCCAGTGTAGCTCTTTGAAGCCATATTGTGATTGGTTAGATTTCGTCCTTGTTTGTTTGTTTGTTTTTGACATGTTAACAGGACAGCTGATGGACTTGTTTTCTGATATAATGCGGCTGCTTGAAGTTTCAGCTGACAGTGCTTGAGAAGGTCAGCAGTCAGTCAGATCACCTTCTCCCTGCTGTCCTCAGTCACTGAGGCAAAGCTAAAGGGCGCCTAAGGCTGGACAGACGTCAAGGCAACCTCTGGAACATGCCACCTGTCACCAGCACATCAAGACAGAAGGTTCCCTGAAGTGAATTGCAGAAGAGGGCCAAGATATGAACATGAACTAGCAGCACTTCCAAAGGAAAAACGAAAACAATCTGCTTAAAATGTGTCTTCTTTATTGCCAGTCAGTTTTAATGGGACACAATATGACAGGTCATATCGAGTCTCCTTCACTAATAATTGCGTGCAGAAAAGTTCTTAAGAAAAATTTCAGATGGAACAGATGCACACGGACATAAAATTGCAATAATAGTGGCCCTGAAGACTAGAAACCCAGCAAACATTTGAACGTTTAATGACCGTTGAAAAGATGTCCTGTGACACGTCCTGTCATGGTTGAAAAATAGTTTCAAAATGAAAGTTATCTGAATGCATTTTTAGGAAATGTTCTGTGTTACATTTTTTTTACATTTATGCCTTCATACCACAATTATTTTTGGCCAGGGACACGACTTTGCCGTCGGACCAATGTTTGCTGGGAATCCACTTCCAACTGTTTGAAAATGTGGCGGGGACTAGAGTGTCGTGGCTGTGACAGTGAGTTTAAGTAGGCCTATATTGTTTTCATTTATAATTAGGCTTAGCCTACATTTTAATTATAGGCAACAAAAATCGCTCTTACAATATCCCGAAATTAATGGATAAATAAAAGTGTCATTTACTCGCCATCACCTTATTCGAAATCCTTATGACGTTTTCATCCGTGGAAAACGAGATGAGAGGATGGTGATTGTAAAGCCGGAACACACCAAGCCGACGGTCGGCCGTCGGGCAGTTTTTGTTCGTCGGTCGACTAAGTTTTCTCAGTGTGTTCCGCACCGTCGGCTGAAGTTGGTCCTCGTCGGCTTTTTTTCGGCCGATTCGACATGTTGAATCTGCGTCGCAGCTCGTCAGTCAGTCGGGCCATCTGATCATTCTGATTGGCTGTTCAGCTACTGCCACCTGCTGGTACAGAAAGGCATTTCTTCTTACGCAGGCGCAGAACGGAAGTGCTACTTGGCCGTCAGCTGTCAAGCGACCGTTTGGTGTGTCAGGGCAACTTTGGACCCAGACGCTGCCGACGTGAGCCAACCCCGCAGTCTGCTTTCGTTGCCACTAGTTCGTCGGTGTCAGCTTGGTGTGTTCCGGGCTTAAAGGTTAAGCTCCAACACACAAAACTATCATAAACGTAGTCCATTTTGATACGTGTACTGTAAGTTATCCAAAGTCTTCTCAATTCATTGTCAAGTCTTCTTAATTCATTCAATTAATTTGTAATCGAAATTTAAGTCGTGTTCACTCAAATCCGGCACGTTTGTTTATGTTATATGCGCAGTCTCCTTTCCGCGAGCTGGTTCATTCTTGATAGTTTGATTCAATCAATCGGTTTAGGTATTTGACATGGCATACTGTAACATTGAACTTTTATATGCAGTGTATCTTAAGAGCCATATAATATGCTGTTTTTAGATAAATCATTCAGAGGGGTTTGACCTGTAATGTCTGTGCAATGTAGTGATGCAGTTAGACAGACTTATATATGTACAAACCATCCAAGCATCCCATTCCGAGCCATTTCTAAGATACATTTTATTAATATTGTTAAATATTATTAAATTATAAATAAATTAAAGATCCATTTTTGATTATCGAAAGAATTCCAGGTGCAGTTCACTCTCAGCCAATAAGATTTCATGTAGCATTTTCAATGGTAAGTCGTGGAAGTCTATTTTGATTGGTTTGGTTGGTTGATAACTTTTGACAATGTTCAATCCAGGAGCTTTCTAGTGCAAGAGCACGGAGAAATTCGCAAATGGACACAGTTTGAGCGATATCTAAGCGAAAGGAGAGGCAGTTCATAACAGAGCACTGTTTTATTTTAGAGCGTGTGTTCAGTTTTGTACAAGAGCGAAATAAATAAGAGTGCGAGCGGAGAGATTCGTGCTCGCGCATTACACGGATGTGCTCTCACGTTACAGTAATACGCTCCCGACATTTGTCATGGCCGTAAATTGTTACGTACATTATTTAGAACCCTGTACTTTTCGGCATTGGTTTTCTTGTTTATTGCAAAAAGGAAACTAATCCTAAAACTCCTGTTTTCTGTTGTTCTCTTGCCTGAAGAGCAGCCCTACAGGCAAGTGTATCAGCAATTCCTTACACAGCATGTGCTCACTATTGCAAACTATCACTTTCCAATTCTTGGTGAAATTTCTTACAGCAGACTGGAAAACAAAAGGTTGCTTCTCCTGTTTTACCAGAAGATTATATCTACAAGCACATAAGATGCTCTTTCTGACCACCTTTCCTCTTTCTCCACTGCCTCAAAAACCTGAAAGATACACATGGCCGATCAGCCACAATAAAATTTAGATTGTTTATTTGTGTGGAGTTTTAATCTTGTCAAGAAGGTTATATTGAACAGCTGCTGGTTTTACAGCAGTATTTGTAATGTATGTTGAACAATGGGGTGGATTGCACCTGCATATCTATGGATCTACAGTGACCCCTGATGGTTGGGTGAAGCAGTCTTGAGTCTTGGAGCAGGCAGTACAGTGAATGCAATCCTTGACCTACTTAGTTCCTCTCTGAGTTTCTTACTAATCTCAGTGAATTGTGTGCAGAACTAATGCAAATAGATCTGCCCAGAGTAAAGCAAAATTACACAGGGGAAGAAGGGTACAGTTAAAAAACATCCAAGAAGAATCACATGTACTATATATTTTATAAATAACTAAATTATATTATTATTGTGGAGACATCTGTGTGATGTCAATCCCAAGATTAAAAGATAAAGTCATTTAGGTTTAACTTAATCTCAGTGTAAAATTCATATTTTGATCCAATATTAAAGCATACAGCCTTTCCTTTTAAGATTTTACCCCACAGACATGTGCTCTCCAAAATTCAGATGTCTGTGCATCTCTGATTCTGTACCCACTAGATCATGAAGACAATGACTTCATCTCTTGTAAAGGCCTCTGATCTTTGCAGGAGTCAGTAATAATGAAAGCCAGCGCTTGTTTACACAGGCCATTTACCCAGAACTATAAATGTATGAAAAGTACTTTGAGTGTCACTCTGACAATTAAATGAGGGTTGCTTACTCTATTGAAATGCTATTTTAGGTCACAGGCAACAAAACCAGCATCTGACAATGCAGGTCAATGCTTGTGGATTTGTTAAATATATATATAAAAAAGATTTTAAAAGAGAGAGGGACAACTCTACACTCAAAGATCAAGAGAAAAGAAAGAGTGGGATACCATGAGTGGGAGATCAGCATCAAGGGATCATTATTTTTAACAATGTGCTTTATTATGTTTATTATGTTTAATCAATGTGCTACTTTAAACATTTTACTTTTTAACTTTTTTCTCTGTCAAAGCATGTTAAACAAATGAAGAGGTCCTTTTAGAATCTGCAAATCTCACTATAGTATTGAGGATCTTTAAAGGGTTAGTTCACCGAAAAATGAAAATTCTGTCATTAATTACTCACCCTCATGTCGTTCCACACCCATAAGGCCTTCGTTCATCTTCGTAACACAAATAAAGATATTTTTGATGAAATCCGAGAGCTGTCTGACTCTGAAGGTCCAGAAAGGTACTAAAAATGTCGTTAAAATAGTCCAAGTGAATGCAGTGGTTCAACCTTAATTTTATGAAGCGACGAGAATACTTTTTGTGCGCAAAAACAAAACCAAAATAATTATTTTATTCAACAATATCCTCTCTTCTGTGTCATTCTCCTATGCTGTTTACATTCAGCGCTCCCAGGTTCTACGTAAGAATGCCGGCTCAGTATTGGTCGACGCTGTTCAGGAGCTGGTCAGTGTGACACAGGAGCCGGCCAATAATGAGTCGGCGTTCTGACGTAGTACCTGGAAGCGCTGAACATAAACAGCACAAAAAGTATTCTCGTCGCTTCATAACATTAAGGTTGAACCACTGTAGTCACTGGACTATTTTAACAATGTCTTTAGTACCTTTCTGGACCGTCAGAGTCAGAGAGCTCTTGGATTTCATCAAAAATATCTTAATTTGTGTTCCGAAGATGAACGAAGGCCTTACAGGTTTGGAACAACATGAGGGTGAGTAATTAATGACAGAATTTTCATTTTTGGGTGAACTAACCCTTTAACCTGCAAGTGAATCATAATTACAGGTAACAAAACTACAGTAGTTTAATTATAGTTCAAGGAATTACTTTGGGGGACAATATGTATTCAAAGCTACACAATTATGAAAACAGCTACTACTGGCAATGAATGTGCAGTTAAGATTAGTTTAGATTAGTTAGCTGCTCCCTGACAGTGCCTCACAGTAGATAAAGCCTCTGCTTTCTCAAGCACATCAGACTGCAACTTGGATTTTTCCATCCAGACTAGGCTACCTAAGGGCACTGCATGTAGCTCTTGTTCATTTTCTACATTCATATAATGTTAGGTTTTGTGGGGATGATTTTTCATCCACAAAGCAAGTCTACCATATCTTCCACCAAATCTCCGTGGCTCCCATCAATCGAACACTTCCCTCTAGCCCCTATAAAGTCTCAGTCTATTAATTTCCTCAAGGACCCAGTACCTCAGTCCAGGGTTTAACCTTTCTGAGCGTACCCTTGCCCCTTCTTTTGGCAACAGCACTCTTTTGACTCTAAACTCTGTTGACCTTGTTCTCTTCTAAGAGGATGTGTTACCCAGACTGCACATCAAATTCAGTAAGCTCTCAGAGAGTCCAGTCTGCAATTTTCTTTCCAGACATACTCAATACACGCCGTATGATTACTGAATTCATTCTGAGGAGACTGAGAAAGTAATTTTTTAACATTTATATTTTCATAGCACTGATGTATCAGTAAAAATATATGTATTTACCATTTTAAAGTATGAATTCTTTAAAAAAAAATGTACTAAACCCAAACGTTTGGACGGTAGTGCACAGTAAAGTATTACATCTCTATCAGTACTCTGTATGATGTAGGTAAAGAGACATTCATTTTGTTGCACCTCTGCCTTAAAGGTAGGGTAGGCAATTTCGGAGCAGCTAGTTTTGAAAGCATGAGATCCCACCCTCCCTTCAGAGCGCTCTCCAAAGCCACACCTCCTCCAAAACACATGAATACGCACAGCCAGAGCAGATTCAGCAAAGCATAACGAGAGATGGAGTTAAATTACCTCATGTCTCAAAGCACATAACATTACAAAAATGAATGAATGTAAACAACTTAAAGAGCTCTGACTTGTACCACCCGACTGCTGCAAATTCATTCCGGCGTTGATAGTGTTGTCAGAGAAACGCATAAATCCGAGGCTGAGGACATGAAGAGCTCCGGGTAGAACTTCATGGGTTTCCATCTTGTAATTACGGTTGCAACATGGCGTGAACGCAGCATAAGCTTGTTGTTTTGGTTTAACAACAAGCTTATGCTGCTGCAGATTCATTCCGGCGTTGATAGTGTTGTCAGAGAAACGCATAAATCCGAGGCTGAGGACATGAACAGCTCCGGGTAGAACTTCATGGGTTTCCATCTTGTAATTACGGTTGCAACATGGTGTGAACGCAGCATAAGCTTGTTGTTTTGGTTCAGGAGATACTGTAAATGGTGGCTGCTGTTCGTTTGCGGCACTCGGTAGCTGTGTACAACTCTGCATAGCCTTACAGAACGCACTGATGACGTGTGATGTCTGCACGAGCAGGGTGCGTGGAGATATGGAAATACAAACGCTGACAGGCAGGTAGGACATCTAATCATTGCACATTTTTTAAATATTTATGCCACTTCAATTATTGATTGCTATCAAGATGTGAAGAGAGTTTCTACCAGAATAACAAAAAGTGTTTATGAAAAAAATTGCCTACCCTACCTTTAATATCCAGTGATCAGGTCTGAGAACATGGGAGGGATTCTCTTGCATTCATCTCGTTGACCTTCACAAACAGCTCTGCGCAATTCCTTACGTCAAACCGCAATTTCGGTCTACAGATGATAAACCTTCTGTGAAACTTCAGGAGGGTCATGGCAGCATCAAACATAGCAGACTCATTGATGAAAGGCCCAGGTCTCTTTGACAACTTATTTTCCTTGGTATATCCGTCACCCATGTTGATTCCATTAGCTGTTGCTGACGGAAAGCCTGAGCGGCTGGGAATATATCAGTCTGGTGTCAGGCAATGCAGAGTGACTGAACCCTTAAAGCATCGCTTTCTTCTTTAAGAGCCCCCGGAGGTCTGCTCCACTCTGAGAAATATACAAGTGAGTGATGATACTTTCAGTGCCAATGTGAAAGAGTGGATTACACACTACCCCTTATCTACTCTTGAAAGGGGTGTCAAGGTAACAGTAATTATCAAATGGTTACGTTGTGATACTAACCGTGAACTTCAGCCTCTGATTATAATGAAGATAATCTATTCTGTGGGGGCTTTCACTTAAATTCCATTAAGTAAAGCTATTTCACTTTTACTCTGTGGCCCCCTTTACACTACCATTCAAAAAAATTGAGGTCAGTAAGATTTTTGTTAAATAAATTAATACTTTTATTCAGCAAGGTGGAATTAAATTGATCAAAAGTGACAGTAAGAATGTGAAAGTAAAAAATCTGTTTCAAATAAAGACTGTGCTTTTGAACTTTCTATTCATCAAAGAATCCTGGAAAAAAGTATTGTAGTTTCCATAAATATTAAAGGCACACTGAAGTGCCTTGAAACGTGCAGCGTTATTCAATGACTTACTTTCCACTGAAACAGTAAGACAGGGCGGGATGTATCGAACAGCTCCTCCCCTTTTTGAAAATAGCCAATAGCGTTTAGTTTATATCACAGCTCGGCCAGACTCGCCAGAGCTGTTGAGCTCGGTAAAGCCTCAGTTTCCTCCTAATCTCTAACCGTTTCTCCTCCTAATCTCCTTCATTTCTCTTTAAAATATAGCATTCTGTGCAGAATTCAAATGGGTCCGATATGTTTTCTGGTCTGCGCCGACTCTCGCATATGATGCACACTCATGTCTCTGGACAAGAGCAGATTATGTGCGTGCTGCAGCAGTTCGCATGACACTAACGTGAAACCAGACTTCATTTACCCCAATGGAAAGTATATTTACATTGTCTGAATCATTCCCTATCACTTATATAGTGCTTTATGTGCCATTCGCCATGTAGAAATTAGTAAATGTGTGAAAAAGCAACCAATTTTAGCTGCAGCTTCAGCGTCTATTTGTAATGTAGGGAGGGGGACACTTTAAATTCTAGAGAGCATTTGATTGTGCGAAATGGGTCTTTCTTTGTGAAAGTGACATTGTTTAACATGGCTGATTCTGTCATTCTCAAGACATCTTTGCTTGTACATCGTATTAATATTAATTCCCAAGAAATCATGTTTCAGAAGACTGGCAAAGTCTGGAGAGTAGTCTTCTCAAGCTGCGTTTGAGCATCTCAAACCTCCATCTATATACAGTTTGGAGTAAAAAAGGAATATGCAGATCAGAGACCAATATTTAATCTTTAATACTGACACTTGAATTTTTCAGTCTGTTTGGACTCTCTTCGTTTCAGAGATGGTGCCAGCAATCTGCCAATCACATCAGCCAATAAGCAGCTTCGGCCCTGTTCGATGGGAGTGGGAATCTGTCCCCCTTTTTTGGAGTGCAGATTAGGAAATCAATATTCTTATCCCTCTTGACATTTTTATTAACTTCATATCCTGCATATTCTCAGATGCTGAGATTGTCATGCACAGCAGTCACAAACTGCAAATGTAATAGGAACATAAAATCATACGAGATCTTGAAATTTCAGTCAAGAAAATGGCTAAATGACCTTCCGTTTCAAATATATCATATGCAGCTCATTTTAGGAAGAGAGTCAGAGAGAGATTCGGTGAAAGAGTCTGAGCAAAGATGTGTATGAATGTGTTTAAACAACACATAAATCTTTGTTTATCACATTAACAGAAAAGCACACCATATTGCCTTAAAATGTTTAGAATAGGAGTTTATAGCGGAACTAACATGTTCCTCATTTGGAAGTCACTTTGGATAAAAGCATCTGCTAGATAAATAAATGTAAATGGAATTTGCAACAGAAAATTCCATGGAGTGACACAAGGGTGAGAAGATAATGACAGGATTGCATTTATTTATTTATTTATTTATTATTTGGGTTCTTCATTCCCAGCCTCTCTCATCTCTGTTGGTTCAGCTCTGACCACATCATCTTATTTAAAAAATAAAAACTGACAATTAGAAAACTAATGCATTATTCTTTTTGCATGCACTAATGCATTATTCATTACATGTTTATTGCATTGTAACAGTCTTAACTGTTTTATATGAATAATAAGGACTGTAATGCATTAGCCTACATTTTAATATTTCAACTGAAAAAAATAAAACATTTATTCATTTATTTATTTATTTATTTTAATTTATTTTTATTGTGTTTTTATAGAGTGAAAATATATTAGTTTATTGATGTTAATCACCTGTATGCGTTGGTGGACATAATTAATAAAAGTGTGGTGAGGTCTCTAAACACAAGTGAAGGTTTCATTGGCCAAAGATAGAGAGAAATACATTAGTGAAGTTCCTAAATGTAATTTAGGGAGGAGCGAGCCCATCTAATCTTCCAGTCAACAGCCAGAGTATATAAACAGCTGTTTACCTCTCTTCAGTCTCAGCTGTTCCAGCATCCCTCCACCTCCCCAAACTCCACCTTCATCTCAGGTACCTTGCCCTATGTAATCATATCCTATATTTATTCACTGTGGGGGGTATATCAGAGTTGAAGCTGCTTCATCGAGCCCCTCCTCAGTGGACAGCAAGCCAAATTAGCTAACCTAATACCCTAAAGATTATATGGGCAAACAAACTCATTAAGATATTTTTAGGTTTAGAAAGCTACAGTAATTAACACAATATGAATTTGTAGATGTGTTACAGGATTTACATTTTTTACATTTACATTGATTTTTATTTACTCATTTCTATTAAATGGAGGAATAAGGGTCTTATCTAGCAAAATGATCGGTCATTTTCTAAAAAATAAAATAAAATTTTATATACTTTTTAACCACAAATGCTCGTCTTGCACTGCTCTGCGATGCGTCACACATTACGTAATCACGTTGGAAAGATTACACGTGACATAGGCGAAAGTACTGATCTAGTGTCTACAAAGCGAACGTGCAAAGACTAAGTCAAACGCCCTTTACAAAAAAGGTAGATGATTTTGAGTTTTTCGCCCTACCGTGGCACTTCTGCCTACGTCACGCGTGACCTTTCCAACATGATTACGTAATGCGTGGTGCATGGCAGAGCTAGTGTAAGACGAGCATTTGTGGTTAAAAATTATATAAATTTTTATTTTTTTAGAAAATGACAGATCGTTTCACTAGATAAAACCCTTATTCCTCGTCTGGGATCGTGTAGAGCTTTTTAAAGCTGCATTTAAACTGCAATTTGGATCTTTCAACCCGTTGTACCCCAGTGAAGTCCACTATATGGAGAAAAATCTTGGAATGTTTTCCTCAAAAACCTTAATTTCTTTTCGACTGAAAAAAGAAAGACATAAACATCTTGGATGACATGGGGGTGAGTAAATTATCAGGAAATTTTAATTCTGAAGTGAACTAACCTACATGTGTGTGAACTTGAGAATCCGTCTCTGATAACTTAAAACTCTTGATTAGAAAGAAATCTGTGAAAATGGAGCCTTCTAATATGGTGTAACCTGGTTTTTCTCTCTTCATGCCATGTTTTTACAGGCAACAAGCAATTACTTTGTGGGTTTGGCAGAACGAGATGCGTGTCTATGTGAAAAGAATATGAAATTTTCATCCAACACGAGTTCCCTAAGGCCTCACAGTCTGCTGAAGGAATCGTCTGCATCTGTGCTGGTTGAATCACAGTTCAAAAGCTAAACATCACACAAGGTGCTGTGAAAATTTAAAGTTTATAATCAGTGTCATCGGGTATTCATATATACTGTATGTACACCTGCACGCTTGTCCCTTTCCGTTTCTGGGAATGGAGATGTGATCGTCTCTTGAGATAATCTCAGTAGAAGTGCAAATGCTTAAGGGGTCTTATCCTGCTGTTTAGAAGAGCGCAATGCATTTTAGGGGGCATAACTAATGTCCTTGAACATATTGCTGCTATGGCTGGTTATTCTCATCTCCAGCTAATGAGCTCTGCTGAAATCACAATTACCGTCACAGTGAATGAATTAATAAATGAATGGGTTGCACCCTGCTGGTGAACTCTTATGTCTGTCATTATATAATAATCATCAGTTCTTTGTATGTCTTCCTCCGTGTATGAATCTCACTTTGTTCAGAAGAGGTTAACCTACACCGCTTCCAACATGTAAACTGTTTTTAGGGGTTCAAGCACGATTTTTAAGGATTTTAAGGATTTTTATTATTTTTCTTATGCCTTAAAACTTATCGGGCAGCCCAAACCGTAAGGCTGAGAGACTTAAAACTTTGTCAGATGGTAGTAGTCTTGCTCGCTACTCAGATACCCGGACTCGTCCAAATCGGCCAATAGGTGGCGCTACTGCGATCAAAAACGCAAAATCGCTAATAACTCCTAGACCGTTTGTCCTAGAGTCAAGTGTCTTATATCATTTGAATCCTTGGCTCAAGACGGACAAAACGAATATCTCCGGTTTCATTTCATAAAATTTTACGCCATTTTGAATTTTGTCCAGGTCCTACTTTTGCGAACTAGTCCTAGGTTTTTCGCCTGATCAGAACCAAACCAGTGCAGAAATGTTCTCTGGAGTCTGAATATCAAAAGTTAACAAAAAAAAGTTGAACTCATGGGCCTAGAGGTCTGTAAGAATTTTGAAAGAAATCGGCCACTAGTTGGCGCTAACGAGTTTTTACACCTCAGTAATCACGTGGTGTTTAACAGATCCACATAATATGCATATCATTGGATAGATCTCCACATTCTGAACAACTTTGCCTCAAAAACCAATGCTGTCAATCAAATTGTTCATTAATTATTCGCGAATATGTGAAAAACCTACTTTTGTGAACTAGTCCTAGGTTTTTGGCCCGATCTGAATGAAACCAGTGCAGGACAATTCTCTGGACTCTCTAGATCAATAATTATCAAAAAAAGTTTAACTTTACCCTTTGGGTCGCTATAACAGGGTCATTTAGAAAGTGGGCGTGGCTAAATATACCCAAAAGCCTATAAAGCCTAAACGAAAACTCAGAACTTCACGAAAATAGGTGAGCACATGCAACATATGACTCTAAAGAAGCATGCCAATTTTTATGTAAATCGGACCATAGGTGGCACTATAACTGTTAAAAAACTTTAAAAACATATGTTTTTAATGGTTTTGGATGAAAATGTGTATAACTTTGGGTGTGGTCGACTTATTTTCACGGGAGTCAGGTGCTTAGACTCCTTAAACCTTGCCAAGTCCAACGATGCCAGACTTGCCAGGTTTCAGCTTATGGTTTGTTCTACGTTGTGATTTAGCGCTTAAAAAACTTTTGCGAATATCTTCGAAACCGTTAGTCCGATCGAGACGAAACCAGTGTAGGAAACACGAAACCTAAGTTGATTAACTAAACGTGAGAGCCCAAATGTCAAAATTTTGATAGGAAGTGGCAAAAAAATCCAATCAAAGACATTCTTGGGTCATTTTTTATGCTTTCATATATATAAGTATCTATAACTTCAAAACGAAATGAGATATTTTTATGTATGGGCACACTCTGAGGACACCCAAAAAAAGTGGTGGAGATCGGGCAATAGGTGGCGCTATAACTGTCAAAAAACCTTTAAAAACCACATTTTTCCTTAGTAAATTGCCTCTATTGCCTGTAAATGGTCTTTTCCATCTATGATCTAAGTGTTTACATGCTTGCTAAATAAAATATAATACCTTTTTATGTGCTTAAAGGCCTTAAATGCTTGAACCCCAGTAAATGCTGCTTGCAGCTTTAATTATTATTTATTTTTCCTCATACTGTACAAAATAAATTAGAATGTATGTAATGCCGGTGAATGGTACCTTAACCAATTCGGTCAACTTGTGTGTCATGATGGTGCTGAACTTTTTAATAACTGATCATAAAAGTATTATTAGTGGACAAAAATACATGAATCAATAGGTGAGTCACTCAAATATCTGCATATATATATGTGAAAATATATGCATTTTCTTTATGTTAACAAATACTGATTGGAACATGCATTATGAAATCAAATTAAAAAAAAAAACATGGTTAATTTTTTACCCACAAAATGGAGGGAGAATTACTTTTGACCCTTACCGATTTGTTTGCCAATATCAGTGTTTTTGACATTCCATTTTCCATGATTCATGTTTTGTTATCTTTCTAATAAAGAAACAGATAATAGTACTTGCTGTTTTCCCCTGACATCAAGAACAGACTCGTCAAGCCTCTAATTACTGACTTAAAAAAAAAGGGCTCAGTTGGAGAAAAATACTGACTCTTGCTAGCCTGCAGTAATGGACATTTAGCTATAATTTGAAGGTCAGCTCCCAGCAGGCATTTCACTATAGCCTACTACACGTACAATTATTCACCTTCCTAACACCGTGTCCTAACCAGACGCGATTCAATAAGGGGTGCTTCTCAAACAGAAGTCTTCCTACTAGTCCAGTCCTTCTGAGAAATACTATTAAAACTTAATACTAAATACTTTTTATTAATGAACTGGCTTTCTATTAATGCAGTGAATGACAACCGTTTGTGGTCTTCCAGTGGATTATATTATTGGCAGTGAACAAAAGATAACATGCCTTCATCTCCGAAAACATTATTTTTGTTTTCTGTCAGTTCTTTTACGTGAATTGGAATGTGTGCAAAGGATTGTGGGTGATTTAAGGACACAAAAGATACACTTTAAAATGAGCTGAATGAAGGAAGCTAAACGAAGACTGTCTAACAAGGATCCTTCAAATTGAGACGTCCTTTGACGGAGCTTTGTCTGTCCACACCAAACATGCCGTGACTACGAGACGTGACAATATCAATCAAAAATCACAGCCAATCAACGAAATGGATATACATCATCAAATTCATGAATACTACACCATTTTAAAATGATTAAAAACACACTGAGTGAAACAAACTTTATCATAGAAAACACATGTTTGTTCACATTGAGTGTTTCCTTTCATTTATTTTCAAGATCTTAAAGGGGTCCTATTATGACCCTTTACTGTACGATGTCTTGATTTTGTTTTTGGGGTGTACTGGAATAGGTTTTCATGCTTGATTAAAACGCATTATTTTTCACATAGTTTAAATTTTTGCAGCACCTCTCTTCCCAGTCTGTCTCAAACGCTCTGTTTAGTTCCTGTTTCGATAAAGCCCCTCCTTCCAAAATACAAAATGTGCTCTGATTGGTTAGCTTGCCCAGTGTATTGTGGTTGGCGAACCGCTTAGAGTGTCTTCTGTAAATGTCACGCCACTTACAATAACCGCGAGCTTCATCTGCTCAGATGTAAATAGCTATTAACGATGGCGTCAATTTTGTCTTGCCAATTCAAGCCCGTTTCAGACCCTGAGAATGTTTACAAACAAGAGGATCATGCAGAACCTTTGCAAGCACAGATTTTACAGGATGTTTCAGAGTGGTAAGTTCCTGGATCGGTGAACAGTCTTACAGAAGCAAGAGTTATACACGGTCGCTTTCAGCATGGCTTTAAATGTCACACAAAATGATATTCAAACTCACATTAGAATTTTTAAAATTTAATAAAGCATATAATCAGTACCTGGCTGAGAGATTATCATCACTGTTGTTGTTCCAGCCGCGACGTTTCTAAAATAGAATCCCTTGCACTTGCCGCGTATCTCCGTCATGGCTGGTTAGAACAACAAAAGATACTACGTGTTGCGACATCGTTCTGGTTAGGGACACGATGTAACTCACACTCAATTCTGCAACAAGTCATACTTTATACCACCTAAATTCAGAAGAATTCATTAATTCTTTTTGAAATATTGGTGTGATTATTACACGGCAAAATACTGGTAAAGTGGATATAAATGAGCATTTCCTTTGGCTGCATCTATCATTAAAAAAATTCAAATGACCTTCTTCAGTTCAGAGCCAAACACACTTTCTAAACAATAGAACAGATACACTTTCATGAATGTTTAAATGAAAAACAACCACTTACACTCTCAATCACTGAATTTGACTTTCATGGACTTGAAGAGAGACATAGAAAAGGGCTTGGTGAAAAACAGGCCCAGAGGTATCTAGCTGTGGCGTATCTAAACACCCTGAAGTCCAAACATATTTAAGTTTTCATTCTCACAACATAAATCGTGAGAGTCTTAGCTATTTTTTAAGTCCTTAGGGTTCAGTCTGGCAGACCTTATATTGGAACTTTAATAAAAACAACTCTCACCTCTTTCAACACACTTATATATGCAGGCAGGGTACAACATTTACTTTTTCACAGCACCAAAAACTTTTCTTATCTGCCATTAAACTGTGTATATATATAATAAATTGCCATACAATATTGAAATTATTTAGCTATTTTTCTATGCAAACAGCACTTTTCTAAGCAAAACATTGTGTCACTTGCAGCACCATACAAGATGAGTGCATCTGAAATCACAATTCTCTATATAGTAGGTGAAAAACAGTATGTCACAAAAGAAGTATGTCCGAATTCCCAGTACTCATAAAAGAGTATGCAAAAAGTACCCAGATGACCTACTACTTCTGGCGAGATTCTGAAGTGTGCATATGATGGACACTTTACTATCCCATGAGGCCACTGGAGAGGATTTGTGAATGGCAGTGAAGCGATGTAACTGAGGCTAGTAGGTCACATGATAATGACAGCACGGCGAATCTAGTACGTCCAGATTACATTCATATTACACAAACGCAATACTATGAACATACTTTTTTAGTGGTTGTGAAGTAATTACTTATTCAAAATAAGTACTCAAAAGAGTATGCGATTTCAGACACAGCCATTGTGTTGACATCAGTTTTGGAGAAAAAGAAACATTTCTGAGGCTTCCTAATAAAGTTTCCTAATAAAGTTACTTGTGAGTAATACATTTATCTGTTTTATTTACTGACCAGAGCCAGTTTTTTTCTTTTATTTGGCACTTGACAAGTTATGTCAGTCTTCAAATAGTGGAAAATGGCTATTGAGAATGTTATAAATAACAATGATCGAATAGACAGGTTTATTATTGTTAACGTTAACTAAAACCAAACCATTTTGGTTACCATTGACTTCTATATTATGTGGACAAAAACACTGAGACATTTCTGTAAATATCTTCTTTTGTGGTCCACAAAAGAAAGAAAGTCATACAGGTTTGGAATGACATGAGAGTGAGTAAATGATGACAGAATTTTAATTTTGGGGTGAACTATCACTTTAAACTAAATGAAGATTAGAAATGACCATGGCAACTAACTGAAACACTAAAAATACTAACTAGAAATAAATAAAATAAAAAATAATCTCAATAATATAAAAATAACAATGAAAATGACAAAAACACACCAAAATGACATTGAAATAAAAAAAATGTCTATAACATAGGCAATAGACACTATTGCACAGCAATAAAAAGTGTAACTTTGCTGTAAACTCACTAATGAACTTTGAATATCATGCACTGAGGAACACACTCATAAGGTTCATTTATTTTGGGAGTCTTGAATGAGAAGTTTTGCAAATTTGAAATGGCTCAGTGGATTCTAGAGGAGTGTCATTTACTCCCTCTCTCTGCTGCTGTATGCTAGTGCAAATTAAAAATGCTCATAGGCATATTTTATCATGCTACTCCTCACCTAAAATTAGCCGGGGTCAAATACAGTTCTTCTCATTTGCCTCGTCAAAGTTGAGCTCCGGAGTTAAGACTCGTCTGACCGTGGCTAAGTTTTTCCTCTTCATTCATCCTGAAGTCCTCTAAGCCCATGAGAGACCCTAAGCGTTGCTAAAGGACCCTGCAGAGCAGATGTGCCGCCCACCTGCTATATAAACACTAATTCTGTTTCATTTGGTTCTACCCTTCTTCATCATCTTCCTCTTGTTTCTCAGTCTCTCTTGGAAGCTTTGGACTCTCGGAGCAGGTGATGCATGCCAGAGGCCTTTAAACAAACACACTTTTGCCCTTCCGACACGAAGAGAGAAGCAGTCATGTGGAGAACATCATGGCATCTGGCCCTTGATTCAAGAACTGACATGGCAGCAAAGTCTTAGCAAGATGACAGCTAAGACTGAAATACTTAATGGATTTCCATTATGAAATCTTATCTGCTTGTACTTTTCCATCTGACTCATTACTGAGCATATTTATCTGTATTTGGGTCGATGACATGACGAGTCATTTTTTTGCCCAAAGGCCTTTATAATAATAAAAAACAAAGATATGACATCCAAAGTATGTAAGGTAGTACAACTAGATCTCTTTTATTGAATCCAAAAGGTTTTAATTATATTTTGCTACATATAAATGTATTTTAAAGATTTTGAAGTGTCAAAAGGTCATTCGGTTTAACCGTCCAAATGCCAATACAGCCATTTCATTTGTGATTAAAATATCTTAAAATGTACTGTATATATTTTTATTCAACATAGTGCAAAATGGTATTAAAATTATGTGTAGAAGTCGTAGCTTTGTTATCAGAAAGAATGTCCGGAAAAATGAATTTCATTGATGTCATTCGGAGTAACCAATATAAAGGGACCATTTTGGATCAAGTCATATGGTCAATATCATGTGACAGGATGTGACATCATTCAGACACCTGCAAAGGACCACATGGACGTGAAGCAAAGTAACAAAGGCTGAATCCCAAATGGCACACTTCTATGCACTTTCGGTCTTGTGGACTTACAATGGCTGCCACGTGCGCGTGTCCGTTAAGTCCACAAGACTGTAGGGTGTCCCATTCATCATTTTAGGTTTCAGAAGGGTGCTCACGAGCGCCCCCTTTGCGCCCTTGATGCGCACTTCTGCTGAGTCCGCAAGTTTGCGGGTTACGCAGAGGACTTTACCCGGCAGTCAAAGCGGCATTACGTCACGAAAGTGCGGACTCAGAGGAAGACCGCGAGTGTTTAGGGTGCCATTTGGGATTCAGCCTAACTCTCTCTTAACTATTTGAAAAATGCATGGTTTTCACTTGCTCATACACATGTCCCGAAACATCAGGTCATTCGGTACAACCACTATAAAACATGGAAAATGTTGTAATATTTTAAAAACTTGTACTAAATATAAAATGTTTGATTATTCTTTTGCTATCTAGCTAGCAATCTAACTAGCTAGATATCAGACTGTTAGCATTGTTTGAAAATATTGTCATTCGGTATGACCAAAAGTGTCATTCAGTAAAACCGAAATTTTGGTTAAACTGAATGACTTTTTTGGTGACAAATTTTGTCCATCTTGTAAAAAATGACAAAAGCAGTGTTAATTGATTATAAAAACCACATAATCTCATTGTTAACACTTAATAAAACTTCAAAAATAATTATATCTCCATTAGGTTTTTTTTACACTATTAAAAACCTTATTTGTCAATGAAACATTTATATATACTGCACATATTTTATCCGGGGTTAAAACTCAGTTTAAACTCACTGGATCCCGTATAAACTTCTGCAAGAGTGAGGTACACTAGCATTCAAAAGTTTAGGGTCGATAAGAATTTTTTTGGAAAGTTTTTTAATGCTTACCAAGGCTGCATTTATATGATCAAAAATACAGTAAAAACAGCAATATTGCTGAAATATTGCGACCCCAAACTTTTGAATGGAAGTGTAAGTAGCAGTTTATATATTCGTACTCTACCAATATAATAGTTTGGATTAAGACCTCCATTAAAAATAAAATGTAATAAATATTATATTAAACAATATTAAATAAATACTAGAAATATATACAATATAAAACACTGTATCAAATAAAAATATATAACATATAAAAAGAAAAATTATAATAGTCTTATTAGATAATAAAAAAGATTCATGATACCATGGCTACACAGTTAAATATACTAAATGCTTACTGAATTACTTTATTTTATTTTTAACAATAGTTATCTTAGTTTTAATAATATCATTATTATAACTGTCTACTTAGGCTTTTTACTCAATGATTTATCGTACTTATTATAAACACACTTTATTAAGCTGGGTCATCAATTACAACCTGATTGGCCGAGTGGAATGTTTCTGGCTTCCTTTTACAAAACTAAGTTGTTCATAATGTATCATATCGCCTGCCAAAATGTACTTCTCCTGACCATCTGCTCAGGAATTCTGGAGTTTCACATGACAGAAAAGAAGCATTTTTTTTCAAGCCCTCGTGAAAAATGTCCCATTTATAGCTGTTGTAACACAAACACATTCTTCATCATGTTCCGCAATCTTTAAATAAAACATTTTTATGAAGAAGAATTGGTCCTTGTGTTAGTTGCTGTATTACAAACAATATATGTTAAACAGGCTCTGCTGGTTTTAGATAAATGGTACAAGTTCACAGTTAGGAAATTATTCTTCTGTGGACTGTTGATTTGAAAAAGCCATATAAAGCTTGAAATAACAGATAAAATTACGCCCTGGGATTTGCCGCTTATGAGAAGACCAGTGCTTTGGAGAGCAATACCAAAATTCAGCATGACTTGCAAATGAGCTCAGACGCATCTGTGGGAAATAGAGCACTCTGCAAAGGAAGCAACCATAAAAGAGGTTTAAAATAAAATAAAATCTCACACTTTGGTTCTTGACAAGGGTCCCTGTCGAGAGGGCAAATTTAATGCGCAATGAGGTTTTTTATTCAGGCATTCAAAATCAAAATGAGTGCAACAGCACACAAAGTTAAAATGCATCTGTGTTCTTTCACCAGTTCAGTAATTGGACCCTTTGAACCTCACACTTCCTCACATTTCCAGGTCACTCTAAGAAGCTGACTCAGAGAGGTAATGGTGTTTTTGCCAGGTTTATCAACACCTTCTCCTCTCACTGTGCTTGTTCCACTTGAAGGATTGGGATGAATTGAGAAAGGATATATTGGAGGGTCAAGTGCAGCACAGGAGCACAAAGTGGCTGAGGAACAGTTGCGGCAGTGAGCTGCAGTGTGTAGCGAGGGAGCAGAAAATGTCATCAGAAGGGGAAAAAAATCAATTGGCCTGAATTAATTTCTTCCAGCCATCAAATATGCCATGACAACTCGTGCGTGAGGCTCATTTCTGCAATTTCAGATGCACTTGCAAGCATTCAATAGAGATTGAGATGAAAAGGAGGGATTTTTCCAGAATTCTACTCAAGGATGTAACCAAATATTCATGATTTGGGGGAAACTAATGTAAAAGTTTAAGAATATGTTATTGAAAACTGATATCGACAATTAATGTGATTATTGTGCATGTCTGCTTCAGTAACTATGGTGGTTATAGTGATGGGAGAAGGGAGGCTTTTCAAAACTTTAAATCAATTTAACCAATTGCTTCACAAAATGATCCACTCTTTTAAAGCACTCAAAACCCCACACACTGAAAGAATCAACAAGAATGCACCAAAAATATGTTCAATGCCATGTTCTACAAAAAGGTAACAGTTTATTTCGATAGTCCACTTTAGACATTATACTGACTATAAGTAACTTTTCAACTACAGTACATATCAAGTCATTTGAGCATTAGTAGACTGATTGCTTAATATCTGCTAGAGCTGCACGATTAATCGTTAAAAGATCGCGATCGTGATTCAAACACCCACACGATCTTATGGCTATGACAATGATTCGGCTGTCTATTAAACCTTTGACAAGTACGATCACAGTGGAACATCAATGTTTGAGCTGAGTTATGAAACGGCTTTCCAAACAGTCTTTTCAACCATACAGTATCATTATTTCTGTGTTACAATAATTCAAATCATCACAGAAGTACTGGATTAAAAGTCAGTTCAGATATAAACACTGATGTACCCGGTAGCGATCAAAATAGAGTAAATCAACTTTTGAAAGTAAGTTGATGCTTCAAATAAAGACTGTTAATTATATTGTTACACCAGTAGGTGGCGACAAGTGACTTAAAAATGTATTTGTCATTGAATCAATTATTCAAGAGATTCGTTCAAATGCATCCAGTAATGAAACGTATTTATGAATGAGTCATTGAATCATCCATTAAAACTGATTTTTAAAAAATAATTAAAGGTGCAATAGGTGATTCTCTACAGAAACATTTTTTGTTATACTGGTTGAAAGTCTCCTCATTTCCTGATAGCAATCACTATGTTAAATGGTCTAAATGTATTTTTATAAATATATATATCATCTGTGAAAGGCGTAGGACCATAAAATGTTCATTTAATTATTATATTTGGTCCGAATGATATAATACGATGTCCTATCTGCCTGTCAGCGTATGTTTTTACACACCCTCATGCACCCTGTTTGCATACCTCATCAGCGCATTTCATGCTATGCAGCTTATACAGATTACAGACAGACCTCAGTCATGGAGCACCGCAAACAAACCTTCCTATCGAATCGAAACAATGAGCTTATGCTGTGAGATGGCAACCCATGACGTTCTACCCGGAGCTGTTCACGTCCTCAGACTCGGATTTATGCGTTTCCATGTCAACAGTATCAACACCGAAATGAATCTGCAGCAGTCAGGTACTAGCTCTCTAAGTTGTATACATTCATTATTACTGTAATGTTATGTGCTTTGAGACATGAGTAGTTTAACTTTGAGCAGCTGTGTGTGTGTGCCTTCATGTGTTCTGGAGGAGGCGTGGCTTTGGACGGCGATTTGCAGGGAGGGTGGGATTGTATGCTTTCAATGCTAGCAGGCTAACGTTAGCATTTCCTAGATCTACTGCACCTTTAATTCAAATTATTTTTTTAACAGACTGCAGCAATTAACATTTTGTCAGAACTTCTAGTAAATTACATGTTGTTTTGTTTAGTTGTCTATTCAGAATCATGGGAGAATCATGATGTAAAAAATTAAAAAGAAAAAAATCTTGATTCTCAGTTTATCCAGAATTGTGCATCTCTATCATCTGCTAACACTTTATTTTGATTCTCCCCCAACAGAAGAACTATGCAAGTACATGTCAACTTATTCTACTAACCCTAACCTAACAGTCTACTAATACTCTAATGAGAGTTAGTTGACATGTAGTTGCAAAGTTACTTTGATAGTAGAATGTCTAAACTGAACTATTGAAATAAAGTGTAACCTACAAAACTATTGCAAGTGTTTGGCAGGCAAACGTAAGCGGCATTCTGTTCATTCTGTGGTAAATCCAAAGCAACAAAACATGAATAAAACAGCAAAGCTGGCATGTTCTTGTCCTGAGTCATCTGGTAAACAGGTGAAACGAGCCTGAGACTCACAAGCTTGAGGCTAAGCGGTGTCAGGAGAAGAGCACTTGATGGGAATTGGTCCTGATGGAGCTGATATAAAATTTATTTGGTGAGCGTATGGGACATTGCCTGAATAAGAAATTCTACACATGTAACGGTCGTATATCACTTGTATTTGTCTCT
The DNA here is from genome assembly GCA_039654765.1 of Mylopharyngodon piceus. Classification (NCBI taxonomy): domain Eukaryota; kingdom Metazoa; phylum Chordata; class Actinopteri; order Cypriniformes; family Xenocyprididae; genus Mylopharyngodon; species Mylopharyngodon piceus. The sequence continues at coordinate 10,158,694 of CM077448.1, read as the reverse complement.
ACAATTTTTGGACCTTCTGTGGCGGCAATAACTGCACTGTAAAAAAAAATCTGTGAAATTTATGGTAATGAAATACAGCTGTGGTTGCCAGAACTTTACCAGAAATTATATATATATTTCCGCCTTGATTACCAATCACATTACAGCCTTGACGTCACTGAATTTCGTTCAGAGTTGTGCGACAGTTTGCAGATACCATAGAAATAAATGAGAAGTGCTGTAAACTGAATCATACCTGTAGTGACTTCTATTATAAAACAGCATTTTTTTTTTTTTTTTTTGGTGTAAACTCTAAAAATAGATAAATCCAAAACAAATGTTCAAGAGCAAACACGTTGAAGATTAGCCGATGGGCTGTCGATTCATTAAATGATAAGCTACTATTTCCTCACAAAAGCAGTTTATTCAGTGTAGTAAAGCCTTTCCTCTATTGACATCCATTAAAAAAAAAACAGCCTCTTGTCGTCTTCTCTGCATACCGCAGATTTAGCAGGCATTGCACTTTTTTCGGCTAAGGTTGCAGGCTTGCCTTCAAGTGGCTTTGTTAAGGAACACTTGAGACAGGGTTGAAACTGAACTATGCAGGTAGGTAGATCTCCAGGAACAGGATTGGGCACCCCTGTTTTAGATCTACTACAATAATTACGATCATTGTTTTTTTACAGTGTGGAAGCACAAGTACTGATGTTATACAAAGGTCAATAAAGTAGAACAGCATGTAACCCTGAGGACAATGCGCCTTTTGTGTTTGAGTACATCTGTTTCGGTCCATTTAAGAGCATTTTAAAAGGCCACAGCAAAACTTTTCGAGTGGAGGCCTGAAATAGAATGATATCTCTCCCACCATTTCTCCTCATTAAACACCCAAGGTCATTGAAAAATCACCGCTTGAGCCCCGAAGGGTTGCATCAGTCAGGAAACACATGCAGCGGCGTGAGAGAACCGCAAGGGGGGCAAAGGAGAGACAGCGGTGTCCAGTGGACGTATCATAGTCTATCACTGCATCGATGCGTCTGCACGTCTGATATCTGCCCAGTTTTTTAAATGTCAGGCCTGAAGGTGTTTGAATAAAACATCAACCTGCTTGCTCGAGTTCATCTTCAGCTCAGCTTTCACAGCCGTGGGCTGTCTCCTAGCAGTGACCTCCATCCACATTAAGAGTCAAAGAGGTGTCGCTTAAAACTCACCTTCTCTTCCACTGACCCTTCAACAGCCCTCCCAAAGAGCCACTTTACTCTCCACACAAACGAGACCTTGACCAAACCTTGACGTTAAAAGTACAGTTCATAAATTCATAAATAAATGTGTTTATTCATTATACACAAACAAGTTCATCCTCACATGCCTCTGGTTAATGACAGTCCATGTGTCTCTAAATATAGGATGTTCTCTGTAATGATGAGTAATGATGGACAACATGGCCGGTGTAGCCAAACCTCATTACCTCTCTCCGGTCTAAGGCAACTGTGCATGTTAGCGCAGCGTGAGCTCTCTGCTAATCATTGGACATGGCCCAGCCCCTCTGTACTGTTGTGACAGTAATGGACGCATCAGATGGCATCTGTGCAGAAGTGAAGTAAGTGCAATGTGGTATATTTCCTCAATGCTAAAGAAAATGTAAGGTAAACTTATTTTCCAGGCTTTGAACAACATGCTTAACGGTGCTCGGTGCTTTTTGACTGTACTAAAGCACAAAAATACCATAATATGTTTGCAGAGATTTAGGAAACATGGTTCACATAGGCCTACTTGTTTCTCTGAAAAACAATGCAACAGCCAGTTATTCCACTTTGAAATGTGCGTTCAGTGTCGGAATGTCTGTTTTTGTTTTAGTATGGCTGCATCCAACTTGCCTCGCTGCACAGAACATGTATTTCCATTCCAATGGGCTTCTTTTCCATTGTTTTTCTATGTAAACAAGCGCTACACTGACGTGTATGACTGTTACACTTGTCTCTTTTGTAGAGTCTCGCGCATGACACAGCGTTCTAAAAACGTGGTGCTTAAGTTAAAATCAATTCAACTTTTAAAAAACGTGTTTTCCCCCCATTCCACGGCCTGCGTCTCAAGTTTTTCAAAGCAAAAACTTGTTCTGTTTGAATGAGCCCTTATAGGCAATGACTCTGCAGGCAGCGTTTGCACACAAAGTTACCTCACGAAAGGTTGACAGACTTGTGAGGCAGTGTAACAGTTTAATGATCTACAGCAAAATAGAGCGAGCTTTGTTGAGAACAAAAGAAATATTTAATTTCTACAGTAGTAATTTTTCGGTAGAAATGTCATCAGAAGTAGAAAACCTTGGTCAAAAACGTACATTTAAACACAAACTGACCAGCAACTGAAACTTTCAGACACCATCTTTCTTTGTCTAGCACAACTGTCACCAAATGGAACGCATAGGATTGTGGGATATCAAAGGCAGCAAAGGATACATCTATGCTGCCTTCAAAAATCAGTCAGACGAAGGTAACTCAGAAGACAGGATCGAAGCCTTGATGCCTTCCTACCTTGGTATGCGACCTCTGGATGTTTTCAGATCCAGCCTGTAGCTGCGTCCTCCAGAGGTCGCATTTGAAGTCTGCATAAGTCATCAAGAATGTCTAACTGTAATAAAATTGACTGTTATTCCTTGTGATATGTAAAATACTGTCATTTCTTTCTTACTTTGCAATCCAATGGTTACTTTTCTTAAATGAGACTGCCTCGATGACGTATGCAGCCTTCAAATGCGTCCTCCGGAGAACTTTAGTCAGTGTTGCCAGGTTTTCACAACAAAACCCGCCCAATTGCTACTGGAAACTAGCCCAAAACTTGCCCAATCGTGTTTCGGTGGGGTCTCCCAGTAAAAATTGCGTTCCGGGGGGTAAAATCCGCGTTTTTGGCGGGGTTCCCCTGGTAAAATTAGCATTCCAGGGGCTAAATATCATGTTATTTGGGGTCGCTTCAACCCACGGACATGAAAAACAACCCGCGGCAACAGTTTTAAAGTAGGAGAACCGCGGACTTGGCAACACTGGACGCAGCCTCCTTATGTGATTCTGCCTGCTGCCAATTTACCCAACAGTATTTCGACACCCCGGGTTGGCAGTTGGCAGAAAACACAGCGTATTGTAGCCATGGAAACCAGCAAACAAACTAGGTCAGACCTTGCAGATTCTACCCAGCCTAAAAAGCATATATATATATATATATATATATATATATATATACATACATATGTATACATATCTATACTAAAAAGCCTCAGCATCCATCTAGACAGTTCTATGTCCAGAGGAATATTAAAACGCTGATAAATAAAACGCCTTCCATTGTCAATTGTGCTCGTTCCTGTTGCGTGTCATCAATCTGGCAACCCACATTGCCGTCGAGTCTGAGGGGGCGAAAGAAACAACCCTTTCCAATATTTTGAAATTGGACTGCAGTACCCATTTCAACCACTAGCTGTCAATATAATCAGAATCAGAATGTGCTTTATTCGCCAGGTGTGCACAAACACACAAGGAATTTGTTGTGGTTTTCTACAGAAGCTCTTGGTACACACATACATATGACATGAGAACAGAAACATTTAAATAAGTAAACTAAGAAAATAATAATAAATAAGTAAAATAAAATAAATAATAATACTAATGTGGTATACATCTGGAACAGAAGACATACAGATTTGTATTGTATATACAGCAGGATGAATAGAATATATATATATATATATATATATATATATATTTACACAACTAATTTTTACTCTCTCTCAAGTACTGAAAGTGAATACTAAAACAGGGGTAATTGCTATGTTAGCTGTTTAAGCTGGAGATAGCGTTGGGGAAAAAACTGTTCTTATGCCTAGATGTTCTAGCGCACAGAGATCTGTAACGTCTGCCTGAGGGCAGAAGTGCAAACAGGTTGTGTCCAGGGTGAGAGGGGTCTGTGATGATGTTACCTGCCCGTTTCTTCACTCTGGCATTGTACAAGTCCTGAAGGTTGGGCAGGTGCCTTATATACTACACCTTATCATATTTCCAATTTAGTTACATCAAATTGTTCTTTATGCTTTTCAAAGAAGCACAATGGAATACTTGTCTGTACGGTAAGTGCCAGTGTTCAATGTAATGTAGTATTCTGTTCCCCAAGGTCAAGGTTTAACATAGAATGACTACTTTTTACTTTATGAAAAGAGGATTATTTTATTTTATTTGTAGTTTATTTTAAATTTTAAATTTTTTTACTTATTTACACTACTGTTCAAAAGTTTGGGGTCAGTAAGATTTTTTTTTTATTAATTAATAGTTTTACTCAGCAAGGATGCATTCAATTAATCAAAAGTTAAAGTAAAAGTTAAAGACTTTTACACTTTCAAAAAAATCTATTTAAAAGAAATGCTGTTGTTTTGAACTTTCTAATCATCAAAAAACCTAAAAAACCTAAAAAAATATATATATATATCACAGTTTCCTCAAAATATTAAACAGCACAACTGTTTTCAACACTGATAATAATAAGAAATGTTTCTTAAACAGCAAATCAGCATATTAGAGTGATTTCTGAAGGATTGTAGGACACTGAATACTAATGGCTGCTAAAAGAACTCGGCTTGGCATGATCACAGATTGCATTTTAAAATATATTAAAATATAAAAGAGTCAAAAAATAAAATGTGAAGGACTGTATTCTTCTTGGCCCTCTGAAAATGTAACTCCTCATGTGCTCTTCTCTTAAAGTTGTGTCTAATGTTTTCTCTGCTTAAAATATTCTCATTAATAGGAACAATGGCGCAGTGAAACCTAACAAAAATGTAGGTGGTGCAGAAAGATCTGTCAAACAAGAAATTTCAAATTCGTGAGCTGGTTTCCCACCGCCACTTCTATTTCTAGCAACAAGCTGCGGTGGGTCGGCTGAGGAATAGACTTCTGAATCAGAGCAGATTCCAGAATTGAGCAGTTTTCTGAAGTTTTCGGCATTGCATATGTATGCATCCGACTATTTTGAACTTGTTTAATTCCATCGTGTGTTTAAGTGTGTTGTTGATGCTTTAACTAGAGAGCATCATCTCATCCTCATCTGAAACAAGAAATTCTCTTATTTTGTAGATGTCCAACTTTTCCCCTCCTGGAATGCATTGGGAAATTAAAACTTATAAATGTCAAAGCAGCAATTAGCTCTAATTGAGCCTTCTGGATGAATTCATGATGTGAGTCATGTGGAGAGCCGACACAAACGGGGCTATTTGCAGTGCTTAAAGAAATAAAGGTTATTAAAATGCATTTCTACTGCATTGAAATCATAAATGGCAGCATGATGTGAAGCATTGTGAGCAAAACATCTGTTGTGGGACTTACTGTACTGTGCATTTCAATTAGTGTGGTCCTTATATTCCCATCGCTCTACTATGCTACTTGCAAAGTGTCTTATTTTTCAACTAAAACTTGAATCTAACTGCAATGTTCCCTTTTTCCTGACATTTTGATTGACGGTTGGTGGTGTAGTGAATTTGAAGTTGACAAGCCCAAGGCTCTATGTACCCATTCAATCGACAGAGCTACTTTTTTCCATTCCTTTTCTCGTGTCTCAGCACACTGCAATGGAGACAACCAAGCACGACAGAAGAAAAATAACTTTTTTTTTCATAACACAGCTTCCCCTGCGTCCCTGTGTCTATTTCTCTCTCTCTTCCTGCCTCATCCTCACACACAGGAGGGAGCCAGGCAACAAGTAGCCAGGGGTCATACCAACAATTTTATTTGCTCTTCATGTTTGCTCCTAATACATATGCTATTGGAAGAGGGGAATTTAAAAAAGAGCTTAATAAATAATTAAAGCTATTAACTTATGGCCTGCATTTTCTAGCTGAATCAAATATTTATTTTGTGCCCTGGGTCAAGACTGTGCCTCGCTTTAATAGATTCTGTCATGATTTTTTATGCTTTTCTTTAAGTTCTCTTTGAGGTGAAAGAAGGAACACCTCAGCTGTCAGCGTTCAGCTGGAGACAGTGTTCTAATTATACTAAAGCTTAAAGAAAGTAGATTATTAAAAATAAAAAAGGTAGCTTTTTTACAGTGATGTCAGTTTTATCATATTTACAGTACATGTTCTATTGCTAGGGTAATAAGCATGTATTTGTTTGCAGCAGACTTTATTTTGCAGTTTGTTTTTCAGTTAAATAACAAAGTAAATGTCACAAAATCATTTTTGAAATGGAGCAGAACTAGGGATACACTATGAAAATTCTGGACGATACTGATAAGCCAGTAATTATTTGCATGTTACTGTAATATGTATGTTCTGTTCTGTTTAGTTTAGTTTCATCATGTTTTGGTTCTGTTTTCCCTGTTTCTGTTTGCCTGTGTTCCTTGTCATTGTAAGTTGACCTAGTTTCCTCTTGTGTGCCAGTTAATCACTAATTAAGTTCACCTGTTGTTCATTTAGTTTCCTCATTTGCCTCTGTGCATTTATAGCCCTCAGTTTGTTCAGTTCTTTGTCTTGTGTTGTTTTGACTGCAAAGCATTTCTTCTGAGATTTTTGTTTAGTAAAAGTGCTGCAATTAGATCCTTCTTCTCGTTTTGCCTGACCACACTGTGACAGTTATGACTGATAACCGATAAATGTTGAATATTAAAATTCTACACTATTTTGTCAAAATTATTAAAAAATAAAACACTAAAAATCAACGTCACAAGTGAATTTAGGCATCACAACTGTCACAAGCCGAAGAAGATAGGCTGAAGACAGTTTATTTAAACAAAAGGGTAGACAGGCATAACAGTGTGCAGCAAACACATCGACTGACAAACACTGAGTGAAAAGGGAGGAACTATATACATGGTGGTGATGAACTGAATGATGAGCAGCTGTGATGATGATTAGTTTCCATGGTTACTGATGAGTGGCGGGAAAATCAAACAAAGAACACGTGCACAAAGCTGAAAGTCCATGAAAACATAAATTAAGAGTAAACAAAACTGAGTGTGACAACAACATTATAATGTTATTGAAAAATGGATATTTATTCAGATTTTTGCGCAGACTGACTGGCATATGACATCAAAGTACCGCGAGAGTGATTGGAGAGCATACGACTCCTTATGCTTTTAAAATCGCTCTTGCGGTACTTTGATGTCATACGCCGATCAGTCTGCGCAGCGCTGATGCATCTCGAACAAGCCTAATGTAAAAATAAGGGAAATGAGCATGCACAATTAATTGGCTATGTACATCTAATACTGACCAATTCTTGCAAATAAAAAATTTGGCTAATAACCAATATTGTGCATCCCTGACATTCCAAACATTTCAAGGTTTGCCAGGTGTCATGTATTGTCCTTAAAGAATTAGTTCACTTTAAAATGAAAATTACCCCAAGCTTTACTCACCCTCAAGCCATCCTAGGTGTATATGACTTTCTTCTTTCTGATGAACACAATGAACTGACATCGCATCAGTTAAGCTTTTTTTGTAAGTTGAATACGGAAGGCGAAAGACGTAGTGTAAGTGTTTTGAACTGCAAGAGGCATTACACTTTCTTTGTAAGTTGAATACAGAAGCTGGTCTGGCAGAAGCCAGATATTTTACTTTATAACTTGTTAAATATGAATATTTTTCAAAGAATCCTGAAAAACAATTTATCACAGTTTCCACAAATATATTAAGCAGCAAACTGTTTTTTAACACTGATGATAAGAAGAAATTTTTAGAATATTATGATTTCTGACATTGAAGACTAGAATAACAGATGCTGAAATTTCAACTTTGTTATCACAGGAATAAATGACATTTTAAAATAGAAAACATTTATTTAAGCAATATTACTATTTTACTGTATTTTTCATCAAATAAATGCAGTCTTAGTGAGCAGAAGAAACTTCATATTATGACTATTAACCCCAAGCTATTGAACAGTAGTGTAATTCACTGTATTTTATCTGTGAACAGATCCCTAATGATGTCTGCTGTGGACTAAAATGTTTAGATTGCGATTTTGCATGCATCACTAAATGATTTTGTCTATATGGCAGAATGCACTATGAACACTGTGAATTATATTGTTGGTTTCCATTCCGAAATGATACTTCAAACAGGTGAGGAGCCCCTCACAAGCTGATCTCAGCCCCCTCTAGCCCTCCTTGTAATTCGAAAACTAGGTGAAGGCATTATTGCTCTGCTTGCATCCTCTTGAGAAAGACCCCTCCTTTTGGAATGACAACTGCAGCGTGCATATGCCTGAGTCGGTACTCTTTTATATGTAAATGTGCTGTTGGAAATAATAAGCTCAAGTAAAATGAAATTAAATCAAGGTTGAACAAATGGAGTGGAAGATTTACCAAAACATAACATTCAGTTCATTATGTGTTGTTCTGAATATCTCAACAAATTAGAATCTGGATGAAAAACTACTGAAATAAATAAATACAATATATTCTTCTTTTTTCATATGCAGCATAACACACCCCCAACACAGAGAAGGAAAGACCCTAGACTTTGAAGTGCTAATAGGTTAGATCATTACCCAGCCGATGCTGACAGATGACTGGGTTTGCAACAACATGTTCTCTGTGTTTCAGAGACATTAACGAGCCCATTCTGATGGTCTTCCAGCCTTTTTGACTTCTACTTGTTAGTGCACACAGTATTAACAGATTTGAGATGCCTTATGAACAAGTTTCACACGATTCCCCCATCAATCGCCCTTTTTCCCCAGTCCTTCATTCTGCCATCTGTTTGAGACAACGGCATAAAAGAGTCGCCTTGCAATAGTTATGACTAACATGCATAAGAAGTTGCAACAAAAACAGCATGTAAAGAGAGAAAAGGGGGAGCTGAGTGAAGACAAACTCCCTATCAGTTCTGTAATCCAAATGCGCAGCTTCTATTTGGTTCTAGAAACATGATGTGCAGTTGCTGTGTCTCAAGTGCCCCCTGCTGGCAACAAGGAACATTTCATCTGCAACATGATTAGAGTGAGAACAAACATGCTACATGTAAACAAACAAAATGAGAGAAAAACAGTCTCATCCGCTCTGCTGAGCCATCAGGATCAAACCGTCCCCTGGATTCATTATGGTCCGTCCCTGACTTCACCTGTCTTCACATCCGGTCCGCCATGTGGAACTGAGGCCGGACAGAGATTTATGTGTGGAAACTATGCACACCCTCCCTACTGAGCTTTCTTTCTTTTCCATTCTCTTGCTCAAGGAGATGATAAATTCTTGGAGGTGCTCAAAGGCTCTACTGGTGCAGAACCTCCTGTCAGTGTAGGGCATCTCATTTGCACACTGAACCAAGTCAGTATTATGATGGCGTCAACAAATAATACACTCTCCAAGCCGAGGTTTATAAAATGGGAGGAGCCAGCTGTCTAGATCTCTCCTTAAACACAAATATGATGGAACCCCCCCAAGCTTAACCCTCATCTCACCAGCAGTAATCTATCACAGATGCTGCTGGACCCATGATAAAGTTGTGCTAGTTGTTATGGCGCATGGGGAATGTCTTCATCTACACATGCCTTGCAGTATATTTCTGGCAAATGGCTAGCAAATCAATGCAGAATCTCATATGGAAGAGTACGGCAGGTATCCTCACTCACTGGCCACGGATGAATGGGGTTGTAGACCAGAGCATTAAATCATGACAGTAGTAGCATGGCTAAGTGCTGAGTGTGAACACAGGTCAGCAGGCCAAGAGAGTCAGCCTCTGAGAAGTGTTTTATGGTAACAGCAGGAAAGGCCTTTATTGAATGATTCATCAAGCGATTGGCATAGAAGCAGGGCTAATATAGACTCTTAACACACTGTATGGATGGTCAGTCTTCCACGGCAGCTTTAAACCAAACCTGCTGCTTTTGCAATTATGAAAAGGGCAGTGCAAGCATAAACATGTTATTTACCTCGTAGTGGATTTGATGCTGTGTTTCCTGCACCGTTTTCCAGCAGAGCCGCTCTCCCCGCTGCTGAATATTCAGCGCCATAGCAAAAATAAAACATATTATACCCGAGTTGTAAAATATGAGTTACCAAGCAGTCTGTTTTCTGTTTTGAATGTAATAAAAAGGATACGTAGTATCAAATAATCTTTCTATTCATTGAGTTGTTGTTGCGGGGTGCATGTGAAAATCATAAAGCGCATCCTCACGAACATATGAATTGTCTAAGCTGATTCTTTTTAGTGAATTAAGAACATTCTGTGTGACCAGTGTAGTGAGATTCCCGAACAATTGACTCTTATGAGCCAGTTTTTTTTAGTAAACCAAAAACACACATCACAACCTATCTGATTCCTGAATGAATGAATCTTATAAACTAGTTCTTGTTAGTTAATCAAAAACATACAACGTGATCAGTGTAATTGAATTCCCGAATGGATGACTTGTATGACCCGGTTCTTTTAGTGAATCAAAAACTTTGTAACTCCGAACGAATGACTTATGAACTAGCTCCTGTTTGTGAATCAAAAACCTAACTGAAACAGTGTAAATTGATTCCCGAGCAAATTACTTTTCTGAATCCAAAACACACAGCAAAATCAGTTAAATAGTTAAATCAACTCTGCTCAGAGAACATATAGTCCCTCTCTACATAGAGTTAAAATAACACTGAAGCAGAGTTAAAGTTAATGAAATAATATGCTGTTTGTGGAGTTGTTTTATCAGATCTTGAGAGATTTAATGTCTTTTGTCTTCAGTTGAGTTCATCTTAGGCTGTGGCTGGAAGTCAGTTGTAGTTCTTGTGTTTCTCTTCAGTGATTCTGCTTGTTAACAGCAGGTGTTCATCACTAATGCTCAATCATCACTTAATTAATCACGTAATTACCTCATTAACTTTAACTCTGCTTCAGTGTTACTTTAACACTATATAGAGAGGGACCATATGTACTCTGAGCAGAGTTGATTTAACTCTGGGGATTTTGCTGTGCATGCACCGCAACCAGTGTAATGATTCATGAACGAATAATTCTTATGAGCCGGTTCTTTTTTGCTAAATAAAAAATTGTATCCCTGCATCAGGAATTGCATACTTTCTGAGTATACAGTAGGTATTACATTTGAATTAGAATTTTCTTTACAACCGTTAAAGAGTATGCTCTATAAGGTATGAATATGGATACTATGAATGGAATTCGGATGTACTACATCCGCCATGTTGTTACTGTCACATGACCTACCAGCGTCGGTTGTGTTGCTTTACTGCCATTCAGAAATCCATCCTGTGGCCTCACGGGATAGTAAAGTTTCCATCGAATGCACACTTCAGAATCTTGGCGGAAGCAGTAGGTTATCTGGGGACTTTTTACCTACTGTTTTTCGAATACCATGTATTCAGACATACTACTCTTTTGGCGTACTGTTTTTCGCAAACTAGGGAAGTATTCAGTTTCGTATGCAGCATATGATCCCCGAATGAATGAGCCGGTTCTTTTAATGAAGAGTTTGAAAATATGACTTACCGGTTTGAATCAGTCGACGAATCTGTCACTGAAGTAGATCGATTAGGGCTGCATTTCTCAAAAGCATCGTAATCTTAAGTAGTTCGTAGAACCATTGGCACCAATGCTCTATGATCAACTTAGCTCACAATGGTTTTGACAAACACAGCCCAGAACGGCTACTGTATACACACAACAGAATTCTGTAGGAAAGCCTGATTTGATGTTTTATTACAAATATATATTTTATAATGAAAGTTATACTTATAAAACATACACCTGTTTCAGTGTCTTGAGCACTTTTATAGAGGTATTCTCTCTTAAACCTTTACTAGCACTAGAATGGAGAAGAAATCTCAGGAGATCCAAGGTTGCACTGAAGGGAGGAGGAAGATAGGTTAGGTTTTACCACACAGACATCAGGCCCAAATATCAAGTACAAATGTGAACACTGATCAACCATTCCAGTTCATTGCATTTTACATTGGAAGAGCTTTGCTATACAGGCAGATAAAACATTTATGGTGCAATTTGTGTCTGTTTCGCCAGACTAAACAAACAAAATGGAGACAGATTGAATGGCTACAATGACATGGGCACAAGCTGTCCAAGTCTCAAGTTGTCCATAATTTTCATTGATGTCACCAGCTTGTTTGGATTATTTGGCTGTCAGTAAAGTCAAATGACCCATTTGTGACAATCCCTTCCTGCTTTTAGAAGTCCACAGGCCGTATCATCATAGTGGTCATGGTCGCCATCCAGCTCGGCCCTTTCCAGTAGTACCACTTTATACTGTTATAGCGTATCACATTGGAGTTTCCAGAATAGTATATCCCATTGAGATTGGAAGGCCCGCAAGCTTCAAACCACCACCCTGGAGTGACAAAGAGCAAACAATTTCAGCTATTTCAATTTTCCTTCATTAATATTAAAGAGGCCATATCAATAAAATTTTCCTTAAAAAAGATTTTTGAACATTTAAGTTTTCATCTAATATTTATATTATTAAAATATTTTATTTCAGCTTTTCTTTCAGTTAACAAAAAGGATTTTCAATCATTTTAGTTTCAGTTAACAATAACACTGCATGTAGAATTTGTAAATTAGACTCTGTCAGAGAGTATCACTCCAACTTGGCATTTAGATAAAATAGCAGATACGCTTCATGTTTGATGAAATATTTTTACACAACCTTCCACGGTTTTGATTTAGTCTGATCAGCACACAAGGGATGGATGCAGGGATGTTTTGGAATGTTACCTTTACCTGTTCGGAGGTAAGGAGGGAGCTTGGTTCCAGCAACTTTGTTTAACTTTAGTAAAGAGTGTCTAAAGTTTGATTTTAACAAGGTCCCTGATCACATCAGCCCAACATTCAGCCCAACAATCCGCATTTCAGTGCTGTCACAGTGTAATGTAGGCTTTGGAAAAAGGTTGCTGTCAAAAGACAACTCACCGCCAACTGTATTGAAACTGACAGCAAACTTGCCTGACTATAGTGGACGATTAGGGGGAAAAAATAAAAAGGTAAATAAAAAAACATTGTTGTCAACGACGTTGTCAACGTTCAACATTGTCAAAAAGATCCTCGTTCACACAGATCAACGAAAACGACTAAAAACGCTGTATTATGCATGCCAGGCCAGTAGTTGGCGATAGTGATGGGAGAAATGAAGCTTTTCAAAGCTTCGATTCAATTGAACCAATTGCTTCGCAAAATGATTCACTGTTTCGAAGTATTTATTATTGTAGTACTTGTCTCGGGTGTTGTTGGAAAATTGTTTTTCATTATATGCAATCAGATAATTACACAAAGTTAAAAATAATGGCAGACAAGTTGTGATACCTCCAGTGGCCATCTGAGCACACTTGCAGCTGCACTGGTCATTGTCGTGATCTTTAGTGCTGAACGGGGTTCCTGATTGGGTAAGACTACTGGTGCGTCCAGCTGTACCACTGAAACCCCTTGCATGGAGACTGGAGAGAAACAGACAAATAGTGAATATTTCAACATATGGATAGATACACAAATGCATTTTTCAACCTTTTTGATGCCACAGACCCCCAAATATAGTGATCCTCTTGTGAGGGACCCCAATATAAAGGCAGCTATATACATACAGTACCATTCAAAGGTTTGTGGTCAGTTAGATTCTTTTTTTAAGATTTTTTTGAAGAAATTAATGCTTTTATTCAACAAGGATGCATTAAACTGATCAAAAAGTGACAGTAAAGACAAATATAACGTAATAAAAGTCTTCTATTTCAAATAAATTCTGCTCTTTTGAACGTTTTAGAATTGTGAAAAAAAAAAAATGTATCATGATTTCCACAAACCTCAGCAGTACTGGTTTTCTTGAGCACCAAATCAGTACGTTAGAACTTTTTCAAGTTGGCTCAACTTGTTTTTTTAGTTATCTTGACAAGAATTTTTAAGTTCAAAAGACTACCTGCTACTACTCTAAGACTAATTGGAGCAAATTAGTTGAGTTAACTTAAGTTGAGTGTGATAGGTTGCCTTATTTTTTTATGTTAACTCAACTTTTTTTTTTTTTTTTTTACAGTGTGAAGGACCATGTGACACTGAAGACTGAAGTCTGCTTTGCCATGACATGAATAAATAACATTTTAAAATATATTAAAATAGATTATAAATTGTAATAATATTTTCACAATATTAGTTTTACTGCATTTTTGATCAAATAAAAGGGGCCTTGATGAGCAGACTTCTTTCAAAAACATTTTAAAAAATCTTACCGAGCCTAAACTTTTGAATGGTAGTTTATTTTCATGTACACGTATACATATTTATACTGTAGAAAATATAAATATTATGTGTAAAATATTATTATCTGAAAAAAAAAAAAAAAAAAAAAAGTTAACACAGTGTATTTTTCATCTTATTTGGAATTATTTGTTTTCCGACAAGTGTCAAGTGTAAAATGAAACTGTAATAGTTTCAAATTCACATTTTATAATTTTTTTTATAATTATTATTATTATTATTTCACAAAATATTTCACGAACCCCCTCTAGCACATCCTCGTGGCCCCCTAAGTTTGAAACCCCCCATACATATGCTGAATAATAATATAAGCACATCAATATTTACAGAAGGTATATAAACATTCCTATCAATCAGAAAACTCTATGGTGGTCTATGGCTAAAGGTGTGTCAAGAAAGTGTTTTTATTTTTGCTACTTCTTGTATGTTGAGTTCCAGCATTAGCCTTCTTAATCAGCTCAGACATGTATCCTGTTTTAGATAAATTAACTTAAATACTATACACAAAGGATCACTTTAAGGTACATTGTTTTTTATTTTCTTTTTACATAATCAGATGAACGCATCTACATCCATTACATCCACTGTTAACCCCAGTAATTGGACCATCTGCGTGCCTGTATAAGATATTTCTAAGTGATTTATCTTTTTCTCTTTCTTATTTCAGAAGGCTCTAAGACTCATTAATGTGCATTCCAAAGATATTCAGCCTCCATTATCCACAATCCATTGTCGATGTCTCACCAAGAAGGACTGTGAGCACACATGGTGCCAGAGAGAGGACCACACAGCTAGGGACTGCAGGAGATTGTTTTGGCAGAAAAACATCCTTGCACCATAGGTTGCTTGGCTGGTTAATCCCAAACGGGCTCAACACCCTCGAGACGATGCCAGTATTCTCAGCATGCTAATAAAATGCACACTTACCATATGAGGTAAACTAGAAAACAAACATGGTGGGATTTGGCAAGCGTTTGTTCAGCATTTTCCCTACCTGTTTACACGCACACAAACACATTGGCGTTTCCATCTGATACCAATGCTGCAACACTCAACCATTCTAGAGTAGTATTCCAAATCATTTATTTTGAGTTAAATGTAAGATTTCTGGTTCTGGTTCATTCACTGTATAAGTATCCCCTCAAGCAATACTGCATGTTTAATTGCATCCCTTAAGAGAGGTGTGAGATTTGTTTAACTCGGCAGTTTTCTGGCAAAGCCTCTTGCTTGAAATTGTTTGCCCTGTTTCTCTCTGGTAGGCAGATCTGCTTCTGGGATCGGACCAGACCAGAAGCAATTGGGATGCTGTGAGAAATGGTAGTTTACCCTTAATGTAGCTCATCATTTTGACATAATCACACAAGTGTTTCTTATCTCAGAAAATGACAAAGACAAGCCAAAAAAAGAAGAAAAAAGAAATGAAATGTATCAATAAGGGTTTTAAATGTGCTAAATATTTAATTCACATCATAAATCTAAATGCAAATGCAAGTCTTTAAACTAATTCTGAACACCACAACATGACAATGTTTAAAGGAACACTCCACTTTTTTTGAAAATAGGCTCATTTTCCAACTCCCCTAGAGTTAAACAGTTGAGTTTTACCGTTTTCAAATCCATTCAGCCGATCTCCGGGTCTGGCGGTACCACTTTTAGCATAGCTTAGCATAGTTCATTGAATCTGATTAGACCGTTAGCATCTCGCTCAAAAACGACCAAAGAGTTTCAATATTTTTCCGATTTAAAACGTGACTCTTCTGTAGTTACATTTTTACAGTTTTCATTTTCCGTCGGTCTTAGTACACGATGTTACTACAGAAGAGTCAAGTTTTAAATCGGAAAAATATTGAAACTCTTTGGTCATTTTTGAGCGAGATGCTAACGGTCTAATCAGATTCAATGAACTATGCTAAGCTATGCTAAAAGTGGTACCGCCAGACCCGGAGATCGGCTGAATGGATTCGAAAACGGTAAAACTAAACTGTTTAACTCTAGGGGAGTTGGAAAATGAGCCTATTTTCAAAAAAAGTGGAGTGTTCCTTTAAAATAACTCTGGACAATTAGATATTGAACATATTCTAATTAAATGACACACAATAAGTAAGGAATAATTCACAACGGGCCATTGAATTATTAAAAAATTGAATTATCTCTTAACGGCAGCAGCTTCTCTACTAATAGTGAAGCTGTAAGTTTAACTGCTTCAAAAACAACGACGCTACTACCTCACTACTGAGAAATGTCATGTAGCTTTTCAGTTGTGAAACTATTTTACTGATAAAGTCACGGGAAATGCTGACAACAACTTTCTGTTGGTGTACGTTTCCGTGTGTGTGCGTGTGTGTGTCTGTACTGTATGTGTGTGCATTTGTATGGATGAGAGAACAGGGGAAAGAGAGCATGCTTTCCATAGATAATGAAATGTAATTTAGTGGTAAAAACATGGAAATATTTTATATATTTTTTTCTATATTGTTTGTTATATCATTTTGCTTGATCAATGGCTTTGGGTGTTTTGGTTCTTTTGCTGCTGTAGGCTGTAAGGTCCTGAAATAACTGAAATACTTTGGCAAAGTGATATGGAACCTCAATGTGGTCAAGACCTGCCTGGAACTACTTTAGCTGTGTTTGCTGGAAAATAATAGCACACCTTAGAATGTTCATCAGCCAATCAGAATCAAGCATTCAACAGCCATTGAATTTGTTTTTCCAAATTCCAAAGGCGTCATTTACGGTGGAGACAATGTTTTGGCCTTAGCCGATTTTACCCCCACCCCCACTCACATCTGGGATGTATATAGGAAATATAATAGGATGTTAATAGGAAGCATCTTCGAATGTTAAGCAGGAGTTTTCATTTTGTGAGTGGGTATTATAATGAGTCTGCTGCTGGAATTCATAATTTTTTATGATTTGTTGAGTGATTGTTGCAGTTGAGGAAAGAGATGGCAGGGTTGCTCTTTACTGCACACAGCTCTGCCACCTCCCTTTCACTATTCTACAGCTTGTTATCCGTTCCAGTTAAATCACAAAACAAAACGCAACCAAATGTGTTCCTGCTGCTGATAAACATCTACTGATATACAGCTGCAATTGTGGTTTATTCAAATAAAAGGTTATATTAGGGAATCCCTCGTGCTTAAAGCAAAAACACTGCCACTAGACCAAACATATCTGACCATATCTGACCCCAAGTTTATCAGAAATAAACAGAAATGGTTAGGAAAAAACCATTAGTCCCTTAAATCATTGCGTAATGAGGAGTCAAAAACAGCAACTCAGGGTGTACTCACACTAGGCACGGTTGCCTTGAACCGAGACGGAGTGCGCTTGTCCCCCCTCCCCACTCCCCCGCTGGCCTGCACTCATATTGCCCTTAACGTTCCGGGCCGAAGCACGCTTACTTCATATACGATGCAACTTTTTGAATGGAAGAAAACAGGAAAAAATGCACTTTTGCTAAGATACTGCCTAATATATTTATCATTTATGCCACGCAGCGATTTTCACTTGCACGTATCAGAGGATTATTACAGCAGCTGATGTTAATGGAGGAATTTGCAGCTTTAATCGCAAACTACAATTCCTGTTCATCAATAAGGTGAGAAGCAGACCCGTTATAAACCAAAATACACTCAAATTAATTACATGAATTGATAAGTGTACTATCAGAGTAATAATAAAGATGTTTGCCCTCGTAAAGATGACAGTAGTTGTAGTAGCTGTTCCGTGCTCAGGCACGGTTAGCACTCACACTGAATGCGAACTGCGCTCGAGCCCAACCGAACGCGCTCTGGCCCACCTCTTCCAAGCGGGCCAGGGACGGCTAAACGAACCGCGCCAGGGCACGGAACGGAGCGCTCACACTTGTCAAACGAACCAGGCTTTGAGGGTCAAACGCGCTCGGGCACGGTTCAGAGCGCCTAGTGTGAGTACACCCTCAATGTGCTATTGAAACTGGACTTTATAAACATTTTCAATCATCATGTTATTGTTGACGTTGCAGTATTGATTTGGAAATGGGAAAATCCTCTACTACAGATCTGATCTCCAGATCAATACATCACTGAAACTATTTATCAAAAAAGTAAAATAAAAAACAAATTATTTGCACATAACCTAATTAATATTCATAAGCTACGCATTTTCTAGTCTCAGCCTCAGACGTCACGACCACATTGGCTGAACATCTGATCCATATGGCACACAAAATGGGAAACACTTTGGGAGTTTCAAAGTCATCATCTGATCTGGTTAAATTCTCCAGGCTTTCCAGAAGATGTGTGTCATATTCTTTAATGGCTGTAAACAAAGCCGTCGTGATGCCAAACCCCCTTATGGAAGAAGAAAGCCGTCATGTTTACAACTGTGACAATGAGCGCTTAGAAGTATCGACTAAACGCTGGATTTTCAAGTATGTGAAGTACGTGCCATTGTTGCAGTAAACTTGCATGACATTCCTGAATGAATTACAGGCCGGTCTGTTATTGTGGGGACATCGACTTTACATTTTAACGCCCGTAAACATGAAATGACGCTGAACAAGACCAACTGTGATTGGTTGCTTTACATGTCGATCAGACATCCTCTTGGGCAGTCCTTGGCAAATGAAAGCTGCTATGGAGTCCAGACCTTCTACCATCAGTCTGAAGGACTGGCTACACCAGACTAAGCATTTTCCATTGCAAACCTGTACTGTGCATCCCCACCCCCCCTCGCCAAACTTTCCCCGCCACTTTTGAAAACAAAGTGACGCCCATCACAACAGTTCATGAACATCTAGGGTCAAGAGAACATGAAACATTTTGGTACCTGTACTTCTTATCCTCTCCGTCAATGTGGAAATGGTCATATTGAGAATAAGCCTGGTGTCCCTCTGCGTCTTTGAGGTGGACCTGGAGAATGTAGTCTTTTGATGTGGTAAGCAGGTGGATGGCATCATTTCCTAACCAGTGTTCTCCTGACAGATCTCCAAATCCCTGTCACATAAGAAGAAAAGAAAAAACGTTGCTTTATTTGCTTGACATACACTCTACTTTATAAAACGGTTAGTTCCAGTTCTTGATTCTGATTGGTCAATAGCTGTGTTTTATTCAAGATAAAACACGCCTATGAACGCTTCACCCAACAGTTTTATGTACAACACCCTTAGCAAAGTAAACATATGTTTGTTCTCATTGATAATGTTCACTAAAGCTATGTTCATATTTTAAAAAATCTGTTAGAATGTCAGCTGCGATATCTTGTCATTTTAACAGTTAAGGGGTTTTCCTGTGTTCACAACAGTATCAGTACTTTCAAAATAAAAGTCTTTGCTGTCTAACTCAAAAAGTGATGATATATGGGGCAACTTTTTGAGCAATGTTGTCGGGCAATGTTGCTGAGTGATGTTGCTTGGGCACTTTCCCATTGAGAATGGGCAACAAATTTCTATCTGGATACTTTAGATCAAAATTTGTTGGCCATTCTCAATGGGAAAGTGCACAAGCAACATCGCTCAGCAACATTGCTCAAAAAGTTGCCCCATGTATCATCACCTAAACAGTCTTTGCCACCATCTGACTTTTTCTAGTCTGTCTTTAGTTGATCTCCATGAGATGACACATTCTGTTGCTGTCTACTGTCAGGGACTATTTTTTCAGCGGAAAGAAGGCTTTTAGTGATTTTACTTCATGAAAGTTGCATCGATATATACATTTATTTGCATTAATATTTGTATATATGGAATAACCATTTTATAAAAGCAATAAACCCCGTGAAGCTGTGGTTTACAGTGAATTAACAGGTAAGGGGGTTTTAGGGGGTTTTCTAACAACGCCCCTTAGCTGTTATAAATTCACTGTAAACCACAGCTTCTTGGGGCTTATTGCTTTATTTCACAATCTATGACAAACGACAGACAGGAAGTCATTAATTTCCAATGGAGAACTTCATGGAGTTCTGATTATTTGCACATGCGCAATTTTCACATTCTATTTGAGCTTCAGGTGTGGTGAAATATTTTTGAACTTTAGCAGCTGGAAACTAATAATGCAAGGTGCGAATTACCAATATTTCTGTATTAAAAAGTTAATCTTTAAATACTCTTTCTGGAAAATAGGTGGTTATGAATAATTCTGTCAGAAATAATTATTTTATAATTATTACATAAAATTATTTACATTTTTAAAAGTATCGACAATCATTTTATTTGTGTGGATATATTCATTCATTGATTATTAATTCATTTTACCATAGTGAATAAACAGAAGGTATTTAAGGTGAAATGTGACAACCATACAGTATGCAAATTTTGGATATAGAAGATCTAATTGGTTGAATTCTACAGGATTTCCAGGAGACGTACATGTCACATTCTTTAACGCCTTGAAACAAAGCTGTCGTGACAGAAGAAAAAATCCTGCAGTTCCTTGTCACATACTAGTAAACATTTCAAAAGACCTCCTGTAACCATATGAAAATGTTGCATTTCCATCTGCTTGGACCAGCAAATGAGACGGCACTTTTGATCACTGTGAGATGTGGTAGTGCAGTTGGGCATTCAAATGCTTCAATGCACACGTTATCAACAATCTACAGGGGCTCCCGACTCCCACGCTCCATCTGGGGCCAAATATTTATCATTCACTTGTAAAAACATTTTTCTTAGAAAACAAGGAAAAGAGAAAACAAAACTTGCGCTGTTCTAAAGCACTCCCAGAGCAGCCATAGCAATATATCTGTTGAAGTAGCCCAGGTGAGATGAATTACCACTGTTTTTGCATTTAAAACTCAATAACAGTAGCTCTTCAGGGAGATATTACGTTCATAGGTAGACACTGGTTTTAAAGCAATCATTCCTAACAATGTCTTAGCGAAAAGCACTCTCTTTACATTCTGTAACTTTTTTTTAAATGATAGACACAAAGTGTGAATAATGATGTCCTATTGAAATTCAAAATGTCTCTTCTTTCTTTTCTTTTTTTTCTTTAAATGACCCTGTGACCGAATTAATATATACTCATGCTCCCAGATAGGGAGGGAATGCAGGTGCAACAACAGAGGGAGACATGGGAATTCAGAGACGGCCAATCAGAATTCTCTTCCTCAAGGAAAGGTCAGCAGGGTCAGCTATGCACCAGTATTCTATGGCTATACACATCAGATACCACATATGACTTTTCTCTTCAGTGCAGGTTAAATATGTGTTTTAAATGTTAGGTGCCTCAGATTAATGGTAGCAGAAGTTTGCATAAATCAAGAAATCTCAATAAGGTATAGACAGGCTCACATTTAAATTATACTGTATGTCTTCATTAAAGGAGTGATCATACTTCATTGTCTAAAACAAAATCAAGAAAAATTATTTTTAAGCAATCTTTAAGGATGGTACAAAATCAAATTCCTGCAACTAGGTACTTTACAATGTTCACCTTGTCAGATATGAATAAAAGCATGGCAATATGTGCCATCCAAAACATGACTTATATTGTGGAATTTACCAGAAGGGTTTTTAGGTATTAGATGCATGAAGACCTGCTTCATTCATTGTCTGCACTAAAATAAATAATCTGAGACAGAGAACTGTGCTTTAAAGTGAATTTGAAGCCAAACTGTGGAAAGATAACCACATTTCCTCTTAAAGCTATAGTCTAGTTATACAATTAAAGGGATCAAATGTGGAAAAGGCTCTAATTGGCATTGGATAAGTTGTTCCTACCAGTTTGTAATCATTCCAGCCACGGTTGAAATCTACTGATCCATCATAACGGTGCTGAAAGACAGTCCAGCCTCCCCCTCTAGTTTTCATGTCACAGAATACCTGGTCAGAAACAACCATACAGAAACACATACATGCCATAAATGTACAAATATACTTTTTTATAATTTATAATTTTATAGTTAAACGAGACAGAGAGAGAAATAACACTTCTATTAAGCCACGTTTCCACCGCAGGAACTTTCCCCAGGAACTAGGGACTTTGGGGTGGTACTCGGTGTGTTTCGACCGCAGGAACCAGGGTCTAAATAAAGTTCCAGATAAAAAAATTCGGTAACACTTTCTATGAAGACCATGCTTATAATGAATTATAGCACCATTTATACTTATTTATAAGTAAGTATTACTATTTTATAAACATATTTATAAACACTCATTAAGACCTATAATGCATTATGAGAACAGTTATAGTTACATTTATATTATTTTTATAATTACTTATAAGTCATGCATTTTCTTTTTTAATGCGCATGTTCATAATCCATTATATAGTGATTTATAAGTATTAATTAGTCAGTCGTATGGTTCCATGAATGTATTTATAAAGATGCAACCTGCATTGCTATAATGTTGTTATAGTTACAATGACTTTTTAGTAATTCAGATTTATTTCTGTCAAATAATTGAATATATTGTTATTAATAGCCGTGTTGTGTTCTTTTAAATACTTATGAGTAATAATACAGTTACTAATCTCTAGAAATGCATCATTGATGGCTTTAAGTAAAGTGAAAACACAGGATGCAATTTTCCTAAAGAAAATGTTAAGAAATCGTGAAGAAATCAATACAATCAGCTGAAAATAAATCTTTTTTAATGTTACATACTAGCAAAACACTGCAACAATACATTTTTTTTAAAGTATAATTCCAAACTGCTATAAGCAATACAATATGGCTGAGGAGATATAGATTTTAACAAACCAAAATTACCATTCATGACCTCTAATGCAAACATTAGCTGTTAAAGACATAATTATTAATAACTAATTGGTACAGCAAACAAGTGTCTCTGGAACTGTTTTATATTTGATCATTTATAAATCAGTGTATAATGGATTGTGAACATGCACATTGAAAAAGCAAATGCATGACTTATAAGTAATTATGAAAATAATATAAATGTAACTATAACTGTTCTTATAATGCAGTATAGGTCTTAATGAGTCTTTATAAATATATTTATAGAACAGTAATACTTACTTATAAAAAAGTATAAATGGGGCTATAATTCATTATAAGCATGGTCTTCACAGAAAGTGTTACCAAAAATTCTCCCCTCAAAAAGTACCTGCTCGTGAGGTAGAACTTTTTCAAAGTTCAGGAACTTTTGGGGGTGGGACTTGGGCGCTGAACATGTTGATTGGTTGACTCCACGCAGCATTTTATTTCAACCACCAGTCTGTTGCGGTGCGTGCAGTAAGAGTTGTTTAAAAAATTCGACAGATGGACCGACGACAAGGTTCAGGCTTTATAAAGCTTGTATGCGGAGCACGAAATCCAGCGGGAACTGGAAAGTTGCGCACAGTCCTACGTCACCGGACTTATCTTCACGGAACTTTAGACCGCTATGGAAATGCAATCAGCAACAGGTCTGGGGGGAAAAAGTTCCTGGGACAAATTGTTCCAGGTAATTTCGGTGGAAACGAGGCTTTAGTTACTTAAGGAACTAAATGAAAAGTACCAGTAACACTTTATTTTGATAGTCCACTTTAAACATTCTACTAACTATAAGTAACTTCGCAACTACATGTCATCTGACTACCAGTTATTAAAGTATTAGCAGACTGTCTGCTTAATATCTTTGTTTGTTGGGGGACCATCAAAATATTCTACTGACTATAAGTAACTTTTAGAGTACGTCAACTTATTCTACTAACCATAACCCTAATCCAACCCTAACAGTCTACTAATACTCTAATGAGAGCTAGTTGACAAGTAGTTGCAAATTAATGAGAGTTAGTTGACATGTAGTTGCATGTAGTTACTTATAGTTAGTTCAATCATGACAACTCTTGGAGTGGATTAAATTCAACCAGCATTTATTGGCATGGGGCATGAAGTATACATGGCTTGATTTTGGCGTACGAGATCTGTTACGCTGCTGCTGCTGCTGCTGAGCAAATACAAATTTGTTCAGCTTAGCCAAATAAAACAACAAAGAAAAGGCTGCTGCAAGAATGGTAGAACCCCGTAGCAGATCTCTACAGGTGGCGCTGGGGAGGAGGAGGGATAACAGCGCTTCACATTGCGCACTTGTCGATCGCAGGCTAGGGTACGATATATATGGTTGCGTGGATTTGGAATTACTTCTGATTGGCTGGTGCCACGACATAGAAAGAACCAATCAGCGCTCGGTTAGAGTTTCATGACTGAACTTTTTATTAATATTTGTGACAAAACGATGGTTTTCAGTGGGTTATTTGATAAAAATGGTGAGCGACCATTTGAACAGCTATGGTAATTTTCCATTCTTTCTTATTACAGTAATATTTTAGTCAGAATTTTGTGAATACTCTCACACAATTCACAATTCATAAGCTGCAGTTTAGAGATCTGACTGGTCAAACTACTGTAATTTCCCAGGATGTGCCACAAAGCACATATCAACCCATGATGTTTTGAATAAGGATGTCTCAGAGTCAATTATGAGGCCTTTCTTACCTCTGTAGTTTCTCTGCACTGACAAAATAAACTAAACTGTGACCCACAATCCTTTATAAACATGCATGGGGAGAGACAATGAATCACAAACCACCAAATTTGGACTGATGCAGGACATTCTGTTCTTTTCCACAGTGAGATGGTGGGTCCTCAGGCTATGAGTACTCTGTTGGGTTTAGCTTTTGAATTTGGCTAACCACTGTGCAGTAATGCCATACTAATGATGCATTGTCCCAATTTGAACCATACAGTAAACTAAGTCTCATGGAGACATTTTTGGGACATAAGCACAGTGGTCTCGGTGCAGTTTAAACACTTGATTGTACACTCAATGCTCTTCCACTAAAACTTTTACTAACCATTAATTTAGTATTGAACTCAATACAACTTAACAATTTACTATTTTGTGGGAAAAATAGCAAATTAGTTTGAGCTATGAGCAGCAAAATAAAATAATAAAAGAGCAGCACATTGAATTCCATCATCCGAATCCATCAAAACTAATTAAAGCCAATCCCAAAAAGGATTTTCTTCACAAATATTAAATATTTCTAGCCTGTGGGTGTCAAGTGAAAACATTCCAAGTAAATATCCTCAATATGAATTTTCTCCAATTTTCCCAGCTGTTTCTGGAAAGAAATAGGCTTAAAGAGAAGGCGAAAAGCAATAAGTTCTTCTTGGCAAAAACAAAAAGTGGGATAACGTACATTTCCATCCCTTGGCGGGACCAGCTCATTTAGCAACACATGATGCTGGTCTTAAGACCTTCCATTATGAAACTTTACACGGCTTATCCAGGTTTAAAGACAAAGCACTTGCATTAATGACATCTGTAGAGAGGTTGCTTTTGGGGAGTCTGAATTGATTTCATCCTTATTCAGCACAACATATCTTTCTATTTGCATAACAGATGTGAGATGTTCTTTGTTTTCTGCTTCTGAGCTATACACATCAAGATGACAGTCCTTAACCTGAGCCAAATTTTCCAGTGGTATTTTATCTCTTGAGACTAAGTATTTATCACAGTAATCACAGACACTATTATACAAATGTAATTTATACAAAATACTTTGCACAATTGTATCATATGAACATGATGCCTGGATTTAAAGAGAATTTCAAACTCATTCAGGACTAGTCAGTCACTGTTTCCCATACTTGAAAAGGCAAAATTTTCTGGCCAAAATATATTTTGGATGGATGGATGGATGGATGGATGGATGGATGGATGGATGGATGGATGGATGGATGGATGGATGGATGGATGGATGGATGGATGGATGGATGGAGAAAGTTGATACTTGGATGGATGGATGGATGAATGAATGGATGGATGGATGGATGGATGGATGGATGGATGGATGGATGGATGGGGAAAGTTGATAATTGGATGGATGGATGGATGGATGGATGGATGGATGGATGGGGAAAGTTGATAATTGGATGGATGGATGGATGGATGGATGGATGGATGGATGGATGGATGGATGGATGGATGGGGAAAGTTGATAATTGGATGGATGGACGGATGGATGGATGGATGGATGGATTGATGGAGAAAGTTGATACTTGGATGGATGGATGGATGGATGGATGGATGGATGGATGGATGGATGGATGGATGGGAAAAGGTGATGATAGATACATGTCAACTATTTTTCAAACTGAAAATATATTTTAAGTTTCTAATGCCAAAATATATATTATACATTTATACAATTTTCTATAAAATGTATATCAAGGGGCAAGAAAATACACTTCTAATCATAAAATATATTTTGGTAAATACAAAATGTATTTTTAAATATATTTTGAACTAATGTAAATATCTTTCATTTGAAAATATATTTAAAAATGGCCAAAAAATATATGAGGAAATGTGAGTGAATAACTATACAGTGATAAAATATTTATGAAAATACATTAAAAAAAAAAAAAAAAAAAAATCAAAAGCAGTATACTTTTGGCTAATTTTGATATATCTGAAAATATATTTTTGCCATATGGGACATGGAATTCAAGAAATAAAAGCATAATAAAAAAAACATATAAGCTTGCCTCTGGCAGCAAAAACCTTCATGGTCACATTAAAATATGTCAGCATCACCGGTCAAGATTTTCCAAAGGAACCATATGTTATCAATAAACTTGCATCAGCCCTGATCAATATTCCTTATAAATATCTTCATTTGTATCATTAAGGAAACAAAGTGAAGTAGAAAAAAGAGCAATTTAAAACTCTCTAGATGAAAGGAGCCACCCAGCGTGCTGCTCTGAGGGGTGGCACAGTATGAAAGGGTGGTGATACATATACCAGCTCGCTCTCACTCACTGCATTAAACCCTGTGTTGGCAGGAAGCTCCCGAATCTTTGCCAAACACCTGGCGCCTATGCCCACAGGAAATGGAGGGGAAGACGAATGAGCGCACAGGAAAATAATGAATAACAAAAACAATTTTAGCCACATTTTTAAAATGTTCATCACCCCAAGAGCCTGCCAGAAATTAGATTCGACTCTGGAAGTCAAAGGCAAAACACAACCCTTGACTGGTTTGCTTGTGGTTCATTAGGGCAAGATTTTGAAATAGATACGGGAGCATATTCACAGTTAGATGCACGAAGAAATGGCCTGAAGGAAATGTTTCAATTTGGTTTTCTGATCAACATGGCATTTTCATCTTAGCCTTTTTTCAAAGACGTACTGAAATTGCATTATACTAAAACATTTTGTCCTTCCAGATTATAATGTAGTCCTCAAAAACAACACAAAGAACTAAATGTCAGGAGAGCTCAGTTTCTTCAGCAATCAAGATACATGCTTTACAAAACGATTTTGTATTGCATGCAATTTTTTTTCTTCTCCATCATACGTAGTGATTCGAAACCTGTTTATTGTCCACATGAAAATTTTTAAATGTACTAACCTTAGTTTTCTGGGTGGAGTTAGGAAGATGAATGCTGTATATCCCACTTTCTGTAACTCCAGATTTGAATATCTCAGCACAGTCTCTGAACTTTACAATCTCCTTTTCAATTGGAGTTGAAATATCTGGAAATACATAGGACATTTTTAAGTTTGTGAATTGATTGGCTTGAGCAATACTGATTTAAATCTCAATCTTCCTGGAAAATTGCCTGACGGACCACCGCTGGGAATTTAAGCAATTGCCCTGTTCAGAGAGACCCTTTTGTTCCTACTGAGCCAGTTGTAGGCAGCATAGCCTTAGCCTGATAATGTGAAGCTGGCACTAACCGTTACAGTGAGTGACCATAGCCAGTAGCTGCTGCACTGTGTCAGTGAGTGTGGCCTGCTGCCGTTGGAGCAGTGTGCTGTTTCGAGTAGAGCTGGCCAGTTCTCCCTCCAGAAGGCTGACCAGGTGATTCTGTCTGTCCAGCAGCTCCTGCAGCTGCTGTTTTTCCTGCTGGATGACCTGAAGCTCTCTGCTGTGCTTGGCCTCCATGGCAGCAAAGCGCTCTTCCAGGTAGCTGAGAAGAAACAAACTGGCTTGTTCATATACGGTCTTGCTATTTGCATATTAAGAGCATTTTAGAAAACTATTTATACATTGTTGCTGATATAACACTGGGATTTTTTACTGTTTGTATCACTCCACTTTGTGCATTCCGGACTGTCAGTCTGTGCATTAGTTGTGGGGATTTTGTCTTAAGTTTACATCAATACACTTTTAAATGTGAGTCATTTAATCTTGTAATCTAATCTAATCTAATTAATTTAGAGGCCTTAGATATTTGCATATCAAATATGATACTTTATAGGGTTAATCATTGATTCAGTAGATCTATTTAAAAACCCTCCCTGTGCCTGAATATGCCTATACTTCCCTACTATATACTAGGTGAAAAACAGCAGGTGAAATGAGTAGTATGTCAAATTCATTAAAAAGTAGGCGAAAAGTGCCTGGATGATGTACTACTTCTGCCAAGATTCCAAAGTGTGCACCTGATGGACACTTTTCTATCCCGTGTGGCCACAGGATTGGAGTTGTGAATGTCATTTAAGCAGCACAACTGATGCCATGAGTCACATGACAATGACAACATGATGTAGTATGTCTGAATTTCATTTACACTACACACATTTATAATATATATATATATATCCTTATCAAATGTACAGTATACTTATACAGCATGCTATTTCGGACGCACCAACTGATTCATTGATTCAGAATGTAACTGAATCATTCCGAAACATGGGCTGCGTCCGAAAACTGGAAAATTCCTCCTTCGGAGGACACATTTCAAGATAGGAAGGCATCAAGGCACGTCAGAATCCAATGTTAGCTTCGCTTCCTGTTTCCTGAGATACCTTCATCTGATCGATTTTTGAAGGCAGCATAGACGTATCCTTCGCTGCCTTTGATATCCCACAATCCTGTGCTTTCTATTCTGTGACAGTTGAGCTAGAAAAATAAAGATGGCGTCCAAAAGTTGCGTTTGCTGGTCAGTTTGTGTGTAAATGTATGTTTTTGACCAACATTTTCCACTTTTAATGTCATTTCTATCGAGAAATTACTACTGTAGTAATTAAATATTTGTTTAGTTTTCACCAAAGCTCGCACTATTTTGCTGTAGATCATTAAACTGTTACGCTGACTCAGAAGTCTGTCCGAAATCAGTTTTGTGAGGTGCCTTCATGCACAAACGCTGCCTTACAAGTGATTGCCTGATAAGGCAGCGAGGCAACAAGTCAGCTGCCTAGGTTTTCGGATGCAGCCATGGCTTGTTCGAGATGCATCGGTGCTGCACAGACCGATCGGCGTATGACATCAAAGTACTACGAGAGCGATTGGAGAGCAAACGTCTCCTTATGCTTTTGAATCGCTCTCGCGGTACTTTGATGTTATACGCCAATCGGTCTGCACATCGCCGATACACCTCGAACAAGCCTAGTCTTTATATGTGAATCACTGAGTCAATCACTCAATTGATTCATTCAACAATGATTCATTCAGAAAGCAAACTCCACTATGTGCTATAGGAGAGGGAATAAAACTGGAAGTATTTTTGTTAGAGGAGCAAAAATAGACAAAGTTACAGAAATATATTTTGTCTAAAATGTAGGTTTCTCAAACATGTTGTTTGTTGAGCTATTGTATGAACAAATGAATATCAACAAATTAATGCTAAACTGCATACCCCACTTAAATAGTTGCACCTCAGTTTATATATATTTTCTATAAACAATGAAAATTACCATATAAACGTATCTAGAGCATCTAAAATGTAAATCCTGTACAGTATGCACAACTTTACAGAAGTAAAAAACCCTCTTTATAAACCCTTTGAAGACTAGACGGAAGTGAAATGGTCAGAACCTTTGCAAGGGTCACAAATGACTGAGTTAAATCAAAGTCCCTCTGGTTCAATATAGTGATGGGAAGATTGGATCATTTTACTGACTTGATCTTGTTAAGCAAAAAATTAACCCATTTTTATTCAAGTCATTTTGTTCATTTCGTTCTTTTGAGCAAAGTTAAATTAAAATTGCTAATTTTCAATAACCAAATTCCCTGAACATGTTCAAATATGATAACATAGTGAGATTCTCATTTATCAGTGATGAAAGACCTTTTTAATAGCAAATTTGGTTACACTTTATTTCAATGGTCCACTTTAGACATTCTACTAACTATAAGTAACTACACCAAACTACACCAAACTACATGTCAACCAACTCTCATTAATTTGCAACTACATGTCACCTAACTCATTAGAGTATTAGTAGACTGTTAGGTTAGGGTTAGGGTTAGTAGAATAAGTTAACACATACTTGCAAAGTTACTTATAGTTAGTAGAATGTCTGTTGTGGGACCGTCAATATAAAGTCTTAGAAGATATTAAGCAGACAATCTACTAATACACTAATAACTGCTAGTTGACATGTACTGTAGTTGCAAAGTTACTTATAGATAGTAGAATTTCTAAAGTGGACAACTGAAATAAAGTGTTACCACAAATTTATTTACAGTATAAAGGAAGTCCATATGGGATTATTAGTGCGTTTTACTGTTTGTATTACTGCAACAGACTACAGTATGATGTGATTTTGTCTTGCTCAGAGCAGAATATTGTCTTAATGTACATAAATTATGTCTACAGACAAACAGTTTGTCTTATATTGACTGTCAAATCAAATCCTAATTTTTAATACTTCACTCTGTCTGTAATTAGCTGTTTGTTCGTTCACAGATGACACCCTTGAACAAGCCTCTCAGATTCCACATCACAAACCTCTGTGAGCCGGAGAGGCTGGTAGACCTGTAAGCACCTGGATACCGCTGCCATTCACAGATGGTGTTGTTGCCTGGGCTTCTCTATCAAAATCAAAATCAAAACACTCTGACAGGCTGTGTGAGCTGGCACCGTACCAAGCTCCAAATAAAGACAATAAATCCCACAGGCCTGATCTTTATGAGTCCGACTAATGACTTTGCAGCAGTTTTTTATTGAAACAATCCACCCACACAGATTGAACAAGCTACTTTCAGCTAGTCGAAAGAAACATTACCTAAATCTTTCTTTGCTTGCTGTTTCTGCTCTTCCAGCATGCATCCTTTCAAGGAGCTCTGCACTTGAGTATACCTTGTCAAATTGTTTTTAAGATGATTTGTTTTTAAGTCATCTTAATTTGTTGAGATGAAACACTGCTGTTGTTAAGCTGCAACTTTATTCTAAAGTACCTTGTAAAAAAATCCTGTTCACGATATTTCATTCCTTACTGTCCCATTTTTAGACAGAAAGTTTAAGTTTCCACAAAATGCTTGCATATTTTAATTTGAGTTAGCAGAAAGATGCATAATCACTGAGCCAAATTTCCCGAAAGACCAACAGAGAAAGATGAAAACGCATTTTCTTTATTACTGCATGGTGCTCAACAGACAATTTACTGTAACAGAGTGCTGTTTTTTTTTTTTGTATGAAAGGTTCTTGCTGCTCTGCAGCGTCATTGTTTATTTGAACTCAATTATAAAGTCATAAAAAAGCTGTGAAACAGGTGATCCTTGTTTTATAACTTATTTTCAGAATATGAGATAGTAAACACCAGGAAAAAACATTAGAAATATCTCTCTTAGGTTACTGATAAGATGTCTTTGAGCCTTTTTATACCTGATATCAAAGGGATAGTTCACCCAAAAATGAAAACTCTTTCATCATTTACTCACCCTCTGTTACGTTAGTTTCTGTTTTCATGGACTTTCAGTTTTGTTTTCATTTGTCACGTTCCTTTGTTTGTGTTCCCGCCTGTCTTCCGTCTCCATGGTCACCGTCATTATGAGTTCACGTTTGTCAGCTGTGTATCATTTAGCACCTTGTTATCTGCACTACTTTAGTTTCTGCCTTTCTGTTGTTCTTCGTCTGGTCTCGTAGCTAGTTAAGTGTGTGTACCCTGATGCCTGTTCTGATTCCTGTTTGGATTATTTTATTAAACTGTGTTTGAACTTGATTCGTCTATGTCATCATCTGCCTGAGCACACAGCATTACACCCTCATGTCATTCCAAACCTGTATGATTTTCTCTATTCTTTGGAACATAAAAGAAGATATTTTGAAGAATGCTGATAACCAAACAGTTTCAGTTCCCATTGACTTCCATATGGATAAGGAATTACAATGCAAGTCAATAGGAACCAATACTGTTTGGTTACCAACATGCTTCTCACTTTGATCTGCAGAAGAAGTAAATGCATACAGGTTTGGAATGGCATGAGGGGGAGTAAAGTGTTAGTTCAACCAAAAATGACAATTCTTTCATTATTTACTCATTCATCTTCTAAAGATTTTTTTAATGAAACCTAAGAGATTTCTCTCCCTCCATTGAAAGTCCATTCCACCAAATTATCATAAAAAATAATCCATATGAATTAAGCAGTTTAATCCAAGTCTTCTGACAGGGCTCCAGACAAAACAATTCACCAAGGAGCCATTGGCTCCTATAGAGGGAAAAAACAGGCGCCAAATCATTTTTTTAAGAGCCACACAACAATGAACTTAAATTTTTAAATCACTTAGGCTACTTTTAGTCATCCCGTTGTGTTTATATATCTCTCCTTTACAGTTTCAGCATTTTCATCTTGTGATTTTCTGGGAAATGAATGTCACTATTTTCACTCAATAATATTATAGTTTTTGTTAATACTTTTTATCCGATTAGATTTTTATATTTTCTGCTTTCATTTTTTGTTGTTTTAATAATTTTTTTGTTTTTAGTTTTATTTTTTGTTGTTTTTAAACATGTCTGTTTAGTTTGTATAAATTTTTATTTCAGTATTAACATTTATTTCAAGCAATGAAAAAATGTTTTTTTAATGGTTTTAGTTAACTATAATAACCCTGATGCAAGTAAAATCTTTATATTGAATAATATGTGTCAAATAATGTTCTTAGTCTTTCCTTCCTGAAACTACAACAGTTTACTTTGAATCAAATGAAAATAAATAGAAATATATGGAAATAAATATATATAATTTGGTTTATGCAACCAAATAACAAACAGGGGAAATTGATATACATACTACTTGACTTTGATTAATGAACAGGCCGACATACAGCGGGACTCTTATTTTGAAATGTCTGTGGTTTACTTTTGCTGCTCATTCAAGTTCAGATGAGGAAGATAAAAAAATGATGTTGTTACAACTGTTTACAACACATTATAATATAAATAATATAAAGTAAACTTTGTCACAATTGATCAGCATTAGTTCATAAGCAATCGGTTGACAAATGTGCGCTAATCATTGAATGCGAGCTGCTCTGACGCACTTTTGCGAGAGCCTGAAGAACGTGCAACAGCGCCATCTTTTGACTTTAAAACATGCAGCGCTGACATATTTAATGAAATTAAAGTTAATAATCACATTAGGGAGTATCGCAATTTGTTTTTCCATCCACAAAATATAAGACGCCTTAAAATGATCATTAATACTCTTGTTATACCATTTAAGGTACTGAAGACTTTTTATGACCTTAAATTGATCTGATGAGCACGAGTGGAGTGGAATAATGAAAGTGATCAGCATGACGGTAAGCACGTGATGCATTGTGTGTGTATCTGCAGTCTGTAGAGCTGGTTTCCCCTTTTGAATGACGAATATAGACGAATTTATATGAAGAAATAGGCAGTTGTCTTCTTTATGAAGGAGCAGAACGGTGTGTTCAAATGCAGCTTTTATTCGCATATAAACATTGATGAAAGCATATATATAGAGAGCACATAAAATATGGTAAACAGAAGCAAAACTGCACTTGCTTGACGCAAGATAACAAACCTCATTGGTTCTTGTGCATCAAGCAAGCATTTTTTAGCTTCTGTTTACCATTTTGATGTGCTCAATGTAGGTCCATAGATCAGTGTTTAATACCAAGGGATAAAGGGTTAGTTCACCCAAAAATGAAATTTATGTCATTAATTACTCACCCTCATGTCGTTCCAAACCCGTTATATTCATCTTTGGAACACAAATTAAAGGTGCTCTAAGTAAGAATGACAGCTAATGGTGGAAATGGGTACTGCAGTCCAAATTCAAAATATTGTTTGCCCGCCTCCTCCTCCTCAGACTCAACGCTCTCGCGGGTTTCCAGTGTAAAGACGCGCAACAGGAGCGAGCTCAATTGACATTGGAAGGCAAGGAAAGATACACACTGTAAGTTAATTAGTTGATTTATTGATTTATGATGAGTTGATATCGCGTTTTAATATGCTCCCGTTCATAGAGATTTTTAGATGGGTGCTGAGGCTTTTTAGGTCGGGTAGAATCTGCGATCTCTGACCCAGTTTGTTCGCTGGCTGACAGGGTAGAGAAGAAATTGTTAAATAAAGTTGTTACTTTTGTTTTGTTTTTGCGCACAAAAAAGTATTGTCGTCACTTCATAACATTAAGGTTGAACCACAGTAGCCACATGGACTATTTTAATGGTGTCTTTAATACCTTTCTGGACCATGAATGATGGAAATTACGTTGTTTTCTATGGGATAAAAAAACCTCTCGGATTTCATCAAAAATATCTTAATTTGTGTTCCGAAGATGAAAGAAGGTCTTAGGGGTTTGGAACGACACGAGGCTGAGTAATAATGACAGAAATTTCATTTTTGGGTGAACTAACCTTTTAAATACAGGTGGACATGGGTCCAAAACTTTTTTTTGAAAAAAAAATTAATTCAGTTTGGCATAGAAAGATGTAAAGAGGCAACGTGATCTACATAAAGTGTGTATGAGCAACTTTATTATCACAGGTCATTAGCATCTTACAAGCCATTTTCCTTTGTATCCTGTTTCAAAAATATGCATGAATGCGCTTTTGCATTTGTAATAACTTTAGAGACAGAGCTCACGTGCACGAGGGTGTGACTGAGACGCTGCACATTTGCAGACGACTCACCTGTTTTTGTCATTGAGGCGGGAGACCTTCTGGGTCTGCTCTAAGAGCTGCTTCTCCAGCCGGTTGGTGCTCAGAGAGTACTCCAGCAGCTGGATCTCCAGACGACTGGTTTGGTTCAGCACCTGCAAACAGGCCCACATGACAGACAAGCGGAAAGAGAGATTACCTTTAAAATATTTAAAGACATGAGAGAGTGATGCCGCTTTTCTTGTCCAAGTACTATGGTTTTCATCTTTGCTTGAATGCAAATTTACAGGATTTAGGTTTTTTTCCAAGAAAATGCTGTAGTTGAATGTTGAAGGTAGTACCAGATGTTTCCCTGCAACATTATAGCTGCCAACTTTATCCAAGAACAATGTTTGAAGTAGCATTGTTGGAAACAAATACAGTATGTTAATGAGTTTTAATCAGGGTTAAAGAAATAGTTCACCCAAAAATGTAAATTTTGTCATTACCTTTATGTCGCTCCAAATCTGAATTACTTTCCTTCTTCCACAGAACACAAAAAGGAATAATCCAAAGACTGTGCTGGGTGCACTTTTCCATTCTATTACAATGTATAAAAACTGAAGCTTTCAAGCTTCAAAAAAGGATGCAAACGCACCTTAAAACATCATAAAAGACTAAATTCCAAGTCATGTAATAGTTTCTTGTGAGGAACATCTAAATATTTATGTATTTACTGATAACCTACCAATATATCCAATAAACTGTAAACCGCTGTGATCAAATCATTTGACTAGTTGAAAAGATTCAACTTGAAAGATTGTTCACAGATCAGACAGTTCTCATTCATTGTAGTTGCATGAAAAAGTCTTCAAAATCACTCCTTTTGTGCTCCATGGAAGAAAGAAAGATATGGATTTGGAACAACATTAAGGTTTGATTAGAAAATAATGAAAGATGGTTCAATTCTGGCTGAACTGTTTCCTTAAGTGTTTGAAGCCATAATAAAGTGATCCAAACACTTCAAAAAGTCACACATACTTCAGTAGTGATTATCCCATCATGCCTGTTCATTCAAACAGCGACATGTTTTTCCAAGCAGCTCTAACACAGCAAACATACTGTAATCCCTGACAAGCCCAGTATTTTTTCAGGCTGTACTATGATGTTCAATGAACTGCTGACTGCGACAAAATGAAAGCAAAAACATAGCAGTGTGAAACAATCACTCTTTGAGAGGATAAACACTATGGCTGTTTTAGTTGGGCTATTTTCACTGTTTCTCTGATTCTTTTCCAACACTACTCTGCATGGCCACTTAACCCTGCTTCTGTTGGCCATGAATTTAGATGAGTGAAAAACCATACACACACTATCCAAAATAGGCAGCAGTGCTTTGAGTGTCAAATGTGATGTACTGAGGCCTCATTTTGTGAACTCACTTTACTGCACAAGGTTAAATATTATCAGTCATTGAGCTCCAAGAATTTAATTGGATTTTGAGTCACCAATGCAACTCATTGAGCAGTTTGCTTACTATAATAGAGGATTTTTAATAAATGCTGGCGTGAGAGGTGTCCACATGACTGCTTGTCTTCAAAATGTGGTTTAAGCAATTAGAGAAAAAGCATTTCACTGCAGAAGCTTGCCTCAGTTAGAATGGGGTGCCATTTATATTTCTGGATGCTGTCAGTCTCATTTGATCAGCCTCACCTGTGTCTCCACATCTGTCAGTTTGCGTGTGTTCTCCGCTGATTGGCTTAGAAGATTGGTTCCGATCTCCAGCATAGTGGCTGTCTGGGTGTGAATGACATTCCGTTCCATCTCTGATCTCACATTCTCCTGAATATAGCTCTCCAGCTGTAAACATGACACAAGACATGTCAACAAACATACATCAACATCCCCATCTAAAATACTTGTACTTTCAGCATGGAGAGGCGTAAACACAGGCTAACCCTTCTATGGCATATTTTTTCAAAAACAATAAAAACATTTTAATTATTCTACACTTTTGAACGATAATGTGTGTGTACTGGTCAGAAGTTTGGAATAATTAGTTTATTTAATTAATTATTTAATTATAATTAGAAAAGTTTATTTTTTCAACATTTTTGTTAGAAGTCTTTTATGCTATCAAAAATATAGTAAAACCAGTAATATTGTGAAATATTATTACAATTTAAAATAACTGTTTCCTATTTTAATATATTTTAAAATATAATTTATTTCTGTGATGGCAAAGCTGAATTTTCAGCATCATTTAAGTGTCACATGATCCTTCAGAAATCATTCTAATATCCTGATTGGTGCTCAATTATTAATAATGGTTCTTATTATCAATGTTGAAAACAGTTTTTACTTTTACTCTTTGATGAATAGAAAATTCAAAGTTCAATCTGTGGGGAAAAAAATCAACATCAACAGACACCAACACACTGATCCAACTAAAATTCGGCAAAACCTGCAAAAAGAACATGTCTGTCTGTGTTTGTTGCGTCTGTCGGTGCTAGCCTTTAGTGAAAATGATATATAATCTTGAAAAGTGTCTGAGAAGTTTGCCAACAGGCCAAAACAGCACAAAAATAATCAATATGAAATGCATGGTCGGAAATCAACGCTAAAACAAGTGCTGTACAATCAATCTTACTGACAGTGCTTGACTCCCTTCGGACAAATGGACTTCAGTGCACACTGTACAATTCTAATGAGGCAATACAAATATGCCCTCATCCATCTTCAGTGCCACTGTCCACAACTAAATGACATCTGCACACAGTGCAAATGACAGTGTACTTCATACCATATGCACAATACATGGCATCTCTTAGCCATGGCTACCGTACCACCCTCCTGAGACACTGGTGTGAGCGCCTTTGGGTAAACTATGTTTTGTTTGCTCAGTTTAATTCATCATTGGCTGTGACATGAAGGGAGGCAAAAATAAATAAATAAAGACCATGACCATTTATGCAAGCTATAAAATCGAGGCACCAAACATCTGAGAGTAATAAACAGAGCTCAGACTGATGTGGCCTTTTCAAAATATGACAAAAGGGAAGAGAAATCCTGTCAAATCTTCACTGTACCATGTAATTTGGACGTTTTTCCAAAGATTATTTTTTTGCCAGTCCCTAAGTAGGTGAGCTTCGCGGCAAACTAAAGTGGCATTGATTAAACTACCTTTAATCTTGCTGTTCCGGCACTTTCAGTAATGAACATTCAAAGGGTTTTAATTGAGTTAAATAATGAGGTATAAAAAAATGGAAGTGAATTAAAAAGCAGCCAAGTCCATTTGTATTTTCTCATTTCCTGGAAAATGAGATTTATTATTAAAAGGGGCCAAACATGAACACTCTAACTCTCTGTGAAGCTTTACTGAAAACAATAGATCGGCCTATTCAAGGACAGTTGAGCAAGAATAGTTCTATTGAGCAATCTTTCACTTCTTTAGAGGAATTGTTTATTCGAAAATTCTTTTTTTTATTATCTAATCACTCATGACATTCAAAATCTGTATGATGTTATTTTTTATCCCTATGGAACACAAAAAAAGGTTTTGTAGAGAACATTCACATACATCTTTTCTATACAATGACATTTCATACTGATCACATCCTGTCAAGATCTAGAAATTAACTATAAAAGCAGGTTTTTGACATTATGACGTTTGGTTTATGAGACACTTTTGAACCAATGACGTTTGATGTTACTGACATCCAACATGCGCTATAGGCACCATATTTAGCATACAAGTTAAATGGATGACTTTAAAGGGATGGTTGATTATGATTTCACTTTTTAAACTTTAGTTAGTGTTTGAGCATAAGCAACATCTGCAAAGTTACGACGCTCAAAGTTCAATGCAAAGGGAGATATTTTCTTTTAAAGAATTCGATGTTTAAGGACTACAACAAACGACTGGTAGGGACTACAACGACCTTCTTCCCATGTTAGTGACATCACTAACCCTAAAATTTACATAAACCCTACCCCCGAGAACACGCAACAAAGGGGGTGAGGCCATGTTGGGCTGCTTTAGAGAAGAGGAAGAGTTGTTGTAGTAGAGTGTTGTTACCATGCCATCATTTTACGCTGGACTGCTTCACAAACGAGGGTCAATTCAATGCTGGATTTGCACAAAAGATTAACATGACGGCACATGCTAGTCGATGAGTTGAATCAACTCCACAGCAACTGCATAAATTTATCCATTAACCATTCAGAAATGTCCAGATGCATTCTATAAGTTGTAACTTCTTCCTGAGTCTCTCCATCAGTGTCCGACTCCGGTTTGAACAATGTAAGGCTGAACACTGTTACTGACAATTGTCATTTTGGCTGCGTGAGATTCTCCAGCTTTGTTGTTGTCGAGCAACCGAAGCGCGAGTTGTTAAAGCTCCGCCCTCCTTTGGAAAGGGGGCCGGGAGCAGCTGCTCATTTGCATTTAAAGGGACACACACAAAAACGTTGTGTTTTTGCTCACACCGAAATAGGGGCAAATTTGACAAGCTATAATAAATGATCTGTGGGGTATTTTGAGCTGAAACTTCACAGACACATTCTGGGGACACCAGAGACTTATATTACATCTTGTGAAAAGGGGCATAATAGGTCTCCTTTAATGCTATTGTTTTGTCCTTTTTGGAGATTGGCAGCCCATGGTTATTATGAAATTATCATTTTATGGAAAAAATAAACATTCAGGTTTGGAATTATATGAGGATTTGTAAATAATGACAGAACTTTCCTTTTGGTTTGAAGTATTCCTTTAATTCACTACTTCTCTGTCTGTCTGTCTCTCACTCTTTTTCTTTTTCCTATCTTTTTTTAGCAGGACGTGTCAGTGCATCTTGGCTGCTTTAAACTGAGAGACAGAGGCTGCATAGGCAAGCAGAAGATCTGTTGTAGGAGATTATTTTGGATTAGAATGCAGTGTTAAGAAAGGATGTTGGGAAGCCAAGAAACTGTTACAACTACTGCCTGAGCATATTACACGTGGAGACGTGTTCTTGCCTGAAAGAGAGGTGATTTATTCACCTCTAAAACAACAAATACAAAGGCTTTTTGGTTTGTTGTGTCAGTACTATGACACAATAAGCTTGTTGTGATTTTTCATGTTTGCTTTTCTCTCTTTTCTGAACAGAGCCTGGATAAACGTTTTGGGGCAAGAGGATTTGTGTTAATTGCTATGTTCATAGCAGGTTTGTTTAGTTTTACGCCCATGTATGAATCACATTCTATATTTATATAATTTAATAATATGAATAGTGAATAGTGTGTGCTATCTGATTGTGAGAGAAAATCAGTGATGGTGAGTTTCTAACTAAACATAGTGACACTACTAACTACATATTTCACCTGGTACCTTTGGCAGCCTCTGTGAGCATAAGAGAGTTATTTCAAAAACCAAATCTTGGTAACACTTTACAATAAAGTTCCACTTGTTAACTACATTAATTAACAGGAACAATGAAAAACTACTAAATAACTAACGATGACCACCCACAGGATTAATGTGATTCAGCAGAAGTCAGGATGCTGAACAAAAATAAAGAAAAAAAGAAAAGAAAAACCAAGTTGTCCCTGACATGTAATTTGGCATGCTTGTTCCCTCATTGGAATTTCATTGAAGAACATACAGGATTAGCTCATGTTTTCTTTAGGGGGGTTCTCGAAGACCCTGGGGGTCAGATAGTCATGTGGGACTATGGTGTGTGATACAAATACACCATCTCATGTGTGGCCTCTGACCAGAAAGTCTAGTAATGCATATGCAAAGCAGATCGTCTGTGGTGTTGAAAACCCAGTACAATCCACTCAGCAGCAGGCCAGAGGTCAACGTTCTCCAATGCTCAGGAAGCTGCTGATTCTACCGCACACTGCACTCAATGACCGGAGAGGGAGTGAAATAATAATTTATACAACATTTGGCCTGCTGGTGAAAGCGTGCATATAGGCATGTCAAGAGGGTCTGCCTGGACCGCTATTTCTGAGATATAGTAGGCGCTTTACCTTTTTTTCTATACCTCCTACTGTCAGATAAATGCAACTTGTGCCAGATGTAAGGCTTGTAAAATTGAAAGTCAGACGACTCATGAGTGTTTTTTACCCTTTTTGTAATCCTTTGGCATGCAGAAGGATTTCTGGTGTGCACGTATGATACTAAGCCCCCTCCGTCTCCATATTTATGGAGTGATTCAATGGGAAGCCTGAATAAGGAGACAGACTTTGTAGACGGCCCATAGTCTGGGTGACAAACAGAGCAGGCCAAAGCCTGGCAGGGATGTGATTTTTTTAGCAAAGGACAAAGCATTTATTAGAAGTTCTTGCTGTTCATATGGCCTAAATAACAAAATCTGTGTTGATGTGACAAGTAATGACCTTCTCATTGAAACGTAGTGCAAATGGCACAGAGATAAACTGTCTCAAAACACACAGTTTATTTGAATTACTGTGGGAAATGACTGTGCCATAATGTTATCAGACTTTAAATGACCTTCACTGCAAAAACATCATTATCTCGACCATCCACACAATAATCTGCAGGTTTTAACTGTTGGTATCTGTAAAAAGAGCAATATCCCTTTCAAACAGAATGTTTTAGAGATAAGCCTGAATTATGTTAGTCAGAAACACACTGTAATAATGTTTGTCAGGGCACCTAAATATGGTGACATCTAAGTTAAATGAACTTATCAAAGTCGGAATATTATTTAATATGACAAGAATATTTTTTTTTTTATCTAAGCTTTGGATAAAAGGGCCTGCTAAATAAATAAATGTAAATGTAGTACAGTTACAGAATCAACCTGATGACATTCAATTACATCAGTGAAGATTATTTTTAAAGGGGTTAGATAAGGTAGAAACAGATGCACTTCTACTTTTTACAGTGCAGAATCAATGTTTTATGTTAGAGCTTTTACTGAGAAAATATGACAGAGAGAAATGGACCTGGCCCTTAATGGAGGCCGAATCCTTGTCTTTCCGGTTTTAAAACAGTTTCAGACTCCAACCAGGCTTAAATGATCTACACATCCAGGAAATCTTGCTTAAACATGTTCAGGATTTACCTCTCTCTCAGTCTTCTTTCCAAATGTAATAACCTTATGAGGATAATGTGTAATACAGATTGGGACACATCTATAGTGCACAAACATAAATAATGTGCATAAACTTGTCTAATGTAAATTCTGGATCCTGAAGCAAAACCACTTGAGAAAATCAAGTGGCGACCAAAGTATCAAAATTATTTATTGTACAAAAGTAAACAAAATCCCTTACAATCAAACACTGAAATATATTAATTTTTCCATGAACTCCAACATTATCCATGACATAGTCTGAACAGGACAAATATTTACAGTTTGGTTTCTAAATGTCTAAATTCCGATGCTCTGCCGCCTATAATTCACCATACAAACACATTGTGGTCGACAGAAACCATGTTAGTCTGGGTTGTATTTCCTTTCACAGCTTTGTTCATCATTTTCGAGGATGTCACACAACCTGTTAGCATCTGATTAATTTAGCTATAGCTTCTACCAAGATGAATTTATTTTTAATTAGTTTTTGTGTTTAATTGAAATTAAAATTCTGCACTTCAGTTTCTAGATCCCTAAAACAAGAAAATTTGGGATACTGACCATGTGAACTGCTTTGCAAAAGAAGAACGTACGAAATTTCGCAGCACAATACAATAGAGTTTGATTGGATGCACATCCTTGACATCAATAATAAAAATAGTGTTTTCTCCTCTCTTTTAAAACAAATCGCGAATAATCGCATCCAAAAAAGTTTGTGTTTACGTAATATATGTGTGTGTACTGTGTATAATTATTATGTATATTTAAATACACACACATACATGTATACATTTAAGAAATATTTGCATGTATATATATTTACATACTTTACATTCTATATAAACAAATATTTTATGTAAGCAATAAGGTACGAGAGCCTGTGCTGTATCGTGAATAAGTCATGGCTGAAGGGCGTTGTTAGGCACGACGCGAAGCGTATACCTTATTGCTTTTATAAAACGGTTACCACACAATACAAATATTAAAGCCAAAAAATATGTATCAATGCAACTTTCATGAAGTAAACTTTCACTAAAGCCTTCCTTCCGCCGGAAAAAAATAGTCCCTGACCGTAAACATTTTACAGAAGTTACATTATTACGCCATTAGATGGCGGCAAAGACTGTATTTATGAGTGTTTCAGTCAGTAGCGAAGACTTTTATATTGAAAAGACTGAATGTTGTGAACACGGAACAAGAAGCAACTGACAAATGCTTTAACTAGAGACTGTCAGTCACAGGAAAACCCCTTAACTGTTAAAAGGACAAAATAATACATCGAACATTTAAACAAATTTTTTATTATGAACATAAGACTGACCTGAAGGAAAATGCTAAATCTAAATGCAGGTAATAAACTCTCTCACTCAATCTCTTTCTCACAATACTCTTCTACATAATACAGTAAGCTTCAATGAACAATATCAACTGAGAACAAACTGTTTACGTTGCTAAGAGTGGTTGCTAAGGGTGTCGTGTAGTGATACACAGAACCGTTGGGTGAAGCGGTCACAGCCGTGTTTTATCGTGAATAAAACACCGCTATTGACCAATCAGAATCAAGGACAGGAACTAACCATTTTATAAAATTTTATTAAACATATACATGCATGTGTGTGTATTTATACATAATAATGATACACAGTACACACACATATTATGTAAACACAAACTTATTTTGAATGCAATTAATCACGATTAATCGTTTGACAGCACTATATGGAATAGATTTAAACAGCATTTATTGATAAGAATCAAATGTACATAGGCTTAGTTTTGGTGGACTAGATCTGCTACACTGCTGCTGCTGCATGAGTAAAGGCTACTGCCGAAACATGCACATAAATACAGTGAAAAGAACACAAGCTGCGGAAAGAAAGTAGGGAGAACCCCCAAGCAGATGTAGGCAAGTGGTGCTGGGGAAGGTGACGGGCTAGGAAAATTCCCATGGCACGCTGCACTGAGTTGAGACAGTTCAAGATGGAAATAAATAGGTTACATAGAAAAAAAAAACAAAAAAAACAGATCAATTGGCCAAAGTAGTCGGCTTTAAAAGAACCAATCAGCTGCTCGGAAGAGTTTCACGACTGAACTATGTATTTATTTTGCCAACTTATCTTGTTAGTTATCATGTACGTTTTAGCATTTAGCAAATTTCCCCTGCTTTCCATGATTAGGATGAACCTACAACCCAATTTGAGAACCACTGGTGCTATAAAAGATGAACGAGAAACAGACAGAATGAGGTTTAGGTGGATTAATCTAATTCACTACCTTCTGCAGCCACTGTGTATTGTTCTCTGTGGCACTCTCTAGGGTCTCCAGCTTCCTTTCCTGCCAAGTGGGTTCAGCATGGGGCGACTCCGGGGCCGAGGGTGAGTCCCGCTGGAGGGAGTTAGTCACCTGGAAGTCCCCCGCAGGCCGG
The DNA here is from genome assembly GCA_039654765.1 of Mylopharyngodon piceus. Classification (NCBI taxonomy): domain Eukaryota; kingdom Metazoa; phylum Chordata; class Actinopteri; order Cypriniformes; family Xenocyprididae; genus Mylopharyngodon; species Mylopharyngodon piceus. Next base: position 10,114,206 of record CM077448.1, on the reverse strand, counting down.
CACTGCTCCACCTCTGGAAGGATAAAAGTGTAGCGGCAGGGGCCATGCTGCACCTGGTGCTGCCGTCTTTCTGAGCCAATCGCCACAACTACTGCCGCTGTCAGGTAACACAGACACGGCAGCCAGCCCATCCCAGGAAAACGCTGACGGTAGGAAAGATATAATCCAAGGACAGATGAAATAGTGTGGGCTCTCCTCTGAAAGCAGGTCGGATGAGAGAGCTTTGCTGGGATTAGCACTATTCCAAACTTTTCTGAAGTTCGGAGTTCTGGTTCTTCTTTCTTTTTCCTTTTTCTTTGCTTGATGGGTCGCTCCAGAGAGATGTCTTTCTACAACAGCACACTTGTAGTGGTGTTTGCCAAAACAATGCAGCAGATATAAAAGCAACACTATCCAGATGACAGCCTAGAGGAGGGAGATTGTTTCCTATTCCTCGCTCACTTTACGTTCAGGACAGCTCAGAACCAGAAACATCCTCTCTGTTTATTTACCCTCTGAATAGTTTTTCAGTTTCCTGCTCTCTCTCTCTACCATCTCGTTGCGACTGTCTGGGGTTGGAAGCTTTGAGTTTGGGAACTTCTGAACTCAGTGCCAGAGCTTTTTAAGGACTGAGTCTAACATCCCTTTTTTTTTTTTGACACATAATCACTCACCCCCTCCTTCACTCTCCCTCTCTCGCCGTCTCTTGCATACTCCCCCCTTCCCTGTCTCAACATTTTGAGATGGAAGCTGCAAAAATGCACACAGCAACCACCCCCAAAAAGAAAACCCAAACAGAGAACATTCACTTTTCATTAGCCCCCTCCTTCTCTCATGTTCTACCCCCTGCCATCTCTCTCTCATAGCAATGGTTTATGCCACACCTGCACCGCTACACAGGAAAAAAGGATGAACATGGTGATATGAGACATTATTGAAGTTAAACTGGGATTTTTGGGAGGTTTGGAGGATATAATCTGATGATAATCCTGGAGCTGCTTAATGGGGCACCACTATGATTTTGAAAATATAGATATATAGTGAGGTCCAATAGTCTGAGATCAAAGTCCGAGAAAATCTGGGATTTTTAATCTTATTTTATATAATACAATTATTAATATATACTATTTCCAATTATTATGGAAATAGTATAAATATATATTTAAAAAAGCAATAAAAATAAATAAGTTATTTATTTTTATTGAGGTTTTTATTTGAAAAAAATAGTTAAAATTCTGCACTTTATTTCACTAAATCTTAAATTCAACTTTTCACTCAAATTGTTATGCTGAATATAATTTGAAATAATAAAAAAAAAAACTACACTGTTAAATTTATGGTAAAAGAACAGCAGCTGTGGTTTCCAGAAATTCACTGTAAAAATAGGGTGATAATGTTTTAGCAATTACGAATTGGCATATTAGTGCCTGTATAATTTACAACTTATAACTGTATATTTAATTAAGTTATATAAAGTTAATATGCTAATCTACTTAAACTACTAAAATCTGATTTTTTACAGAAAATGTAACACAAAACACCCTACATTTCTGACAACAAACCAAAAAGAGGGAAGAAACAAAAGTATTTATATATAAAGTATAAATCATATCTGATGTGTCACACAGGGATTTCAGGGAATGTAAATAATAGTTTTTATTTGCAAAACAACATACATTTTACAGCATTTTACAATTAAATTACATATATTATGTGATGTTAAATCACTTACAGTTTTCGCCAAACTGTATATGGTAAGGTTACCATAACTAACCATTTCATTTTTACAGTTTTTTTTCTGTAAAAATTACATTCAAACCTGGTCTGCCTCTAATTTAAAGTCCCACTGTGGTGAAAATCAAGTTTTTAATCACAATGCTTGTGCTGCACAAAGCACAAGCATTGTGCAGCGTTTACCTCAGTAAGTTGACCAAGTGGATCTCTTGAGCTTGTGCGAGTGAGTGGAGGCGGGGCTAATTATCATATTCATAGATCTGTGTATTAAATGGGGCAAGGGTGTAGAGTTACATTCAAGCTATGCATTAAGAATTTTTTTCACAGGGAAAAAAAAACGTTTAAATATGTAATTTTGGTGATCAAAGATGAGTTTAAAATTATTGACTACAGGGGGATTTTAATATAATGAAGTAAAGCTGGAGTATGTGTAGTAAAATCAAACCACATCTGCACTGCATATGAAAAGGAACTGATTGACAAAGAATCTGCAAGTTATTTTTTTCTTCTTTGAATCAAACTTGGAATCTCCAGATCGCTCTGACCCAATACAACCCCCATTATTCTCATAGTTTACAATGTAGACTTTGTGTGTTCTATTAAAGTCATCTTTCCATTACTAGTTCCCACTGACTATTACAGCTTGGCGTTTTAGACTGCGTACTATCAACTGGTATGAATAGCACAAGCTCTCAGGAACATCTGAGAGCTTAAATCTTCCTCCCTCCTTTCATTTGCTTTTGCCAGTCAATCCCATTCACTTAAACTGTTTCCTTTTACACTTTTCCATGCCATAATTCATAAATGGTTTACACTAAATGGAAAGTTAGTAGCTATAAAAATCCTGTGGGTATATAATGGGATTAAGTTGCCAACACAAACAGAAATTAATTGTCTATACATGTCTCTTCTTCGACAAGAGCTTGTCTCCTCCTCTCCCTCCCTCTCCTTATCTTCTTTCCCGTCTGTACCAACAGAACCAGGTTCATTTGTCTTGCTAAATTCTTTAGTGCAGCAGCTAAATAAGAACAGTCTGCTGGTAATGATGTGATGCCTCATGCATCAGGGTGTTCTAAAGAGTGTGTGGGCGATGTTTTGCAACTGACTGTCGCAACGTCCATCATTGAAATTGATCAAAATATGCATAGTGGTGTGAGGGGGTAGGCAAGGTCACAGCAAAAGCTAAAATCTATGATCAATTGTGCAGATGTGTGCGGAGAAACTTCAGAATATGATATGGTTTGTTTAGGTTCAATAGTTCAACGTAACAGAAAATACCACTCATTTTCCAACTCCGACTGTTGAAAATAGTCTTGTATCATCATTTCCAAACTCACTTTCACACTGTGAACCATGTGCTGATATTTTGCTCGAGTAAAGTGATTATCACAACATGAACAGAGTAGCGACTGATATTAAAAAATGACCAAACAAAGAATTTATTTTCACTTGATATTCCAAAAAATAATCAAATTAATCATGAACATTGTTTTTTAATATTACAAATAATGCATTACATTACTGTGGCAGACAACAGCATTGTATTCATATTATTAAGCTTGAAAATGACATTATTTTTAAGCCATTCAACAAGCTTGAATGGCTTAAATTCCTTAATACATAATGTCAACATGTCCTCCAACCAATACGGCCTTATAGGTCGTTTGTCACCCTGAAATACGACCCATAGGAGCGTTTACTAAAGTTGCGCCCCTGTCGACAACAGGACGCTTTCATTTTAATGCATGAAATACGACCCATAAGAGCGTTTGCTAAAATTGCACCTCTATCGACAACAGGACACTTTCATTGGACCCTTTTATCTGCGTCATATTTTGGGTTTTGCGTAGCTCAATTGGTAGAGCATTGCAATATACAACAATATGCAATCATGTGATCGTGGGTTTGATCCCAGGGAACGCATGTGCTCATAAAGTGTATATGCACTATAAATCACTAAGGGTAGGTTTAGGGTTGGGGTAGGTGTAGTCATTATTAAAAAAATTAGTTTTGCTAAATGGAAATAGGACAAATGGCGGGTAAGGGACCATGTAAAAAGTCCACACATTGCATTTAAATGAACACGCATCTTGATTGGTAACGACGGTCAAACGTCATTTCATGACAACAGATGTAACACGACACTGTAGTTATTTTTACACCAGCTAGAGGGCGCATGACTTTAAAACGTAAATATAGGTCGTAATAAGGTGCTTGAAAAAAGACCTATAGGGTCGTTTTTTGGAGGACAGTCTCCATAATGTACATACAGATCAGAGAGTATGATTTTTTTAATTGAAAATGAATCGCACTAAATGAATGTGTTCAATTTAAAGGCCTAATAATAATTTAATTTTTAAATAATAATAATTATTATTGTTATTAATATAACTATTGTGTGGGGTGTGGGTAAATTAATATAACTATATTGTGTGGGGTGGGGATAAATTAAGCTCAATCTGTTGTCACATCACAATCGTGTTCCATTGTGGTCTATGGATCTGCCTGAAGTGTACATATTGAGTAAACTCGCTCCCTCTGTCAAAATCAATAGTTCGAGGGTCTGTCCAAATAAACTTCCCTCGTCCACTTGACAAAGTTGAACGCACTTCAAAATGGCAGTGGGGATTCCCCTGAGGGGAACTGCTTAGCGAAGTTTGCGAGTTTATGTCTAAAAGTGGAGTTAAATACAGCCCGAGTAGCTTTCACATTCACGCGAATCACACCACAGTTCCAGTGCAACTGAACTCAGACCACCTCCTACAGTCTCAATTCAATTCAGTTCACATTTATTTGTATAACGCTTTTCACACTATATACTGTTTCAAGCAGCTTTACATAAAATGCATTACAATTTAGAGTAATCTGTTATCAGATGTGACTGTGTCCAAGTAATGTCCATATGTCAGAAATGTACAGTTCTAAGGTAATACAATTCATGTAGTTAGCTAAAATCATGTATTCATTTAGGAAGAAACAATGAGATCATTAAAGCAATTATTTTAAGTTGTGATTGTAATGATTATAAAGCCCTAAATGACTTAGCTCCTGTGTATTTAACTGATCTTCTATCGCCCTACAATCCATCACTCTTTAAGATCACAAAACTCTGGGCTTCTGGTTGTACCTAGGATATCTAAGTCCACTAAAGGAGGCAGAGCGTTTTCACATTTTGCTCCTAATCTCTGGAATAGCCTTCCTGATAATGTTCGGGGCTCAGACTCACTCACCCAGTTTAAATCTAGATTAAAGACGCATCTCTTTAGCCAAGCGTTCACCTAATGCATCTCATATCCTTGTACTCCAGTTATATCAGATCAATTGCACATGACTATCTTTGCTTAATCTTATGAACAGCAGCTACGCTAATTATTCTCCATTTGCTTTTCTGTTTTATCTCGGGATTCCCGTACCGAGGTCACTAGAGAGTACATCAGCTTCGGCTTGGATCCAGACTCTTATGAAGACTCCAGATGACCAACACCTGTGAAGAGACGGCGCCAACTCCTGCGAGGGCTTTAGACAACGCAAACTCTGGATCAACATACACCATTCCAAAAATTGCTATATATCCTAATCATTGTTAACATGTTTTCATTACTTCCATGAGCTCATTGTTTCTATCTGAAATTAATACATTGCTTAAATTAATACATTGTTAGCTATTGCTGAAATTACAAAAATTGGACACAGCCATCTCTGATAACAGATTACTCTAAATTGTAATGTTGACATACATTCTCTGTAAAGCTGCTTTGAAATGATATGTAGTGTGAAAAGCGCTATACAAATAAATGTGAATTGAATTGAATTACAATATATATAGAAAATCTGGCAGCTGTGTAATCTCGGGTTAGGTACCCCAGTGTGTTCCCAGGTCCGCATGACAACTTTCACATTACCAGTTTTTCATACAAACCATGCTGTGTTTCTAACTAAACTGCCAGTGTGAAAGCCCCATTACAGTCTTTGTCCATCCTAAGCAACAGGGCAGAATGTCTTGATGAGCAGAGACGAAAGAGAATTGCAAGTACTTAGAGATCCAGCCCACTTAGAACATTGGCATTGGTCTATGTCAAAGGGCTGGTATTTTACTAACCTCCCCAACGATTCTAAATCAGTCAAACTAGTCCTTTTGCAAAGTGATACAAGCCGGCCTCTCTATCAGGGCAGAAAGGGCTTGCCTTCTTTCTTGGGCCTGTCAAAATGCAGGTGAGTGAGGACAGCTTTGTTATTTCAGCATGGAGAAAAGAAACAAGCCTTCAGGGCAATATCAATCACCATATAATGTCTCTTTCAGTGGACTTGTCACTCTACGAACACCAAACCAAACCAGCTCTCACAGCATGGAAAGATGACAGAAAACAGTCCCTTTAACAAGAACAAATCATTATTGGCCGCTGTCTCTATTGTGGTATATAATCTGTTCAGCATTCCAAAACCTGTATGACTTACTTTCTTCAGTGGAACACAAAAGGATTTTGAAAAAAGAAAAAGAAAGTGGATGGTGACAAGGGATCGTTAAGATACAAAAAGCACAAAAGCACCTTAAAGCATTAAGAAGTCATGCATTAGAGTCATTTTTATAGCTTTAAAGACTAAAATACAAGTTCATATTCTCTGAAATTCTTGCTTGACAGCAATGGCCACCATTCATTTTCAATGGAAAAGAGCAGCTTGGACATTCTGCTTTAAATAACTTAATTTGTTTACCACATAGGGGTATAATGGTACACGTATCTGTACTGAAATTTTTCGGTACTGGCCTTTCGGTTTGGTACGCATTTGTATCGAACGAATACAGTGTTGTTTTAACTAGAGATGTGCGCAATGACTAATTTCATTAACGGTTAAACTGAAATTTTGCAACCGACTAGTCGACTAGTCTAACCTCCTAACAAGCCTATAAGCAAGCTTAATTGTTAGTTTGACATGACATTGAAGAAAACGGAAAAATGTGTAGGCTTTCAAAATACTCCATCATCTTGCTTATCTTCCGAGTGGACATTTCTCTGAACCCGCCGCGAGTGCCACAGAGAAAATAACGTAAAATCTGAGGTAAAATGATATGATTTTGTTTTCCTCTCTAGATATACACTTTTCAAAATAATATATTAATTTTAAAATGTAACACTAACATGATGGTATTTTAAATGTAGCCTTTGTAAAAATATAAAGCAAAACATTAACGATGCATTCACACGTCGGCATTAACACTTTGAATGAGTGACGTCATGCATTGCCAAAACTGAATCGTGGGTTCCGTTGCGTCTCATTACTGGCATTGCTCACGGCAGAAGTTAAAAATATTTCAACTTTTCAAGCACCAATGCAGGCGTCAGCCAATCAGATCGCCTTATGCAAATACCATAGCACAGGCGCTAGCCAATTGCATTTAATGCAACGCCGGAAAGGAATGTGATTGGCTGTTGTCACTATGATGGTCGCGTCAGCACCAAGCTTTAGACACGCCCTCCGAGAAGCGTCGACGCCGACGCCCCGTGTGAATGCAGTGTAAGGGCTATTTGTAGGAGTTTCCCTTTCAAACGCTAAATTTATGGGAGGAGAGTATTTAAATGAATCATGCAAGGTGATTTACTAAGGTCTGCGCTAGTCAATTTACTGGTATTTGCACCATATTTACCTCCCAAAAAAAGCATGTCTGAAACCAGAAGTCAACTAGCAGTGACTTGTCAAATAGTCTCGTAATACCTAGTTTTAACCACTGCACAAGCCATTCTCAATGTACAGAATATAATTTCAAACTCAGAGTTTCCCCCTAGGATGGGAAAATATAATTTATATCGATATAGGCCCTGTCCCAAATGGCACACTTCATGTGCGCTTACGGTCTTGTGGACTTACAATGGCCACCATGTGTGTGTGTCTGTTAAGTCCACAAGATAGTAGGGTGTCTCATTTGTCATTTTAGGTTTCAGAGGGGTGCTTGTGAGTGCCCCCTTTGCGGCCGTTTGCCGAGCCCGCAAGCCTGTAGAGGAAGCTTCTAGGACTCGGAGGAAGACCGTGATTGTTTAGGGTGCCATTTGGAACAGGGCAATACTTTGATGTTGTGAACACATCAGAAAAATATCAAAATCATATTGTTTTTGAAAAACATGATTAAATGATGAGTAAATGTTGACAGAATATACTTTTTGGGGGCGAACTATTCCTATAGAGGCCGGTTGTGTGATTGTGAATGATGGTTTTGTAAACACTTATTGCACTGCTATCAGTACTGCTCAATGGAAAATAACTCAAATGGTTGTGACCTGATAAAACAAGCTTTAAAATCATAACAAAATTCCATGACGTCATGAGAGAAGTGCATGTTCAGCATCAGTTCTTAATTTACAGGAAAAAATACATGTAAAACATATTATTAAACTATAGCAATGGTGATGTCATGCAACGCCTTTAACCTTTAACCCCACTAATGTTTCTACACAAACAGGCCCTTATTTCCATGGGGACCGGACATACATACATGAAGGCTATGATTTCCAGAGCCAGGGTAATTTCACATCTGACAGGTCTTAGTGGGAAAAACCTCTGAGATCCTTTGTCTTGTCTATGGGAAAAAAATTGTGAAAATGACAGTTTTATTACAAGATCTAAAAATCTTGCCACACAAAGAGTCCTGTAGAGAACTTTGATTATTCTCCAAAAAATGTATTTTCTTAAATTATAGCAAGAAAACGTGAATGGCCCCTGAACTTATGTGAACCCCCAGAATGACATTTAAAAAAAGTGATAAATGCACCTTTATCTGGAAATTTAGATCATCTAATAGCAAATAGACAGGTTTAATAGTGTCAATAAAACAGAACCTTACTGAAAGGGGATCCAGATTTTCCAGACATTTACGGTGATCTTCTCTCTCTCTCTCTCTCTCTCTCTCTCTCTCTCTCTCGACAATGAATGTTTCTGTTTTTTGTTGAAGCTATACAGTGCCAGATATTAGACATATATCACGCACTCCTTTATTCAATACTCCTGTCAAGATGGTGTAAGCGTATCTGTTTTTCATTTTTTATATTACGACCAACAACTGCTATGATCGCTGCGTTGTAAAAATATCGCCGTTTGCTCCATTTTAAACTCCTAAAAGTCCTCATTAGTCACAGCAAGCCGCTTGTAAAAAAAAACTGCCCCACAAACCATTTTAAAGTGGTTTCTAAGCAATTAAAGCAATAAGTGAAATGTAGTCGTAATGTTTTAGTGTTTGCATGTTAATCTGTCTAGGCTAGATGATCTCAATGCTAACAGTTTAGCCTAAATTATCTGCTATCCTTGATTCAGGTGGTTAGAGGAGTCAAAAGCAGTCGTCAATGCTAATGTTGCTAATCTCTTTTTAAATAGTTGTTATTGGATTAGATTATGCAGTCGTAACTGGAGGAGGTAAGCAGTTAAACATAATCACACTACATGTCATGCTAAGCCATGTAGCATGTTAATCTAGCATGAATATTTCTCCTGCTGAGGACCTGCAGTGGCTCTGAACATATGTGTCATGTTTAAGGCATAATGAACTTTAATGTGGTTCACATGTTGTACGAATGGTTGGTTCAGTGGTGGTTGGGTAATACGCAGCATTTTATGGATAGAGAGCTTATTAGAGCCAGCTGTCTTTCTCTTTATGCTGTGTGTGAATCAGGAAGTTGTAGCCCCCCCACCTTTGTAGCCTTTACCCTCCCAACACAATGTCCTGGAGTGTGTTCAAAAGATCTATCTCATTTTGATGTGTGTGCCTGTAAAGGATGGCATACATGTGCAAGCAGGGGTTGATGCTAGAAGAGGTTTATAACTATACATTCACACATTTACTGGTTGTAAAACAGGTAAAACACATTTAAGTGACTGACTTTTTTTTTTTACAGGTGTGTGTTTAAGGTTATTAAACAAATCACATCTATGATGTTATATGTATATAATACTTACTTTATATAACACTTCTATAACATTTACATGAATGTGTGTTATATTATATGAATATAAGTATGTATGTGAATGTGTATTGTATTACATATATACATATACACACACACAAATACATACATACATGCGTACGTATATACATACACTGATAAGCCAAAACATTATGACCAGTCATGGGTGAAGCAACTATCGTTGATCATCTCCTAACAAGGCCACATATTGAGGTCTGGGTAGATTAGATGGTAAGCAAACAATCAGTTCTCGTAATCATCATGTTGGATGCAGAAGAAATGTGCAGGAATAAAGATCTGAGCAATTTTGACAAGGGCCAAATTGTTATGGCAAGGTGACTAGCTCAGAATATCTCTGAAACAGCAGCAGTGGCAAGAATTTACCAACAGTGGTCCGAGGAGAGACAAACCACAAACCAAGGACAGGCGCCCAAGGCTCATCGATGCATGAGAGCAACAAATGGCATTCCATTTGTTCTGAGCCAACAGAAGGTATGATGGTTATGGATGGAATATGTCAACACACAGTGCATCGCTGCGTAAGGGGGTTCGTAGCCGCAGACCAATCAGATTGCCTATGATGACCCCTGTCCACCATTGAAAGTGCCTACCAAGGTCATGTGAGCGTCAGAACTGGACCCTGGAGCAGGGGAAGAAGGTCGCCTGGTGCGATGAGTCACATTTTTTTTTACATCACGTGGATGGCCATGTACGTGTGCTCCATTTTCCTGGGGAAGTGGTGGCACCAGGAATAGGAAATGTTCTACTGAGAAACCCTAGGTCCGGCTATTCATGTGGATGTAAATTTGACATGTGCCACCTACCTAAACATTGTTGCAGACCCGGTACACCCCTTCATGACAACAGTGTTCCCTGGTGGAAGTGGCCTCTTTCAGCAGGATAATGTACCCACACTGCACACATTGTTCAGGAATGGTTTGAGGAACATGATAAAGAGATCAAGGTGTTGTTGCCCTGGCCTTCAGATTCACCAGATCTCAATCCAATTGAGATATGTGGGATGTGCTGGACCAACAAGTTTGTTCCACAGTGGCTCCACGTCACAATCTACAGGACTTGAAGGATCTACTGCTAACGTCAGATACCACAGGACACCTTCAGGGGTCTTTTAGAGTCCATGCCTCCGTGGGTTGGCACTGTTTTGGCAGCACGCAGAGAACCAACAGCATATTAGGCAGGTGGTTATATTGTCAGTGTGTATGTATACACACACAGTTAATTTGATAATTATACATACATATATTGATAATGACAATTATTTCTAAAGGATCATGTGACACTTAAGACTGGAGTAATGGCTGCTGAACATTCAGCTCTGCCATCACATAAATGACATTTTTTTGAAGAAATTGAAGTAGAGGACAGTTATTTTAAATTGTACTAATATTTCACAATATTACTGTTTTTTTGTTGTTGTTGTTGTTTTCTTCAGTATTTTTAATCAAATGAATATGGCTTTGGTGAGCATAAGAGACTTCATCCAAACACAATAAAAAAATCTTAATTATTCCATTTTATTTTTGATGTTTAATGTGTGTGTGTGGTCCTGGTAAACCCTATGTTATGAAGATAAAATGTCCCAACAAAGATGGCAATATCCGAAATCCTTGTCGGGAAATTTTTTGGTTCCTATGAGGAAAACAGAATATAAATCATATAAGTGATTTTTTTTGAAAATGTTAAAATGCAGGAAGTTTTCTGTGATGGGTAGGTTCAGGGGTAGGGATAGAGTTAGGGAATAGAATATACAGTTTGTACAGTATAAAAATCATTATGTCTATGGAATGTCCCCATAAAACCTAGAAGCCCAAAGTGTGTGTGTGTGTGTGTGTGTGTTTTAGCCATATTATTTATCAAACTACAATTCAGCAAAATGTCATTTTGAGATGGGGTACAGAATGTCAAACCAAAACATCTTCTAAAAGTATTTCATGTCAACTAGCCATGCGTCATGTGTACAATTTTGCATGTCTATTGAAGTGAATTCTATAGATAGAATTGTATGTACATTTCATACATGCCTTCAGCATTTTGTGCCTTGTGTTTTTGCCCTTTGACCCCTCATGAGTATTTTTCTTCCTGGCTACGAGCAAAGTGGCTGGTTGTAGTTTGTAACACCTGCCCTAGCAGGAGCACAAAGAGGGTCCAACACAGCAGGGGGGCTTTCCTTCAGACCCAAATGTCCAGCTCAAGAGGTGCTGAAATGTTTGCAACTGGTCTTATTATGAGACTCCTGCCAGGTCTCTTTAGAGACTGAGAGCTTGTTTGGATAGTGAGTCTTTGTCCTCTGTGCTCCCATTAATCACAAGAGGACACTGATACTGTATGTATAGTGGACTAAAGACATGCATTGTAAACTATGAATAAGAATGATTATTAATACTGTGGGAATGAATGCCTACTATCCACTATCCTTTCTCCAGAATTTGCTGATCAAATTTGTTTATTTTACTCTCAAAAGTTTTATGGATTGGTCAGATCTTTAAGGATGATTTTCTTGGCCTCTTTTGAACATCTCATCTCGCCAACATTGTCTGGAGTACTCTGGGGGAATTGTGGCTTCATATTGTAATACATTCCCATCTTTCACCATGTGTAACAGACTTTGTCCTTTCCCTCCCACTTTAATATAATGAGTTGAGCTAGCTAAGCGATTGTAAGGAAAAAAACAATACATCAAGTAAAAACACCTTCAGTTGCCCTATGTATAACTGTAGATCTTGCTGTAGTAACTCCTCTATAAATTGTAATCAGTTGCATCACCTATTCTTTTACGACACTCAATTAGCAGAATAGCTCTTGGGCACTGAAGTGTTTTTGTAGGGGTGTTTAGTGACAAAATGGAAGTAGTAAAACAACTTTTTTACATTAAACTAAACAAAACAAAACGTCTCTAAACGCAGATTCCAGGAATAGTCCAGTACAAATGTTCACAGCACAGTCTCAAATAACTATCAAAACAACTAGCAGTATTCAAGGTTCTCCAATGACTAAATACACATAACACCCTTGTGCAATACACATGTGATTTCAACTCCAAAAATAAACAGTAACACACTCTCTTCCTTTACCACACAACACGCAACATCAAGCGCCATGGAGTTCACAGCCAATGAACTCTACAGGTCCGAGGGAAAAGACTGCTAAGCTCCCAGTCAGCTTTTTTACTCTGATGTTAGCAAGTGTTTTTAGTTTCCTCTAATGGTGTCAACTGTATCTTCCTGAGCAAGTGTAGTCTTGCATCCTGCTGGGGTTTGTTTCATGGTTCCTCTGTTCCCACATAGCTGTTTTCACTTTTTCAGCCTGTACAGGCTGCCGGGAATGTGTTACATACAGCAAAACTGTCTTCACACTGTAAAAACGACACAGAAGTTGCATCTGAAGCAACATACAGTATATGTCATAACAGAGACTTTATGGCAGCATGTGTATATACTGTATATAGTATCTCAATCTCAAAAAATAACTGTTCATTAGCTCAATGGCATTTGTTGTTTCCTGTGCACGACCGACAGAAAGCAAGATGCATACTCAATGTGATGAAAACAACGAAGTTTGAGGTTTATGCAACACTTAATTTACATAAAATCACAAAGTATCCATGTGTGTTCAAAAATAGTGCTCCATCTGCTTTGAATAAAAGTATTTTTTTTCTTTACTGTACAGATTCTAGTATATACTGCACAAAGAAGCATCAGGAGATATTTTGGATTTATTGTTTCCTAGTTTTACAAGGTACTGTGGCTGCCAACCTGAAAATTTACACTGAATCATAGTGGATTCTAGACACTATTTAAAGGCACTTCAGTCTGTCTTTTAACTCAGCAACCTCTTAAAATGTGCAATACAATGCAAATATTCTCTATTGCATTTATTGAAATCGTATAATAAAATGCAAGCAAATGTATCCTTTTCCTTTAACCCTCATATACATTAGTTCAGTCACAAATGGTTTATAAAAGAAACTGTCAGTTTGAACTCACAACCCCTCAAATCGAAAGCAAGACTACAGCATCTCATACCCTATAATCATACCTGCAATTAGCTTATAATACCGAAACACATTTTTCACTTATTTTTTAAAAGTTCACAGCCATACAACATATAGAGCCAGATTTACTAAACAGGTCAAATTAGCATGAGACCACAATCCCATAAAAGCGCTGATGAGTGTGGAAATTTCTGCGGCTGATCTATTGACAATGCGCACAATAAAGAACACAAGCTATGTCTCATTTTGAAGACTGCATTCTCCAGAGGTTGCATTCATCAGCCACATACGCCATTGATGCTGACTGATTTCAGAAAAGTAACCATTACATTCCAAAGTAAGAAAGAAATTAAAATTAACACCACACTAGGAATAACGTTAAAGACTATAGATATAGAAAGAAGGTTCACTCCTATTAGTTATGAATGGAAGAAACTGCAACACGCAATATGGCGGAATATGTCCCGCTTTCAAAGTAAAAGAGCCAATCGCTGATTGATAAACTCATTGCGTCACGGCAGCTGCCGTTAGAAGCACTGGTTCTCATAGAAACCTGAGACTCGCACTTAGGACTGCACATTGGCTCGTCTAGCCTGAAAAATAAGCTTTTTTTAACGCTATTTGAGCATAAGAAACAATATTTATGGGACAGTTCATGTCAGATTTTGCTGCTGATTTGAAATATGTTATTTAATTGTGAGTTCGCCAAGCAGTTTTTGAGATTTCAAGATTCCCCCCATTCAAATAGATAGGGCTTGGTCTTGGATGCCGAAATAGCTGCCCAGAGGCGTTGAAAATATGGCCACCGAGTGAACAGACTTTCCTTGAAAGGGGCTTTGATAACGGTCAATTTCATAATAGTTACTTTTTTGAAATGAGACATCCTCGATGACGTATGTGGCCGACAAATGTGACCTCCGGAGGGCGCAGCCTTCGAAATGAGACAGCTACAGACACAGCCAGCTCATTTCCATTATGACCAACACAATCTATCAAGAGCAGAACAAATTAGCATAGGGTCGCAAACAAGCAGAGCTGATGATCATCAGGTGCGGGTAATCAACTAACAAACACAGGCACAGCAAATTAAAAATAACATGGCTTGGCAAACGATATGTTCGATTAGCGTCTTCCTCTGGCATTCAAAATAAATTAGTGGAGAAAATTCTCTTCCTTCTATCACACGCTCTATATTCTCTGCAGTGCCTCCTTCTAGAAGCAACCATCGCTGCATGTAAAGCGGAAAATGTGCTTTTTTTCGGCATTAAATAATGACGCAAATACCAGTAAATTGGATACTTGCAAACCTTAGTAAATCATATTGTATGATTTATTTAAATACTCTCCTCTCCTCCCATTAATTTTGCGTCTGAAAGGGAACCTCCTACAAATGCATATGCAATAAGGTCAGCCGCAAAAAAAATTCTCTGTGCATCTTTAGTAAATCCTGACTAGTTTTTATTGTAAAGAAAATAGGGGTAACATGCTGTTAGTAAATCTGGCCCATAGTCTCCTAAAACAATATATGATCGAACCTTCTGGGAAAGAAAACTGGACCTTTTGGAAATTTAAGTGAATATCTGGAATCAAGACCTCAACACCTTTTTTTGCACTTTGGTGAAACTTTTAAATGCAAGTCACTGTAATTAATTAGGCAATGATGTGAACTAATTGCATAAGCGATGAACAAAATATCTCAGTTCAGAGTTTCAAGGGAGTTTGAGGGACCGAAGTGTTCCAAGGTGTTGCTTTCATGGATTAAGATTTTAGAAGTATATATTTCTATAATAATCACAAAGCACTGACAGAGAAAAATTTCTGCAAGACTGGCGTGAATTCTGGGAAACATCATGTTCCCAGTGAATTATCGTTTTAATGTACCATTCAGAGCAAACAGCCCATTCCTCAAATAGGTTGTGGAACCTCACAAGATGATTTCATCAGGCAGAGAGAGAGAGAGGCGGAGAGAAAACGAGCAAGAAATCATTTAGACAGATTGATGATGATGAAAGAGGAGCAGATCTCTCTAATTGTAATACGTGGGTGTTATCACATCCCAAGAAACATGTCCTGCTGTTTTAATGGTTTGGACCAGAGTTCAGGAAACAAAAGAAATCTTTGGGTTAGACTTCTGTACAATGGTTGCCGATAATAGAGAAACTCATTCAAGGGTTGTTCATTATCATCAGCTTGTACGACACCATAAATCATACACCTTAAAGGCCATTATTTCTGCCAGATATGAGGGCATGTTTTATGGTTAGGCATCAGGCTGGTCTGCAGATACTTGCAAAAAGCCGTCATTTTAATGTGCTCAAAATGAGTCTGTTTATTCCAACAGCTACTTTAATCGATGTGCTGTTGATATCTGTTAAATTATTTGTTGGTTTTCGTCAAGCGAATCATGTAGCCTCCAAAATTGAAAATGTTATTGATTTACTATGGTTTGAAAATAAACCGTCTAATAAATATCACTCTTCTGGTTTAGAATAATACTGTAAGAAATGAAAATACACAGACAGAATTATTAATCCCTTTACATGAAACAGTGGTTTGTTCATGATAATTATTCATTTAAAAATGCTTAGCTTCTAGGTATATGCAAAATCTAACATTTTCAGGTGGGTTTTTTAATTGAATTTTTAAATAAGACATAACACACTCATTTTCAGAAAAGGAGAATGCAGTGGTTAGGGTTAGGAAAAATAAGGGAGCAGTTTAATTCAAATTTTTTCTTGCCCTGCATGGTTTTGAAAGTCTGTTCCAAAGATGCTTGTGATACTTTACAGGATGAGGCTAATGACCGAACTCAGAAGTGACTTAACCAATTGTTTCCTCTGCCTTCATCTGTCAGACTGGTCCCTGTGGCATTCATTAGGGTCTTTGCGGTTGCATAAACATATTTAGAGGTCAGGGGTCACCATACACTCAACATTTTTCTTCTCAATACATGCTACTCACTCATGAACGTGGCAGGACTTAATACAGGGAACATTTGCCTTACTGCATTAACTGGTTGCAAAGGGAAAACTGAACTTATATGTCGCCTTCAACAAATTCAACCAATAAAACATAGGGAATAACTTAAAGATCTGTGTAGAAGTCAATCTCAGAACAAACACATAAGCAGTTATAGGTGTAATTGTTATGCAAGTCAATTCTACTAGCATATTTTCGACACTAAATTCCACCCGTTACAAGTGGGGACAAATACAACAGAAAAAATATTCAATTACATATATATATATATATAATTGAATACTTATGCAAAATATACGTATATATGCATATATATATATATATATACAAACCCGATTCCAAAAAAGTTGGGACACTGTACAAATTGTGAATAAAAAAGGAATGCAATAATTTACAAATCTCATAAACTTATATTTTATTCACAATAGAATATAGATAACATATCAAATGTTGAAAGTGAGATATTTTGAAATGTCATGCCAAATATTGGCTCATTTTGGATTTCATGAGAGCTACACATTCCAAAAAAGTTGGGACAGGTAGCAATAAGAGGCCGGAAAAGTTAAATGTACATATAAGGAACAGCTGGAGGACCAATCTGCAACTTATTAGGTCAATTGGCAACATGATTGGGTATAAAAAGAGCCTCTCAGAGTGGCAGTGTCTCTCAGAAGTCAAGATGGGCAGAGGATCACCAATTCCCCCAATGCTGCGGCGAAAAATAGTGGAGCAATATCAGAAAGGAGTTTCTCAGAGAAAAACTGCAAAGAGTTTGAAGTTATCATCATCTACAGTGCATAATATCATCCAAAGATTCAGAGAATCTGGAACAATCTCTGTGCGTAAGGGTCAAGGCCTGAAAACCATACTGGATGCCCGTGATCTTCGGGCCCTTAGACGGCACTGCATCACATACAGGAATGCTACTGTAATGGAAATCACAACATGGGCTCAGGAATACTTCCAGAAAACATTGTTGGTGAACACAATCCACCGTGCCATTCGTCGTTGCCGGCTAAAACTCTATAGGTCAAAAAAGAAGCCATATCTAAACATGATCCAGAAGCGCAGGCATTTTCTCTGGGCCAAGGCTCATTTAAAATGGACTGTGGCAAAGTGGAAAACTGTTCTGTGGTCAGACGAATCAAAATTTGAAGTTCTTTTTGGAAAACTGGGACGCCATGTCATCCGGACTAAAGAGGACAAGGACAACCCAAGTTGTTATCAGCGCTCAGAGCCTGCATCTCTGATGGTATGGAGTTGCATGAGTGCGTGTGGCTTGGGCAGCTTACACATCTGGAAAGGCACCATCAATGCTGAAAGGTATATCCAAGTTCTAGAACAACATATGCTCCCATCCAGACGTCGTCTCTTTCAGGGAAGACCTTGCATTTTCCAACATGACAATGCCAGACCACATACTGCATCAGTTACAACATCATGGCTGCGTAGAAGAAGGATCCGGGTACTGAAATGGCCAGCCTGCAGTCCGGATCTTTCACCCATAGAAAACATTTGGCGCATCATAAAGAGGAAGATGCGACAAAGAAGACATAAGACAGTTGAGCAACTAGAAGCCTGTATTAGACAAGAATGGGACAACATTCCTATTCCTAAACTTGAGCAACTTGTCTCCTCAGTCCCCAGACGTTTGCAGACTGTTATAAAAAGAAGAGGGGATGCCACACAGTGGTAAACATGGCCTTGTCCCAACTTTTTTGAGATGTGTTGATGCCATGAAATTTAAAATCAACTTATTATTCCCTTAAAATGATACATTTTCTCAGTTTAAACAGTTGATATGTCATCTATGTTGTATTCTGAATAAAATATTGAAATTTGAAACTTCCACATCATTGCATTCCTTTTTTATTCACAATTTGTACAGTGTCCCAACTTTTTTGGAATCGGGTTTGTATATATATATATATATATATATATATATACATACACAAAATATACATATAATTACATACCATATACTTCCCAAAATTATAGAATTTTTCTATTTTTCTCTGTTGTTTTTGCCAACATCAAGGCAGAGAGCAAGTGAAAGAGTAAGACATTTCAGTGAATGCCTACTTGAATGAATGCAGATGTTGTTTCATGAATGCACTGTGGTTCTGAGTGAGTTTTGCCCAGAAAACATCTCACTCAGCAGATGTGAAAACACGTGAAAAGCCCCTCATTTACATTCAAGCTGTATGTGAAAGTCAATTTGTGTGCATGAGTGCATTCACATTCACGTCCGAGCAGTGCATGAAAAGTAAATGTAAATTCTGCACTTTACAATGATAAACTGTCGGCCAGAACCATTCATTTTGAAGCCCAGCTTTCATTACATTGTATAGGCAAAGCAAAGTCTTAGATTAGTTTAATGTGCACATTCAGCTTCCTCTAAATTCTTGGAAAAACATTGAAAAAAGTATTTACAAGATCGATTTCTATTTGCAAACATTGTTTAAATCCATCCATTTCCTAAGGTTCTCATCAAACACATGACAAGCACTTGTAGAGAAGTGGTAGGTGTGTGATGTATCTAATAGCTCTATCAAGTCAAAGGGGATAATCATGTTTTGGAGACATGGGAGGAATTGAGGCGGGCTGATAATATATTTAGTGGTGGGGTGCTGTCAAAGATAGCGATACACACTGAGCAGTATCATAAAG
The DNA here is from genome assembly GCA_039654765.1 of Mylopharyngodon piceus. NCBI lineage: Eukaryota > Metazoa > Chordata > Actinopteri > Cypriniformes > Xenocyprididae > Mylopharyngodon > Mylopharyngodon piceus. The sequence continues at coordinate 10,094,883 of CM077448.1, read as the reverse complement.
TGTTCAACACTCTCCTAGAAAACATCTCAGTGAACAAATTCTGCACCACTCATTGGGTCTCATTTGCTAACTGTATATATGTAAAGCTGAGTTTGAACATTTTCATGCAGAAATAAGGATTCATCAATAAGTTAGGAAAGCAAATAAACTTAGGAATCCATATAATAAATGTGTTTAAGAATATGTGAATAAAAATAAACAAAAATAAATTAAAAAAGAAATATACAAGAATTAGTTTTTAGAAATTTAATAACTAAATGGCCTCATCCTCTGCATAAAAATAGGTAATAATGTTAATCTAGTCTATATAAAAGGCAAGAGCACATCTTTAGAGAACAAATGGATACATTTGCAGAGAATGACGAATGGCTGTAGGAGTGGTTGTGCGGAAAGCCCTTATATGGAGGTTTGGGCAGAACAAATGTATGTATGTTGTTGTGAATCCAGCAGAAATGACTTTTCTGTGTATGAGTACAAACACCAAACAATCATTAAAGAATGAGACTGAGATTTATAACTGCAAAATGCATCTAAAGTTAGTTAGTAAGCCTTAAAGCTCATCAAATATATTAATCTGTTTTTAAGGACATTTGGTTCTGGAACTCTCACGGTTCACAGACCATGTGGGCTGCGATCACAACGCTGTATCGCTTATCCAGTTGTCCAAACAAGGCCAAACCCTCTCTTCAAGCATCCCGCTGGAATATATTGTGTTTATTCTGTGATTTCTCACCCTAAATTTTGAGCCGGTCAGCTCTGGGCACTGGTCCGAAACGAACTATGTTAGAGAGTTGAAGCATCTTTACTGCTCTGCCATTTAGAATTGCCTATGATTAGATCAAAGCCCTGAAGCAATGGGAGATGGTCTGGAATCTTGTAAATACTTTGATTTACCCCTGTGCAAGTTTGTAATAAGTATACCATCCCTTATATATCCACGTTATATATGAGATTATTAATTTTACAGAAGGCACTGGACTGAGATTGATTGTTTACACAGAAAAGTGACCTTGGGATAATTTTTTGTCTTTATTTTTGTTTTCATATCCCTGAATTAAATATGACATGGAACATCATCCTGACTCCTTAAATATATTCCTGCATTCACTACCCTTCAAACGCCTTTTAAGGTTTTATAAAAATAATACTTTTATTCAAAAGTGACAGCATAAAGACATTTGTTACAAAAGTTATATGTTTCATATCACATATTCATGTGACACTGAAGAATGAAGTAATGGCTGCTGAAAATGTAGCTTTGTCATCACAGGAATAAATTACATTTCAAAATATATTCAAATAATGAACAGTTATTTTTAATTGTAATAAAATAATATTACTATTAATTTCATGGTTTTAAATGGTAGTGAATGCTGTATAGTTTAGCAACTTTCTTTGGGAAAATATCATTAATAGATTTTGCAAATACCTTATAAAGTAATTACCTACTTCAAGATTGACTTCAGTAGTTGAATTAGTTGAATAGTACTCTAACAGTATTCATATCATTTCCTTGTCTCTTCTATCTATTCATGTGATCTTCACTTTGTGCTCACTCTGCCCTCTTCTCCCTCTCTCTCTCTCTCTCTCTCTCTCTCCATATATGCTAACACTTTAGTATGGGGAAAGAATCAGGATGGGACTCGAGCAGAAATCATGTTCATGGATGAGATTATTAACATTACTCTAGTATGAAGCAGAGCAGGGCCGAGTGCTGTGGGAGCGGAACGAGGCCGCTGAAGTGATTGCTAATTAGAGACGAGCGCGACACACGTCTCAAGAGCAGAATTTTTATTATGCCACAGTCGCCACTTCCGCTTCTTCCAGTCAAGTGTATGTGGGGTAAAGCAGCAATGTTTTATCATATTAGATATATTTGTGTGTTGAAAGTTGTTATAGTGCTAGTCTGCGTTTGCTTGGTGGCTACTATGAGACACGTGTTGCACACTGCAGTAAACTAGATCGATATTAGACATGGTAAAACACGGTACTCGCTGTAAATCAAGAAAACAAGATTTAAACATTAAGACTTACTGTGTTGAGCTATATAACGTGATTAGTTTTTTGGTCAATGAATGTATCCATACAATCAGCTGCTCACCTGTCTAATAAAACACATAATATATTAAAGCGTCTTTGGTGTTTCCATGGTTTTTTACAAAATAAAACCGGAAACCGAGGGTAACGCGGGTATGATGTCATTGATAGACACGGTCCTGGTTAAAATTGCTTATTTCTCTTGATTTAAACATTCTTGGAAACATTTGGGATAATGTAAGTACACAAGTCAACAAAATATATAACATTGTTCTAGTGGTTTTTGGATATTTTAATCCAAAAACTTTAAATATTGTGCCTTTCATGTGTGCTTAATAAACAGCCAATATGCAAGCTAATAAGCAACTTGTTAAAAGTGAGAATTGTTCCCCATACTAAAGTGTTACCAAAAATACATCTACAAACTGCCTGTGAGAAAAATTTACTTGTTCAGGCAGTGCCCATCAGAGCTTTCCCTCACAAGCCTGACTAAGGTCTGCATGGTGTTCAGTCCTCCTACTCAAAACACTAGTTGCCATGGAGCCTCAGCTGTGGTGTCTACCCCATCCTTTGCTTTCTTTTACTCTCTCTCCTTCTGTGCTTTCTAATTTCCTCATGGCACCGGTCACCCTCCCCTGCTGGAGGCTGCGATTTTGTAGTGTGATATTCCCTTTTCAGCACTCTCTCTGTTACTCTAAAATCAGCCAGCGTAATACAGACATCACAGTCCTCTTCCAAACAGATGGTCTCATTTTTAGGAAAGGCACTGTTCCTGGACCAAAGATTAGAGATGCTGCTCTGTGATTAGAGCTCTGCGAGCCCTTTGAAACTCTATCATAAGAGCCTTAAGAGCCTTCACTATATGTAGTTTAAAGAGACAGCTCACCAAAAGCAAAAATTGTCATTCCAAATATGTATAACTTCCGTAGAACACAAAAAGGGAGATATTTTGAAAAATGTATCAGTGTTTTTTGAAAGTCAGTGGGGTTCAATATTGTTTTAAACCCCATGATTTTCATATAAGCAAAAACAGTTGAATCATTGGGCCCTATAATACACCCATTTTTTGCTAGTTTCAGCGTGACGCAGTTATCATTTTCATGCCCTGTGCCACGTTGTTTAAACAGCAAATGCATTTGCGCCCATGGGCGTGCTGGTCTGAAAACGAGGTGTGTTCAGGTGCATTGTTGGCGCATTACTATTTTGAGGCAGCTGAAATAGACTGTGCCATTGACCAACTGAAACCTGGTCTAAAGTCAATGGCACAATATTTTTATTGTTATTTAAAGAGCGTGTTAGTAATATGCACCTATATGCGGGTGCACAACGTGTGTACACTCTGCTTATTACACACACGGGGATGCGTAGCAGCACACAAACATGCCAAATATTAAAAATAAAAGGATTACAATGTAAAGGATTATTATTGTGTGCATAAAGATAAAAATGCTTTGGTAGAATCCGGCTTTTCCTGTAGATGTTCTGCTCGCACGTTTTTTCCCCTCCTTAAACTAGCAAAAGTGGATTCGGACACGCCCTAAGAGCACTTGCGCCATGCACCTTTAGACCATGCGCTTAGATCGTTAAAATAGGGCCCATTATCTTCAAAATATACCTTATTTTGTGTTCTGCAGAAGAAAGTAAAGGTCACACAGGTTTGGAACAACATGAGTGTGAGTAAATGATGACAGTTTTCATTTCTGAGTCTGATTAACTATTCCTTTAAAAGTGATGTGTAATTTTGGTAAAACTTTATTTTGATAGTCCACTTTAGACATAACTATAATTTTGCAACTACATGTCAACTACCAGTCATTAGAGTATTAATAACTGTTTAATATCTGCTAACACTTTATTTTGATGCTACCCCAACAGACATTCTACTGACTATAAATAACTTTGCAAGTACATGTCAACTTATTTTACTAACCCAAACCCTAACCTTATACAGTCTACTAATACTCTAATGAGAGTTAGTTGACATGTAGTTGCAAATTAATGAGAGTTAGTTGATATGCAGATGCAAAGTTACTTATTGTAGAATGTCTAAAGTTGACCATCGAAATAAAGTGTAACCGTAATTTTTGATGTTAACATTCTTTCTCCTGTTCAGCTCATTTTGCAGAAACTACAAAAAAAGCCATCCAAAAAAAGCCACTGACTCACCCCAAAACTGTAAACACTGTGCTATGCAACATTGTTTAGTTTGTTTGAGCATCCCAACCAGTTTGACACAGGAACATTGGCTCAATCCTTGGCCAACAGCTTGGCCAATGGCAGATGTTTTGGGAACACTTATTTAAAGTTGCGATGAAACGGAAGCAGATCTTCTCATCTACTTCGAGAGGTACATCTGAGTGAAACGAATTATTGAAAAAGAAACAAAATTTAAGGTGGAGACTTGGTTCTATCCATCTGTTATTGACTGGATAGAGGCAGATCTGAATGCGAGCTTGACGTTGGTTTAGGCTGACCAAATGAGGGTGAATTTTCATTTCCGACCGGTGACGCAAGTGACATCAAAAAAAAGTATCATTTCAAAAAAGCTTGAATAAATAAAGTTGATTATAGTGCTCTTTTATAATGTTTTGAATTTAAAAAGTGACGTTTTGGAAGCATTACTATGCATTCATGCCAAAGCATTAATGCAATCTAAATTTTACATCTTATACTTTTGCATACTATACATTCAATCTGACAAGGGACAAACCTCCTACATAGAGTGAGAACCTGTTTTGTTTTCTGCTGATGTTTGCGGTTAGGAGACTGGATTTATTACACTGCCAGAAGGATGCCAAATGATAACACATGAGAGGGGGCTTTGATCCTGGCTCACCCTCACTGTAGCTAATGTAATAGGTGAGGACAGAGCAACTAACATTATTGAGTGTCCCGTTATAAGCTAAAAAGTACATTGAGGCCTTCTGAAGCAGATTTTGTGTTTTTTCCTTGGTCCCCTTATAATGTAGTGTGAAGGAGAGAAGAAATGTGCAATGCAAGGGTTTATATATCCTTCAATCTTTGTGAAAAGTGGAACAGATGTCTCAAAAGATATTTTGCATTCACAGTATAATGTTTAAGATTAAATGTCTGTGGCAAGTGTGATATGAACATAATCACAAATCCTTTCCTTACAATATTATGCCTAAAATTTGATTATCTCTCCATGCAAAATGGCAACAGAACTTGCTTCTGTAAGCTGTATTAGAGTGAAATATTTTTTTTAAAACTTGCATTAGAGCCAGGTAGTGCTTTTCTGCATTTTGCAATTATCATCACGTATTATATAACTTAAAACAAAACCTGTCAGGCACCTCATTGATTTTCAGACTGCCACTGGCTGCCCCGCAACTATTCCAGATCAAACATTAGCCTGTAGCAACTGTTTTCCTTCAAAGCTGCAGTTTTAGAGATTGTTGTGAGAATATATCCTGTGAAATAAGGGTAATACCTTTCCCCACGGCTTTTGTGTAGAGTTTTGGGCCAGATTGTACTGTTTCTGTGTTGCTTCTTTGCTAAGCAACATTCCAAGAAGTTCAGCCAGAAATCACTGACATATAGGTGCAAGCTGTGATGGGTGGACCAAACAACATTATAGTAGAATGACTAATCACTACTCTGAGAAATGATTCCTACAAGCCTTTAGAAATCACAAAAAAATTCCACACAGACTAATAACTTGACTTTGTATATCATGATGTTGTCATCTAAACCAATATAAGAAACTTAAACAGTGTGTGTATGATTTGAAAAGAAAAAAGAAACCCAAAGTACCACTTTAAAGGGGTGGTTGATTATGATTTAACTTTTTTTAACTTTAGTTAGTGAGTAATGTTGCTGTTAGAGCAAACAATGTCTGCAAAGTTACAACGCTCAAAGTTCAATGCGAAGGGAGATATTTTCTTTTAAAGAATTCTCTGTTTAAGGACTACAACAAACGGCTGATTTCCCGGGTTAGTGACATCACTAACCCTAAAATTTACATAAACCCTTCCCCCGAGAACTTGCAACAAAGGGGGGTGAGGCCATGTTGGGCTGCTTTAGAGAAGAGGAAGAGTTGTTGTAATAGTGTTACTGCCATGCCGTCATTTTACGCTGGACTGCTTCACAAACGAGGGTCAATTCAATGCTGGATTTGCACAAAAGATTAAAATGACGGCACATGCTAGTCGATGAGTTGAATCAACTCCACAGCAACTACATAAATTTATCCACTAACCATTCAGAAACGTCCAGATGCATTCTAAATGTTGTAACTTCTTCCTGAGTCTCTCCATCAGTGTCCGACTTCGGTTTGAACAATGTAAAGCTGAACACTGTTTCTGACAATCGTCATTTTGGCTGAGTGAGATTCCCCAGCTTTGTTGTTGTTGAGCAACCAAAGCGCAAGCTGTTAAAGCTCCGCCCTCTTCTGGAAAGTGGGCTGGGAGCAGCAGCTCATTTGCTTTTAAAGGGACACACAAAAATGGTGCGTTTTTGCTCACACCCAAATAGGGGCAAATTTGACAAGCTATAATAAATGATCTGTGGGGTATTTTGATCTGTGGGACTTGTATTACATCTTGTAAAAGGGGCATTATAGGTCCCGTTTAAATTTAGCAGCCTTTTCCAAACTCAAACAGAATTTCCTCAGTATTTTGGTAATGACACGCCAAATAGCTTAGGCCAAAAAAAAAAAAAAAAACATCGGAATATTCATATATTGTGATATGACGTCTGCAACTTATGATCACACAAGTGGGTGCACACACTACTAATATCGTTTAGCTGGGTTTCCTGGTATTTACTCTGAGGTTTCGCCGGTACTTGCTCTGAGTGCATTAAGTTAATCGGTTCTCTGAGAAATGATTCCTATAAGCTTTTAGAAATGATTAAAAAAAAATTCCACACAGACTAATAACTTGGCTTTGTATATCATGATGTTGTCATCTAAACCAATATAAGAAACATAAACTGTGTGTATATGATTTAAAAAGAAACAGAAACCCAAACAAATACCACTTTAAAATGTAAACCAGCCTTTCCCAAACCTGCACAGAATTTCCTGGATATTTTAGTAATGATATGCCAAAAAGCTTAGGACAAAAAGCAAAACAAAAAAACATCAGAATATTTATATATTGTGATATGACGTCTGCAACTTATGATCGCACGAGTGGTTGCCCACACTACTAATATCAATTTGCTGGGTTTGTTGGTATACTCTGAGGTTTCACTGGTATTTGCTCTGAGTGCATTAAGTTATTCTGAGTCTGTTCTGAGGAGCTTATCCATCATTTTCAGTCTGAACAGCGTGAGAAAGAAAACATTGGGAGAGAAAATGAGACAGCTGCTATTGAACAGGCAGAAACAGAATTTTTCTCCTCAAGTGAGATCAACTGACTCAGCGCAGCGTGACATTAAGTGTTGTTGTCCAAATCTCAGTTTTTGGAGCTCTGCAAATAATCGTTTTAAGGAAATATCACACATCTCTTCCCGTAGGATATGAATACTACTGTGCACAATTCTAATGCGCTCCAAGATAATATTCTAAGATGATGGAAATGTACAATGGCTGCTGCCTGTAATATTAATGACCAATTATAGCATTTATAAAATCCAAAAGGGAAAAAACAAATATTAGATTATCTTATAGCCAAAATATCTTTGCACTTCTGAGTATCTCAGTGGTTACAACATGACCTTCCTTGAAAATCCAAACTCACATATAGACATTACACTGAATTAAAACCTAGTCTTTGGGCTAAATTAAACCCTAAAATCTTTTAAAAGAAAAAGTGGTCATGTAAGGACAATTTACTGTTTTAATATAGGCCAAGGAGATCTATATGGTCTTTATGATGGCAGATTGTAAACTTGTATGGCAAATTGGTATGAACAGATATTAAAGTCTGCTGCATTTTTATTGGAACTTACATATGTGTAATTGTATTCTGAAATTATGATAACACCACTTTCAGCAAATTAAAAAAAAAAAAAAAAAGTTTTATTTATAAGCTACCTCACCTGCTTGTATTGAAAACTTACATGTCGTTGCACAGCCATCTAGTGGAAGAAGAAAGAAATACTGCAGTTTCTCATCTGAATACAAATACAGCTGTTTAGATTGTAGTTTTAAAAACAAGAAGAGAATAGTGACAATGTGTTAGCTTGAGAATTACTAGTGGGTTTTTAGAATTGCTGTTTTCAGTTTATGAGCAGGTCTAGTTAAGGTGTTATGGTCTAAGTTAAGATATGGTCAACATTTGAAGAAAAAAGTCTCTTGTATAAGAGATTATGTAAAGTGAGCTGGTCGTTATCAGTAAATAAACCTCGACAGTGTGAGGACTCCTAAAATAATTAAATGATCGGCTCACTGTATATTATTCCACGGTTACTACGCTGGTTACTTACAAAATAAATAAATACATGGACATAAATATTGATTTGAGTTGAACATAATTTATTATCTTATAGATGGTCTTAAAGCCTCTGCCAAGAAAAAATAGTCAATAGCAAAGTAGTAAACATCGGCTTAGCAACAAAACGAACACTATACATAAATTAAAAATATTAATGTCCATGTTACTAGATTAGTTATTTTGCGATCTATTTTCTGTCAGTGTGCGAGACTTACGTTTCATTAGCCGCTATACTAGAAGAGTAACAAAGTGCAGTAAACGGCAAAACTGTTTGCTCTACAAACCAATGTGTTTATAATTACGGCAGTACTTAATAATATGGTTGGTAAGAAATACCAGTTTGCAGTAACAAGCACCATAATGAGCTGTGTCGTACAGCTACAAAAAATAACGCAGCAGATGACACGGAGGCCAGACAAATTAAATTTAAAAAATGTCTGCGCCCGCTCTTACGTTATAAATAATGCGGATAAGCTCTCACATCAAGCATTTCTCTCTTACCGGTTCGTTGTACATCTGAACATTCTTTTTATTTATTTGCTAATTCATTTGACGCACAATTAGCTAGTCTGCCTTGCGTTTGAATAAAGATTGAGCGAATAAAGATTGAGCGAGCGATAGAAAGACCGCGGAGTGATCCGAGATACATGAAAGTAGCACCGGCGTGTAACAGATCGGTTGCCTGGATACGGGCAGCGGTCTTTTTTTCAGAACTGTTTGACAGTGCATAAGGCAAGAGCTTTGTGACGTCACAAAAATAATATACTGATAAACTGGTGGGAATCATTGCTTGTCAGACAGAAGACTACCTCCACTTGCGTGCAGAGAAGACTACGCAGAATATACTATCAACGTTTGATCTTTTACCAACGTTGAGAAACAACCTTGTTATCAGCAGCAGTTCCACATCACACTGCTTTGGTTTTTTGTTTTTTATGTTAACATGCGCTAAACGGACGTGTTTGACCGTCTCTTTTGCAGTGTCTCGGGCATGGCGCATTCTAAAAACACGGCGCTCAAGTTAAAAGAACTTTTAAAAACTTTCACGTTTTTCCACTGCCCTGCGTCTCGCGTTTTTGCATTTTCTTGAGCTGCGTTTCCATTGCTCCTTCAATGGAAAAATGCGCTAAACATACAGTATGTGTTTGACCGTTGCGTTTGCATCTTTTTGCAGCGTCTCGTGCATGACACATCTTTATAAACGCAAAAAAAAAAAAAAAAAAAATTCATTCTGTGTGAATGATTCCTAACATTTGTAAATGCAAAGTGAACTGAGAGATCAGATTAACTTATTGGATGACTTCTAATAGGACATAGGTGGACAAAGTGGACATGACCATGATGTGTTGTGAATACAGCTCTTTAGAAGTTTGCTTATAATTTGCAAATATTAATGTACTGCTAGTATAACTGTTCTGTACCAATACAAACGTTTATTTTAAACAAACTTTTGGTTATTTTTTTCCTTTCTGTAGATGAGAAAGCTGCAGAGAGATGGAGCAAATCAGACTCATTACACGCTACTATTCTGGTAAAGTGAATTTGGAGTCATTTTTGAAGGATGTTATTCAATTGAACAATTTCTTTAACCAGTCGTGTCCTCTTCCCTCATAGTTTTCCCATAGAAGGTTGAGATAATGGATTTTGGCTACACTGACCATTTCATGAAGTCCTACTATAAGACATTCATAGGTATGTTGTGTGGACTTTGTTTACTAATTACATTGATCACTGGATGTTAACAAGAGTGACAGAATGCGAACCAGTCAAATAACAGAATAATTTCTTGCATTCCCATAGAAAAAAAGCTGTAGAGATCCAAACTCCCACATTTCCGTAGCCACTGATCCACACTGGTTATAAGGGTAAGTAAGTATCATAGACAATCAGCAAAAGTGTGCATCAGTGTGCAACAACAAGGACTCTGGGAGCGACACTGAGGATGATGGGAATGACTCTTAATCATTGACCACTGATCCAAAGGTATGAGCAAATTAAGAAAAAAATATTGCACAAAATAAGTTTGTTTACTGGAGTTTGTTCTGCATATACCAACATCACTTTGTTGAATTATTTTCCCACTATAGATCAGAAAGCTGTGGAGAAAAAATAGCAACATCCTGACAGCGAGAGCATTACTTGCTTCTATGTTGGTAAATGCACACAAATCAAGCTGTTTGAAACATTTTGTTTTATTTGTGGGCTTCATATTTATAGCAATTTCTTTACCCATTTGTGTCCTCTTCATCCATTCTAGTTTTCCCATAGGAGGTTGAGAGGATGGACTTTGGCTGCACTGACCATTTCATGAAATCTCACTATAAGACATTCATAGGTTGTGTGGGACTTTGTTTACTAATTACATTGATCACTGGATGTTAACAAGGATGTCAGAATGCGAACCAGTCAAATAACAGAATCATTTCTTGCATTCCCATAGAAAAAAGCTGTGGAGATCTAAACTCCCACATCGGACAAAACATTTCCATAGCCACTGATCCACACTGATTATAAAGGTAAGTAAGCATCATAAGGCTTGTTCGAGATGCATCGGCACTGCACAGACTGATCGGCGTATGACATCAAAGTAACACGAGAGCGATTCAAAAGCCTAAGGAGTCGTATACTCTCCAAATGCCATACGCCAATCAGTCTGCGCAGCGCCGATGCATCTCGAACAAGCTTATAGACAATCAGCAAAAGTGTGCATCAGTGTACAACAACAAGGACTCTGGGAGCGACACTGAGGATGATGGGAATGACTCTTAATCATTTGACCACTGATCCAAAGGTGTGAGCAAATTAAGAAAAAAATATTGCACAAAATAAGTTTGTTTACTGGAGTTTGTTCTGCATATACCAACATCACTTTGTTGAATTATTTTCCCACTATAGATCAGAAAGCTATGGGGAAAAATAGCAACATCCTGACAGCGAGAGCATTACTTGCTTCTATGTTGGTAAATGCACACAAATCAAGCTGTTTGAAACATTTTGTTTTATTTGTGGGCTTCATATTTATAGCAATTTCTTTACCCATTTGTGTCCTCTTCATCCATTCTAGTTTTCCCATAGGAGGTTGAGATGATGGACTTTGGCTGCACTGACCATTTCATGAAATCTCACTATAAGACATTCATAGGTATGTTGTGTGGGACTTTGTTTACTAATTACATTGATCACTGGATGTTAACAAGGATGTCAGAATGTGAACCAGTCAAATAACAGAATCATTTCTTGCATTCCCATAGAAAAAAGCTGTGGAGATCTAAACTCCCACATCGGACAAAACATTTCCATAGCCACTGATCCACACTGATTATAAAGGTAAGTAAGCATCATAAGGCTTGTTCGAGATGCATCGGCGCTGCACAGACCGATCGGCGTATGACATCAAAGTAACACGAGAGCGATTCAAAAGCCTAAGGAGTCGTATGCTCTCCAAATGCTCTCGCGGTACTTTGATGTCATACGCCGATCGGTCTGCGCAGCGCCGATGCATCTCGAACAAGCTTATAGACAATCAGCAAAAGTGTGCATCAGTGTGCAACAACAAGGACTCTGGGAGCGACACTGAGGATGATGGGAATGACTTTTAATCATTTGACCACTGATCTAAAGGTGTGAGCAAATTAAGAAAAAAATATTGCACAAAATAAGTTTGTTTACTGGAGTATGTTTTGCATATACCAACATCACTTTGTTGAATTATTTTCCCACTATAGATCAGAAAGCTGTGGGAAAAAATAGCAACATCCTGACAGCGAGAGCATTACTTGCTTCTATGTTGGTAAATGCACACAAATCAAGCTGTTTTTGAAACATTCATTTGTGAGCTTCATATTTCTAGTTAGCAATTTCTTTACCAGGTCATGTCCTTTTCCCTCATAGTTTTCACAGAGAAGGTTTAGATGATGGACTTTGGCTGCACTGACCATTTCATGAAATCCCACTCATAGATATGTTGTGTGGGACTTTGTTTACTAATTACATTGATCACTGGATGTTAACAAGAGTGACAGAATGTGAACCAGTCAAATAACAGAATAATTTCTTGCATTCCCATAGAAAAAAGCTGTGGAGATCCAAACTCCCACATCAGACAAAACATTTCCTTAGCCACTGATCCACACTGGTTATAAAGGTAAGTAAGTATCATAGACAATCAGCAAAAGTGTGCATCAGTGTGCAACAATGAGGACTCTGGGAGCGACACTGAGGATGATGGGAATGACTCTTAATCATTTGACCACTGATCCAAAGGTGTGAGCAAATGAAAAAAAAAAAAGGCACAAAAATAATTTTGTGTTTACTGGAGGTTGTTCTGCATATACCAACATCACTGTGTTGAATTATTTTCCCACTATAGATCAGAAGGCTGTGGGGAAAAATAGCAACATCCTGACAGCGAGAGCATTACTTGCTTCTGTGTTGGTAAATGCACACAAATCAAGCTGTTTTTGAAACATTTTATTTGTGGGCTTCATATTTATAGCAATTTCTTTACCCATTTGTGTCCTCTTCATCCATTCTAGTTTTCCCATAGGAGGTTGAGATGATGGACTTTGGCTGCACTGACCATTTCATGAAATCTCACTATAAGACATTCATAGGTATGTTGTGTGGGACTTTGTTTACTAAATACATTGATCACTGGATGTTAACAAGGATGATAAAATGTGAACCAGTCAAATAACAGAATCATTTCTTGCATTCCCATAGAAAAACCTGCGGAGATCCAAACTCCCACATCGGACAAAACATTTCAAAACAAAGGTAAGTAAGTATCATGATATACTGTACAGAGCAAACAGTAGAAAACACATCATGGTCATGGAGTTCAACATATGAACATCTCAAATGGTTCTCTTGTCCACCTGAAATGCAATCAAGATGCCAATATTATACTTCAAAACAATAAATAAATAAAATTACATTAAATCAACTTATTTGTGTTTAAAATTATTTTATCATGTGAGAAGAAAGAGATCACAGAATGACCAGGAACACTGAACTCAATCTTCTGATCAACCTGTCAGTGTTTACTTTGCTATACTGACCATCTGACTGTACATTATTCTATTTATTATGGCTCTTATGGACATGAAATATTGATCTGAATGTAAGATATTTAATTTTATTTCAGTTTTGTTTTGCTTTGATCACAGTTCGTCTAAACTGTTCTAAATTTGCTAACACAGCAAGGTTGGAACAAGCCACAAAGGCATCCTGGTTATAAAAGAACAGGTTAAAAAAGTAAAATTACATGTTCTCCGAAGTGAAATAGATTTTTTTTTTACCCTAAATAAACTTTAGTAGACACACATAATTTAACTGTCAAAATCCTGTTGAAGAACTACACTCCCTGTGAATTCTGAAGAGCAGCAGGAAACAAATATGACCAAGAACGCCCTCAAACATTTTGTATAAATGTTATATATAAATACTTCTCAATAAATTGAATTTATAAGTAAATAAATATTGTTCTTATACTTAGCCTATAACCAAGTCTTTTCACACATCTTCAGTGATGTGTAGGTTGTCCTGCAAAGTGATGTCAAGTCAAGTGGCAGGGTAAGAAACCAAACACAGTGTCTCTTGCAAAACATTTACCATATAAATTATATTTACAACATCAACAATTAACACACAAGGTTAGTAGAGAGATACTGTAGTGCAGGTGCAGACAAAGAGTAGGCTATTGAATATCTGCAAGTATTGCAGTGAGGTGTAGGCTACTTACATTGCACAAAGATTGAAGCAGCAACTTATGCTCTTGTCATGACTCCTACTCTGTCCATACTGCTATAATGTTGTGGAGTGTTGATTAATTGTGAAGAATATAACATAACACACAGTCAACAAACACTTTAACTGGTCAGAACTACAGTTTGACTACAATACCCACAGTCCAAAGCGAAGCAACATTTCCGGCGAGTCAGCGGCGATTCAGGAAGCAAATCCATCGCAGTGACAGGAACAACATCACGGGACTGTCTTTGCACTGAGCAGATTAATAAAATATTACCTGTAAGCGATCTGTGTACACACCTGTAATATTAGACAACATGTCTAGGCAGTCGAACAGAGCCACGGACAGCAAGAAAATGGTGAGTGTGTTGTGTTTCCGCAGATCTCAGTCAAACGCAGGGCAGCCAGCTAACATGCTATTATAATCATCGACGGATAAATAACATTTTTATTGGAGTAGTGTTTGTTTATTTGTATAAAAAATAAATATACTGTAGTGTACTTGTTACTTAGACGTACGTTAGTTTATTCCTAGAGGTAATTGAGATGAGAGATGAGTTTAGTCTTTCCATTAGTCATGGATGGCTTTTGAATTAAAAAATCTTGTGAAATGCAAATAATTGTTCAAGTATCGTACTTTGGGGAAATTTTTTAATGATAGATTCGTTATGCTTTCATTGCTTTATGCATGTGTCATTCATTTTGTTTTAGCACAAATGTTATTGCACAAGGGAGTTGGCATTGCTGTACTCTTAGTACAGACTAAACAATACAGTAGTGAAAGCAGAGAAACGCACATAGATTTATCCAGCTGTGTAATGCATGCGTTTTTCGATTTGTTATTTTGTTTGGGTTACATTTTGATATATGCATGTGTCTTTAACAACTCCATGTTGTGCCGTGAGAGGGCGCTCAAGACCACTGTGTGCTCTCATTCATTCAGTCTTGAAGATTACCCAGGATGATGATGATGATGATGATGATGACACAGGACTGAGTTATTTGTTATACAACCTATATAGTGGAGTTCAGAAATCTGAAACCATATTGAACGACTGAAATTGTTATGCTCACAATAGAATTTGTAATAAAAAAAGTTGTAATTTTAAAAAATGCAAAATAGACACATTTCTCTAATGATCTCAGACTTCTGGGCCTCACTAAAAGAAGCTGGTTCCCTGTTTTTATGAAATTCCCATGTTCTTATCTAAGGAAATGTGAATTTGAAAACAACATTGGAGCCATATACCAGTCTATGGATACGATTTTATTTATTTATTTTTATTTAAATAATTTTATGCTAATGTAAATATATAAACCGGGTGCAAAAGTAACACTCACCAAA
This sequence comes from Mylopharyngodon piceus, assembly GCA_039654765.1. Classification (NCBI taxonomy): domain Eukaryota; kingdom Metazoa; phylum Chordata; class Actinopteri; order Cypriniformes; family Xenocyprididae; genus Mylopharyngodon; species Mylopharyngodon piceus. The sequence goes on along the minus strand of CM077448.1, from coordinate 10,079,349 downwards.
TGTCAAGTAAATAAAAATGGATCACAGGCTGGTTGGAAATGCACATTCTTTGCATGGTAAATACAAATTAATGCATGGTTCAAAATAATTGAACTGTTTTTATTTCCCTAGAATAAATTGAACATTACTGTTAAAGGTGCAATGTGTAAATTTTAGGAAGATCTATTGACAGAAATGCAATATAATATACATAACTATGTTTTCAGTGGTGTATAAAGACCTTACATAATGAACCGTTATGTTTTTATTACCTTAGAATGAGCCATTTCTATCTACATACACCGCGGGTCCCCTTACAAGTTAAGTCGCCATTTTGCGCCGGCATGTTTCTACGGTAGCCCTAAATGGACAAACTGCTCTACAGAGCACGTTTGCTTGACTGGCTACTCTCTGCTGTGTCAGATGACGACATGTTTGTCCTGGGTTGGCCACCGTAGCTTCTTTATATTCCAATTCGCAACCTCACCACTAGATGCCACTAACATTTACACACTAAAACACCTTTAAATGTTGCTGTTAGCAAAAAAAGGCTCCATGATAATCTAATGAAAAGCTTGGAACTGTGTTTTAACATTTATTATTATTATTTTGCATTAGCGTTCAGTGTCAATTTTTTTTTCTGAGTGAATATGGTGGTGGGTAATTTTGTGTATGTCTTTCTCTTGAACAGAATTCAGAATTATTCACTCTCACTTATGGAGCCCTGGTCACTCAGCTGTGTAAAGACTATGAAAATGATGAGGAGGTCAACAAACAACTGGATAAAATGTGAGTATCCCTGCCGTATCCCTTCCCTGCCATTCAATCTTGCTCACATTATATTCACCGTTTACAAATGACATGAATATTTTCTATTTTCTTTTAAACAAGATTTTAGTTTAAAGGAATATGGTCAGATTTTCAGATGTTGGAACTGGTCTTCATTTCTTTTACATTTGTCCAGTCAGTTTTCCATTATTTAACATGTACGAGTGGAGCAGTTCTGATGGGCTTAGTGTGGATGCTGTATTGTCAATGTTTGTGCTGGGTGTAGGCTGTTAGTGTATTAGGTGTGGTGTTTGCCCTGTCCCACCGTGCCATCCAGTCTGCTGAAGTTGGGTTGGGTGGTACTGAGAGTATAAAATGTGCCACTCCAAGTTTTTCGAGAGCGGTCTCTCTCCCCACCCTGCTAAATGAATCGTGCAGCTGCAGGTTACACCCCTGGTTTTTCAAATGCACGATTCTGCTCCCCTCAAATTTTATTCCACCATTAGAGTGGATCCAGATGAAAGACTGGATGAGAGTCTTGATGTTTTTGTGTGTGTGTCTGTGTGTTTTGTGTGTGTATTAGCAAGTTTACATCTCATGTTGTAGTGCAGTGGTTCTCTCAGCTGGTGGGTTGTGCAGCAGAGAAAATTGATAGACATAATAAAATGCATGTACACTACCGTTCAAAAGTTTGAGGTCGGTAAGATTTTCCAATGATTTTGGAAGAAATCTCTTATGCTTAGGCTGCATTTATTTGATCAAAAGTACAAAAAAATCAGTAATATTCATATTCAATTTTAAAACATTATTTATTACTGTGTTGGCAAAGCTGTATTTTCAGCATCATTACTTCAGTCTTTAGTGTCACATGATTCTTCAGAAATCATTCTAATATGCTGATTTGCTGCTTAAAGGGATAAAAAATTTTGTCATCATTTACTTACTCTCATGTCATTCCAAACCCGCAAGACTTTCGTTCATCTTCGTAACACAAATGAAGATATTTTTGATGAAATCTGAGAGCTTTCTGTCCCTCCATAGACAGCTACGCGACTACCACTTTGACGCTTCAAAAAAAAAAAGTTCATAAAGAGATTGTAAAACTAATCCATATGAATTGAGTGCTTTAGTCCAAATTTTCTGAAGAGACTTGATCGATTTATATGGACAGATTGAATTTAGGCTTTTATTCACATATAAACATTGATCAAGCAAACATAAACAGAAGCTTAACCGTACTTGCTTGACGTGTGAGAACAAATCTCTTCAGGAAGCTGAAACGTGTTGCGTAACACATGAGAATTTATGTTCAAGTACATTTGGTCCCACTTTATATTAGGTGGCCTTAACTACTATGTACTTAAATCAAAAAATAAGTGCAATGTACTTATTGTGTTCAAATTGTATTGAAAAACACTTTTGCTGCTATTAAGGTGGGATACGGGTAAGGTTAGGGACAGGTTTAGTGGTATGGGTAGGTTTAAGGTGTAAGGTAAGGGTCAATCAATTATAGATGTAATTACAGAATTAATTACAGGTGTAATTACGTACAGGTATTTTTTAAAATAAAAGTACAATGTAAAGACATGTATGTATACAATAAGTGCATTGTATCAAATGATTAATTTAAATGTAAGTACATAGTAGTTAAGGCCACCTAATATAAAGTGGGAACGTACATTTTTGTTAGTTTTGTTTAATGAAGAATTTTTGTACTATGTTGGGTCGCTACTTGATGTCCAATGTAAAATCTGAGCCCTGAATCAAAACCAGTTGAGAACCCCTGATTTAAAGATTGTGGGAAAAGCAATGAGGATGCGTTGAGTCCAACTGCTGTGATTTAGAGAATCAGTGGGCAGTGTGTATTCTTTGGCTGAGTGGTCTTTTCATTTAAACCGTGCCTTGAACTAATCCAGTAGTCCCACTGATATTGGGTTTGGCAACACGTCTGTAATACAATCTTTTTTCCTCCTGCTTCTTTAAAGCATCAAATATGATATAAGCAAGAGCAAGATTTGACTTTCTCTCTGGCCAAACAAGTTTGTATCTTTCTTTTCGAGTCCTTGAAGCTGAAGGACTTTACTAAAACCTTCAAAGTAAAAAGAGACTACAGCTCTTAAGATTGCGTTGGTGGGTGAAATGAGGGTGAATGAAAGCAAAGTTGCTCTGACAATGGCACAGTTTCACAGCTTCCCTTCTCTTCCATCCTTTCAAGGGGATACAATATCGGAGTGCGTCTGATTGAGGACTTCTTGGCTCGGTCCAGCGTGGGGAGGTGTCACGATTTCCGAGAAACGGCCGATGTCATTGCAAAGGTAACGTGAGTACTTTGAACCAATCAGAACGCATGCTGAGCCCTCCCTTAGGCCAGACGAGAGAGAAAGAGAGAGAATCAGGAAGCAAGCAAGCATGTTAATGTGCAAGCAAGTGACTGGAATTTGAACTTCAACCTGCAGTAGCCCACATACTTTCTTAGCTTTCATCACATCTTTCTACCGTTTTTAATTTTTCAGAGTCACACAGCTTGAGAAACATCCACGCTATGCTACCGCAAAGCCAACTGGCGAGCCGTTTGTGCGGCGTTAGAGTGAACCGAGACACTCATGTTCCTCTCGGCTTGTTTTCTTTGGTCTGGGAGAGCCACAGACTGTGCTTTTTTTAACGAAACACTGCACCTCACCCTAAGCATATAGGGTTCACACTGACAGGATTGACAGAGCGTTCTTCCCGCTGTCCGTCACCTGTCCATGCTTGCTTGGTCTCTGTCTGTTCTCCTTTCTTCTGTTTTCTCTGTCTTTCTCTCCTCACTTTCCTCTACGTGTGCCACGTCGTCAAATGTTAATCCAGAACGCATCGGTTTGCTGGGACCCTGATCTGAATCCTGAAACTATGGGTCTTAAAACACTTTTTAATATAACTTTAATGAGGGTTAGAATGTGAAGCGTTTAGGCTAATTGACTGGGAGCATTAATATAGAATTCAAATGATGTGCTCTCAGAGGTGTGTGTATTTTGGTTGTTTTACAGCTTCAAATGGGGCTCATCCAAACAGAATTTAAAATCAGAGCTATTTTATTATGTTTTGTACTTCAGTGTTGCATAATGTGAAGCTTTTTGTTCTAGAGATGTAATCAAGGGATATTAAAAATTTGTTCAATACAGTAAGCCTATAATTGTCAATTTATGGTATTAAAGTTCTATCTATATAATTGTCTATTAATTCATTATAAATAAAAATTAAAAGGAATTGTTTTAAATGCTCCAAGCAGTTAATTTAGTATTAATTATGTACTATTATAGTTATTATTAATATTTTGCATTAGCTTTTATTTTTATATTTTCAGTTTTAGTTTAAGTTAAAGAAATGTAATTATGTGCATTTGTCGTTTTTGTGGGTTTTATTAATATTTATATATAGCTTTAATTAATTTTTATTATAGTTTTAGTGATTTTAGTACTACAAGTAAACTTTATTTGTTTATGTTAGTTGTCAAGGCATAATTCCTGATTTTGTTTTTTAATTTAATGTTTTATTTTTAGTTTTGTTTCAGCTATATTTCAATTACCGAAAATGGTTTTTAATAATTCACAAAAACAGCACTGGCTCCAAGGGATTTTTGGCATCACAACATTATAATGTACAGAATTAAATGAATATTCATTTTGAGATTTGATGACAAAAGTGTAAATGTCAAAAAACAAAAAAATAGGGAAAATGAGCTTGCATAATTAAATACTGTTAGATACAGATAAATTAAAAAAAAAAAACTTTTTTTTTTTTTTTTTTTGGTAACACTTTAGTATGGTGTACACATATTCCCTTTTAACTATGACTTTTCCCTCAATAAACTCCTAATTTACTGCTTATTAATAGTTAGTAAGGTAGTTAAGTTTAGGTATTGGGTAGGATTAAGAAAGTAGAATAAGGTCATGTAGAATAAGGCATTAATATGTGCTTAATAAGTTCTAATAAAGAGCCAATATTCTAGAAATATGCAAGCTAATAAGCAACTAGTTAAAAGACCCTAAAATAAAGTGTTACTTTTGGTTGTGTGTGTGTGTGTGTGTGTGTGTGTGTGTGTGTGTGTGTGTGTGTCTGTGTCTCTGTGTGTGTGTCTGTGTGTGTCCAGGTTCCAAGTAAAAATGGAAAATTTTGAAATCAGTAAGATTCATTTTGAAGTATTGATTATCTAAAATAGGCATTACAAAGTTTTTTATATGTAACATATAAACCATTTTATTGAATGTCCTGCAAAATGTCCCACATTGTGATATATACTGTTACTGTGATGTAAAATGAGCGATATTCTGGTTTGCTAATGGCCTGCCCTGACAATTTCTTCCATTTAATTACATTCAAAAGGTTAAAAACGTCTCCTTAAACCCATACTGAGCAGTCGTGCAAAAGCCCCTCAAGTCATTTCAGAGTGTGAATACAGCACCTAAAAAGAATGTGGCAGCTCTGCAAAATCACTTAAATGTGGCCTTGACATCATAGATGTAGGCAAGCGAGTTAACATGAAGACTGAAGGGCCTTTTTGTCTTCACATTAACAGGTAGCCTTCAAGATGTACTTGGGTATCACCCCCAGCGTGACCAACTGGAGTCCTGCTGGAGACGAGTTCTCTCTTATCCTCGAAAGCAACCCCCTGGTGGACTTTGTAGAGCTTCCTGACAACCACAGTAATCTGGTCTACTCCAACCTGCTCTGTGGAGTGCTGAGAGGAGCTCTTGAAATGGTGAGGAGCATGTTTGCGTGAGATGAATTGATGTATCTTCCGATAACCCTCAAATTGACATTCATGGTCATTTTCTTACTCCTGCAGGTTCAAATGGCGGTGGATGTGCGATTCGCTCAGGACACGCTAAGAGGTGACAATGTGACAGAAATTCGGATGAAGTTCATCAAAAGGATCGAGGAGAACATGCCAGCTGGGGATGAATGAGGCTGAGAGACACTAACCTTTGACCCGTGAGACTTTTTTGTGTTGGGTTGGGAACCAAAAACTTCCATTTTGGTCAAGGGAAGACCAACCAATCCTTATGATACAATAAAACATTGTAAGTATTGCAATGAGAGTTCACCGTCGAGAAGATTCTCTCGATGTGTCAACAAGGATGGCATGTTCTTTCCACCTGGTCCATGTTTTGTATTTCAGGACAATACTCTCTTTTTGTATTTGTCTTTTTTGTTTTTCTTATTGCGTTTAACTCGGACCTAAGGCAGAGAAGGTTTAATTTATTTAGCCGTGTATCATAATCCGATTGAATAAATCATTGACTATGAACAACCGTGGCTCAGCCCCTCATTTTTCATTCTTCGACTCAATAGGCCTTTGACATAAACTAATATTTACTCTAAGTTCTAATAAAGCGCTCATTTGTGCAAACCATATCACAGTTCTGTTTTCATGTCTTTAACGCTTGTGTCGCAAACAACTTTAGATGGCTAATCTAAAACCAACATTTGAAGAAAGGGCCCCATGTTCGACAAGAACAGAGCCGTAGTCTTGGGAGACGCACGTTTTGTAGAAAGGGCCAATGGTGTTAAGGGGAGTCTGGTAGGGGTCTAGGTATGTAGATAATGGGACCTGTGTGTGCTGAGCCTGTGGCAGGTCCCTCCACACGTATGTAATGAAGTGTCACGGTGGCCCCCATCACCGTCCTCGACTTGTCGTGTACTGGCCCTTGCATTGTGGGACTGTTATTCCTACAGCGCAGCAGCACGATGTGGTTAGAGTTAAACAACAATAACAAGGGCCTAATTCGTCTCAGATGTTTACTCAAGCAACGTGGAAGCAATCAGGGCCTGGAGGTTCACTGGTGCGTGTGCAGGACAGGGCTGTTTTGGGAGCCAGTGCGTTTTAATGGTGCAGCCGTGGGGTTCACGGTCGTGCGGACTAGTGGGAAGGGGAAGGTTGTCCGCTGAAAGGCATTCATTTCTCCAGCGCAGCTCAAAGTCCGTTCCTGACACCTGTTAATCACCTTACGTCATGATCCAGGCTTCTTTTTCCAGAATTCCACACCTCGTCAATCACAAATGGAAAGAAGTTTACTACTACCTCTACTACTTCCCATCGGTTAGCATATGGATTCGAATTTATAAACTTTAGCTCTTTTTAGTTTCCATGTGATTTTATTCACATTGGTGTGTCGAATAATGTGTTCATTGTGTAAGTGTATTGTTTTATTACATCAAGCCACTAGAGGTAGCTGTGAGCATTGTGGTCTGTGAACTTTTTTCTCTTTCCATTCTCATGGATTTTTCAGTGTTTCTCTTTAATTTGGTATTTGATTGCTCACGGGGTCCACCAACTGCTTGTTTTTGAATCTCTGGGGCTGGGAAATTATTTTCTGAATAAATTCTTTATCCACTCGCTCTTGATTCAGGGACATTTACAAGAAAAACAGTGGAAAACGTATGCAGAGCCCTGTCAGGCTGAATCCCTCATCCCCTCTTGCTAGATTATGCATACAATGTATGTATTCTGTATAATGTGTATATTGGAAAGCGATGGAAGAGGAAATGGTTCTGCTCAGACATTCGATTTAAATCATTTGGCAGAATTAGACCCCTGTATCATGGGGATATACAGCTGGGATTGTGTACTGCGTGAAAACTTGTATCACTCTTCCATATGCTCTCAGGAATTTCTCTAGCTCCTTCTTTCTCTCTTCTTAACAATGCAGGATGTCTCCTTGGCCAAGCATCCAAAACAAAGTGATGTGTCAGTATTCATTAACCATCACGGTCATCTTTAACCAATATCTGCAGACAAAGAGATGACCTCCTCATCCTCATGTCGGCATGGCCACCATACCAGGCCGACACTGGAGAAGGCACAAAAGAATTCCAAGAAGCTCTTTTCCACCATAAGGGATTGATTTTTACAAGCTATTTTTATTTCTTCTCTTCCCCCATGTCTAAAGGCAGGTCAGTGGCAACAAACGAAAGAAAGGAAGCTTGTTCTTTCATCCATTCATATGCAGTTTGTTTAAATTCTGCATCTGGCCCACTTTATTCCTTGCCTGTATTTTTAAAGTAGCGATGAAACGGAAGCAGTGGCAGATCTTTTCTTCCATATTGTGACGTACATCCAAAATTAACGTATTATTGAAAAAGAAAAAAATGTAGAGTGGAAATTGGTTCTATACATCAGTTGTTGACTGGGTTTTGAGATGTGGTTGTCGAGGCAGATGAACGTGAGCTTGCAGTTTAAGCTGACTAATGCTGGGTACACACTAAAAGATTTTTAAAATCTTACAAGATTTTCAAAATGTGAGAGACCACAAAAATGAGGACAAAAAATCCTAGATTTAACCGTTTTGCTCCTAATAGTGTATGTGGTGTGACAGCACACAACACGAACAGATTTTCAACCAGAGTCCCGACTGTGAACACGGAAAAATCTCGTAAAATCTCTCGATACTTCAGAAGAAACATGGCGGACGATAGGCAGGAAGAAATTGCGATGACAGTGTTTGGAATGATTTTCACAGAAAATTCACGGGAAAAAAAATAAAAGGGTTTGGGTGAAGTCGTGGAGATGGCGGGAACATGGTCTTTACTTTGTGCTGCGCCATGACTGCGTTTGTTATGCTTCCGTCTTCTGTCAGCTCGCTTTCTGATTGGATATTGTTTCGTTTCACGTGATAATCTCCAGAGCGTGTGCACTTTTGTCCTCTGGGTTCCCCCCACACATCAGGATTTCTGTTCGTAAATATTCAACATTTTTAATATTTATGATTCGCGATCAGGGCAGCTCCGACGTTCTTCCGAGCAGATTCAGTCACTCTTAACACACCTCGCACAACAAGAAAATCTGATAAGATAATCCGTAGAACCATCAAGATAATTGGGACATTACCTAGGATTGTCGGAAGGGGAGAAATCTGCCCAAAATCAGCCCGATTATCTTGTGGTGTGTACCCAGCATTAGCTGACGTTTGTCATTTTCACCAGAAGGTCCAGTTATGACATTTTGATTAAAAATTAAGTGGTCAAAACATTGTTAAGAAATTAAAGATATGCACAGATTGTTCACAATAAGATTTCTAACATGTATTTAGAAATAGAGGGGGAATTTTCATTTCATTATGACTTTAAAGGGTTAGTTCACCCAAAAATGAAAATTCTGTCATTAATTACTCACCGCCAAACCCGTAAGACTTTCGTTCATCTTCGGAACACAAATGAAGATCTTTTTGATGAAATCTGAGAGCTTTCTGTCCCTCCATATAGATAGCTACGCAACTACCATTTTGACGCTACAAAAAGTTCATAAAGAGATCATAAAACTAATCCATATGAATTGAGTGGTTTAGTCCAAATTTTCTAAAGAGACTCAATCGTTTTATATGATGAACAGATTTAATTTAGGCTTTTATTCACATATAAACATCATCATTTGTGGTAAACGGAAGCTCAAGCATGTTCGTTTGACGCGTGCGAGAATCAATGAGGTTCATTCTCTTGTCTTACTCAGTTTGAGCTTCATTTGTGTTCCAAAGAAGAACGAAAGTCTTACGGGTTTGGAACAACATGAAGGTGAGTAATTAATGACAGAATTTTCATTTTTGGGGTGAACTAACCCTTTAAAGCTAAAATAGCGCACTCAAAAATATCACTTTTTGTATAGTTTACTCAATTTAATCCGTTTTAAAACCTGTATGACAGAATGTCCAAGCTGCTCTTTTGCATTCAATGAAAGTGAATGGTGACCAAGGCTGACAAGATTTTCACTAAATAATGGCTTAAATTTTGTCATACTGGAGTTAGAATACTTGCATTATTTGTATGGACTACTTTTATGATGCACTTATGTCCCTTTTGCTTGAAACTCCTTGGTCTACATGCAGTTTTATTATATGGAACAGAGCAGAGTAAACATTCTTCAAAACATCTCTTTTTGTGTTCTACAGAAGAAAGTCATGGAGGTTTGGAACAGCATGAGTATGTATGAGTAGTAGCTCATGACAGACTTTTTTATTTTGGGGTGAACTGTTACTTTAAGAATTTTATTAGGACAGTTCTTGCATACAAGTAGCAAAAGTTACGTATGCTGGAAACGAGACAGTACACACCAATCTCATTTAAACCCTCTAAATGCAACCATGTGCCCTATATCAGAAACAAATGCCGAATGGCACGCTGAAACAATAAAATCCTGCGGATGGCCTGCTGCTGGCTCACCGTTATTGAATCCCCCTCATCCATTCTTCCGTCTTTTTTTCTTCTCACTTTCTTCCACTGTATCCCCCACTTTCAAGCCTTGCCAGGGTGAAGGGATTGGCAGCAAGATGATGAAGGTCAAAGGAGGGAAACAGAGCAGGGCAAGGCCGAGTGCTTTTCAAAAACACACCTTGTGGGAATATCAACATGCCCTGGAGCACGGAGAACCGAGCCGATGCTGGAGAGCCATCACAGCCCGTCGCATGGTGTCCAAGTCTCCCACAGCTCTTCTGGAGCACAAAGGAGATGACACACGAATGGATGATCTTCCCTGGCTCGCAGGAATAGCAGCATGCATACGGTTTCCAGTAAAGGTCACAAGACAGTAAATCAAAGGATCCGAGATGGAAATGCAACAAAACCTCTTGTCTGAGGTAATTCTCATGCAGATGTCAAGAAAAGAAGTAATTAGATCCTTGAGGAACACCACATGTCAAAGACTTTTCCTATTAGTTCTCAAACATTTGTTTGTTTCTTATTTAATTCGTAAAATCTTCTTTGCTTTCTTTACACGTCACTTTTTAGAGGTTTACCTTGAATAGGTCACCATATTTATAACATGTAAAATGTGCTACTTCCACTTTCCCATGACTGCTACTATATGCTGATCTGAATCAAACACATCTGGGATAAATAAGAGAGCAGAACTCCTCAGTCTCACTCAACAACCTCGACCTGTTGCCAATGCCTTAAATGGTACTTGAAAGGTCCTCTTTTTCCATCGTATCGCTAGACTAATAGATTATATCACATTGATTTTCAATTTTTGGAGAGGATTGATGGGGATTATTAAAATAATTCATTTAATTGCTTAATTTCGGAAATATGCCATTATTTACTTAAAGTCATATGTGATTGTGTACTTGTACAGTGGCCCAAAAAAGTATTTGGACACTTAAAAATGAATGAATGTCATTGCATTATATTACAAAATATCAAACCAAGTAGCATTTATTTTAAAGAAATATACACTCTAAAAAATGCAGGGTTAAAAACAACCCAAGTTGGCTTGAAAATGGACAAACCCAGCGGTTGGGTTAAATGTTTGCCAACTCAACTATTGTTTAAAAGTTACTGTATTGCATGCTTAAAATGAACCCAAAGTATGTTGGAAATTAACATTTATTAATATGTTTAATAAATTAACATTTATTAATAAGTTTAATTAATAATATTTAAACAATAAACATTTATTAAATTGCTTATTAATAAATGTTCGGCTTTTGATTATTATTGTTGCCTCTAGTAATTATGTGTCTGATTTTTAATTTCCAACCTTTTTTGGGTTCATTTTAAACCAGCCATATAGTAATTTGTAAACAATAGTTCAGTTAAATAAAACTGCCCAGCACGTTGGACAAACATTTAACCCAACCGCTGGTTTTGTCCATTTTCAACCCAACTTGGGTTGTTTTTAACAAAGTGTAGCAAACATACTTTTCAAGCAAGACATTTTAAGGATTAAAATGATAAAACAGTTGTATAGTTCAAAATGAAGACATATTTGGAAACTTTATAGTTGGCAAAGATTAGTGAACAATGTTCATTCACTGTAAAGAAAAATTATTGTAATTTTAACTGTAAAATGCTACAGTAAAAACCTGTTAATTGGTTAACAGTAAGTTCCCTTACTATACAGGGAAACAATGTAATCGATCTAACGGGACATTTTATTTAATCTTACAGTAAAATACTTTTACTGAACCATTTTTAAAAGTAAAAAAAAAAAATATATATATATATATATTATATTATTTACAGTGAAAAAAGCCTGACATTCCCAGAATTCCCTGTGTGACACTTCATATTTGATGGTATTTCTTATTAGTTTTTGTTGTCAGTTATATACATTAGGTTTTTATGTTACAACTTATGTTCTTATATTAATGTTTATTGCATTATTTTAATGTCATATGGCTGTTGGATTTACTAGTTTGCTTGTTTTTTGTTAATTACAACAGTTTTTTGTAAAGTTGTTTACAGTTTTACTGTGTTTTTTACTGTTTTTTTGTTTTTTTTTGTGAAGTTAATGTGATACACCTGTGGTTACTCTGCTAAGACATCTGAGTCAAAATTGTATATGTGACTTAGATGTCCAAAAACATTTGAAGTTGCTGCTTCATGTTCGATTTCAACTGTTTCTAGCCTATAGATGAGGAAGTAATTCCAAAGTCCCTTTAAGACAAGTCATTTCACTCGGCGGCCATCTTTGAAATGCCTCTCGAGCATGCAAGTGCAGCTCCTATCTCTTTGAATGGGGAAACCTCAAATTCTCCAAAGCTGTTTGCCAAGATTTCGATTAAATTTCATATTTGAAATCACCAGTGAAATCTGACAACTGTCTAATAAACTTTGTTTCTAAACGCTCAAATCATGACAAAAAACTGTATTTTTCAGGCTAGATCAAGCTAATGTGCATGCGCAGTCCTAAGTTCACGTCTCTCCCTGCGTTCCATTCGGAAGGGCTCATCCCTATGCCCTAATCCCTTCAAAGGGTTTACCTTCCGTAGTGAGAGCTTCGAAGGGATGAAGGGTGTGGTAAAAAAAAACACACTTCTGCGTCATCATAACGAGACAATCAAGAAGGAGTAGATTGTGCAAGCTGCACCTTTTGTTTAATGTTAGTTCATTTATTTATTTATTTTTGGTTTATCGCATCATATTGTATATTGTGTCTATGTATTTTAAACATTTGAATGGACTGATAAAGGTAGCTGTAAAGTATTTTTGTTGAAGTACAATGTCGTTTTGACCATACCAAATCTAACTCGTATAAATATTACAGGAGTATAGAAAAATACTATACATACATTTATAGGTAAAATCGAATTCCAAGCCTCCTGTAACCATTCTATGACACCAAACAACTTCCCTGTGCAAAGGATCATGGGGGCCCGAAGTGTCCATCAGTTGTACCCTTCGAAATCCTTCATTCCGAAGGGCCCTTTGAAGTGGCTAGTTTTGAGCACTTCGGTTTGGAACAACCCTTCAATATGGCGGCCATGATTGTGCCCTTCGGAGGGCGATATATCCCATTTGGAACGCACCGTCTATAGGAAGTGCGCGTCTGACTGTTTCTATAGGAACCGGAGCTTCTAACGGCAGCTGCAGTGACGCGATGACTTTACCAATCGGCGATTGGCTCTTATTTAGAAGGCGGGACTTATTCCGCCATATTGCGCGTTGCACTTTGAGTGACGCGTCTTGTGTTATTCTATAGTCTTTGGTAATTCTCCACACAACAACGTTTTACAAATAAAAACCTTAAAAATGTCTTGAGATAAACAAAAGTACATTTGGTAACCATAATACAATGTGTGTGCTTAAGTGTAGTTATACTTATTTTTACCATTAGAGTGACAGGACGCACTTACCTCACTCAGGTCCTCACAAAGCTGCATTAATGAATGAAAATGCATGCTGTTCATTTGTATATTGACATTGCGGACTGGACAGTTCTATAAAATCAAACCAAGCATGTTCCAAACTAATTACCACTTACCGAGTTTTCCAACGAATGACATTTCGTGAATACATAATTGTCCTCCTGACATGTTTTTCTCAAAGTCTCTGTTTTAATTAATATGGCTTCTGTTGGAAAACCAAACAAAGCATGACACAGCACTCCATCACCTGAACGTAGCCCACTGGTGATGTCATAACTAGTCTGCTTGACATGAATACTCCCCCCATGTCAAAGCTAGTTGTTCCAATCGAGCAGTCAAGTATGGTTTGAGTTCTTTATTGTGTAATAAACCAGGTCCAGGACTAGACCCACCCTTTCGACCCGTTTTGAAAGCCAGTGAGGTTACATACCTTTTAACAGCCCAGTCTTTCACTGCAATAAAGGCAAATACTCTCAGCGGTGGAAGTCTGGGTGGAGGCCTAGTCATATTTCGGTGTGCTCACTTGAAGAATCACAATAAAGCTTTTTCATTTATTTATTTCTTTTCCAAACAGATGGAGCCATTTCTGCATTTTACACATTTTTATACATGTAGAAAACAATTACAAACCACCCGACAGAGTCAAATTGCCCAAATCTCGAAATTGCAGGAAGTGCCATTTAGCTGCCTGTTTTCCCTCTCTTGCTCAACTCTAATTTGCTTGTGATTTCGTGTGTCCCGAGTCGATCTGAAAGAGAGAATGTTCTGGAACAGAGGATGGGCTGTGGAGACCAGAGTGGTTTCTGTCATGAGGAGATGGAATGCTCAAGCAGACCCACATGAATGAGTCACTATGGAAACAGTCGAAAAGTTCCAGAGTAACTTGTGTACACATTGCGCCATGTGTGCCAGCGAACTGAGAAGAGAAGTACAATTCTTACGAGAGGCCGTGTTTTACATGGGCATGTTCTTTACACAAATATAGGCACCCTTTGAATGTTTTCCTTGGAAGGGAAAGATCTGGTGTGTATAGAAATTTTGCCATATAATGAGATGTTTGGATTCATGGTGGTTTGATCTTTGTTTCTTTCTTTTTGTGCTAAAAAACACAGCCTATAGATGTGTTTATTGAAATACATTTTTTGCCCCATTAAGTTTAATGGTTCGTAACACGAGCGGATGAACCCTTTGTGTAAGCGTCGCTAATTCTTTTGGCATGTACGCGATAAACTACCCCTCGCATAAGGATGTCATGGAGCGCTGCATAGTCTGAAAGATCTTTTTCATTCTTTGGGCCATACGGAAAGCCCTCCAGGAATGAATACTTGGGCCACCAAGAAACATTGATTAGCGTCTGATTATATAAACCAGCCATGAACAAAGCGATTCCTCAGCTGTGCTTAAAAGCAAGAAGAGTTCAGATCCGTCGAGTATTACTGTTGTTTAATAGAACCATATGAGTGTGCTATTGCTGCATAATTGCAAGGAGACGTATTTGTGTGGGCGATGACAGAGCGAAGAACAGACGCTCTGACCTTTGGTACAGAGTGCCGGCGATGGTCCAAGAATACGACAATAGGCCAGCGTCAATGGCACAGAATCTCTCTGAGGTAAATCTGAAAGCCGGGTGTTATGTCTGGGGCAGATTTTAATCTCATGACTCTTCGGCCAATCTTATTTCTAATTGAAAAAAGGTACCTGTGCTATGAAGTAGCAC
The DNA here is from genome assembly GCA_039654765.1 of Mylopharyngodon piceus. Classification (NCBI taxonomy): domain Eukaryota; kingdom Metazoa; phylum Chordata; class Actinopteri; order Cypriniformes; family Xenocyprididae; genus Mylopharyngodon; species Mylopharyngodon piceus. Next base: position 10,064,268 of record CM077448.1, on the reverse strand, counting down.
AGGGTTCCTTTCACCACCTTGCTGAGATGTAACACTCGCTCATGAGAGCACATACTCGCGCAGACATCAATACAACCACATCAATGGCTAAGAAATGGTGCTTTCTGCATGTCTCTGAAGAACCAAGCCATTAAGTTCTTATTCAACTACATTGCTCATATTGTGAGCAGAAACAAAAATGTGGAGATGGCAACCCACAACCACAACCCTAAAGGGATAGTTCACCCAAAAATGAAAATTCTGTCATCATTTACTCACCCTCATGTCGTTCCAAACCCGTAAGTCTTTCATTCATCTTTGGAACACAAATGAAGATCTTTTTGATGAAATCTGAGAGCTTTCTGTCCCTCCATAGACAGCTATGCAGCTACCACTTTGATGCTTCAAAAAGTTCATAAAGAGATCGTAAAACTAATCCATATGAATTGAACAGTTTAGTCCAAATTTTCTGAAGAGACTTGATCGCTTTATATGATGAACAGATTTAATTTAGGCTTTTATTCACATATAAACATTCATCAACTCACACATCAGTTGTGGTAAACGGAAGCTCAAGCATGTTTGCTTGACGTGCGAGAACCAGTGAGGTTCATTCTCGTGTGTTACACAGCACGTTTGAGCTTCCGGAAGAGGTTTGTTCTCACGCGTCAAGCTTCTGTTTATGTTCGCTGATCAATGTAGCTCTCAGATTTCATCAAAAAGATCTTCATTTGTGTTCCGAAGATGAACAAAGGTCTTACGGGTTTGGAATGACATGAGGGTGAGTAAATAATGACAGAATTTTCATTTTTGGGTGAACTAACCCTTTAAGTAACCTTATAATATAAACCTTATCACATCTTCAGATTAATGTTAATTAGGTGTTGTAAAGCAGCGGATTTCAAGCTATGGGTCGTGAGAAGAAACAAAATGGGACGTGCAAAGTGTAAGAATGATGCCATACCAGAAATGAGAAGTTCGTTGGTGGGCATAATATGATGCATCCAACCTGATCTCACAGGAAAACGTAACTATGTAACTATACAAGGTGGTGATTTTGTATGAATTTGTATGATTATTAGAAACAAAAGTAAGCATAAAGTCCACTCCTAAACATACCTGTCACTGGGGTGTAAGATTGTGCAAAAATGTACGAATGAGATCGTACAAATTCATGCAAATTTGCTACCAATTCGCTAAAATGTAAAATAGTTATGAATTGCCATGAGACTATGTTGGGGACATTATAGATCCCAGCAGTTTCCTGCGCTGTTTTTCAGTAGCGGGACTCTTCACGTGCTGCTGCCAGCGCAAACAAACAGCCTGCCCCAATACCCACACTTGCAAACTTTGCACTCAATTTTGATCGAGATATACTTAAAAGTATAATTAAGTATTCTACTTGGCTTGTAGTTGTGTTTACTCTTTTGATTGAGTAGCCTATTAAATACTTTTTTCACATAGCTTTACATACTGTCTTAAAAACTTACACTGTTTAAAAATATTGATTTAAAGAAAACAGACATGTTCCTAATTCTGAGTATGTGGATTTTTGTGTAGTCCACTGGTAGTGTACATAAGAATCTACTTCAAATCTATTTAACTCTTTCCCCACCATTGATGGAATTTTCCGTCATTTATGACACAAAGCTTCCCCGCCATTTACAGAATTTTCTGGCAATCCATGTTTTCACTGTAATACGGTAGGGGGCACAATTACGCATCTTCTGAAAGAGTACAGAATCTCTGGATCAAAACACAGGCGAAGAAGAAGCAGAAACAAGTGATAGAAGCATTGCTTATACACATATAAAATAACACAGTCAAAATTAACCCAGCTAACAATTTTTGGTTCCCAGAACGTTAGTTTTTGATTCCCAGAATGTTCTTTTTAAGGTTTGTTTTTGGTTAGCCAGTAAAGTTTTCTTAATGTTTGTTTTTGGTTTATTTGTTATTCTAACGTTCTCCTAGCATTATTCTAACGTTCCCTAACGTTATTTTAACGTTCCTGTAACATTATTCTAACGTTCTCCTAACGTTATTTTAACGTTCCTGTAACATTATTCTAACGTTCTCCTAACGTTATTCTAACATTCCCCTAACGTTATTTTAACGTTCCTGTAACGTTATTCTAACGTTCCCCTAATGTTAGTCTAACCTTCCCCTAACGTTATTCTAATGTTCCTATAATGTTATTCTAACGTTAATCTAACCTTCCCCTAATGTTATTCTAAGGTTCCCAGAACGTTAATCTAACCTTCCCCTAATGTTATTCTAAGGTTCCCAGAACGTTAATCTAACCTTCCCCTAATGTTATTCTAACATTCCCAGAACGTTCCCCTTAACCTCTTCGATATCATTGCTGTACGTCAGTAATCATCCAGCACACCCAGTATAAGCGGTATGTAAAATGGATGTATGGAGGCCTATAATCAGTATTATACAAACCATATCTTGTTTTTATTTATTGTTTAATTAATAAAAAAAATCTGAGCACATCAACCATCATATGGAAGATTAAATAAGATTAAAATTGTCCATTAATGGGTTAGGATTTACTATATTTCATGGGGTACCCAGATTTTACATTTCTTAAGCACCAAATAACAATGAATTCAACAGAATCTATGGTTTTTAAAATATGAAATTTATTCATAGACGTTAATAAACAATTATTTGGCTTAAAGTAGGATACACGTACATTTATTTTTTTTACCACTGAATTGTACAGCTTAGTGGAACATGCTTCTTTTGGTCCGTAAACAAAAACTTCTCAATTAACATCATGTTCTCTTCAATAAGGTTGTCAAATCTGTCCGAAATCATATTTACTCTCACATCTATGTTGTGTTATATGTTCTTAACTAAACTAGTAGTTTACTGAGAGTATATTTTAAAAGTGTACTTTCATAAACTAAAAAATGTGCTACAAGTATTAACTAGTAGTATACCTATAAGTGCACTTGTAGTATAGTTGCAGTACAAATAAAACTAGTTGTGTACTCAAAGTTTACTATTGTTACACTTAAAATATACTTAAAAGTATACTTTTATACACTAAAATGTGGGTAAATTTAGTCCCAAGTAGTATTGAAATAATACTCTTACATTATACCACTAGTACATTGATATTAGTATACTTACTACATAAAGTATACTTAAAAATATACTTGAACTTTACTTAAGTATACTTAATAAAAATAAACTTGAAGTATACTTATTTTCTGTAGCTTACAATAAGGGTTGCATGTTTGCTCGATCAATCAAAGATCCTTCAGCTTGTTTTTAAACAGCCAGCTACAATTTTTATTCCAATGTGGAAAAGCACAAAGAATTATTGGCCAAAAAAGTGCACCTGCATGCAAGATCTGGAAACATCTGGACTCATGAGCCTGTCCATTCAAAGATGGAGTGTACAAACAGCCGTTGGTGTTACGTGCAAAGAGGAGGAAGCTGGAAAAATGAAAACTTCCATCTTGTGGGTGGAACTCGACACATGTTAGGCCTGGCATGGCGAATACTCCAGGCCCTTTCACACTGGTGGTTGAACCTCGGGTGTGCAAGTCTGAAACTTCTTATTTTGACCCTGGTGATAATGAAGTGTCGACAGCTTGTATTGTTTTTATAACACTTTATACCTAATACTGTGATTCTGGAAATGTTTTCTTGGGCTTCATTAGTCTTCCCACACCTTAGACAGAAACAGCTATACAAACTGCAGTTCAGCAAGGCATGTGTCAACAGCAAAGTGTGCTGGTTCTGTGTTTACGAACACTTGTACAGTTATACTTGCTCCCTAATCACATTAATAGCTACTGCCTGATAGCTTTCAGACAGAATCAAATTATGTGTTTTTTCAGCTGGATTGTAATGACACTAGATATTTAGTTCCAGATTTTTGACGTGTTCCTCATTACTGTATGAATATTTCATGTATAAATAAACAACATTTATCTAATTCTTCAGACAAATAAGTAAGAAATCCTCCAGACTGTGTTCTGTGCTGTTGTGGGTCACTGAATCTGTCTGTTTCAGATTTTAACACAGATTTACTGCAAGTACTAGTTCTTCTTCGACTGTGATTTGTAACATAGGTTAAATTTAACCCAACAGCAACTCTTGATGAAGTGGTAAGGTGATGATACACGGGGCAACTTTTTGAGCAATGTTGCCGGGCACTTTCCCATTGATAATGGGCAATCAATTTTGATCTAAAGTATCCAGATAGAAATTTGCTGCCCATTCTCAAAGGGAAAGTGCCCAAGCAACATCGCTCGGGAACATTGCCCGGCAACATTGCTCAAAAAGTTGCCCCATGTATCATCACCTTTAAACAAGGCTAGTTAAGATGTTTTGTTTTGTTTCATTTTGTTTCGTTTTGTTCAAGGCACATGGCATAAAGCATGCGAAAAGGGCTAATGTTGGACAATGGAAGACTTAAATATCAAGTGGCTAGCAAGGAGCTAATTAGAACAAGCTCAAACTGTGATTTTAACTGTGACAATTTTTCTTTATACTTGAGAAAAAATAAACACTTGTCATGATTTATGACATAAATAAACACTTTATATCCTTTTTAAAGCTCCCAGCATATACCACATGAATCATATGCTCTTTGTGATTGCTCAGCCTAACATTTTAGTTATTAGTCACCAGAGGCTCCATAACTCAAAGCAAGAGTGAATTTATGTGCTCCCCAGCTTAGTGTTCTCTCCGAATCTTTTTCAGGTGATCATCTATTTTGCAAATGTACTTTTGCAGCGGTAAACCGAAGTCCTTGTCATGAAGAAGTTCAAGTTGTTCTGCCATAGTTCTAACAGAAGCACATTCAAATCTTATCTTGCACATTTTGTTCTTTCTTAACCATTTTTCAGTGTTCAGAAACTTGTTTGTTTGGGAAATATTCTTCCAAGCCATTCCTTTTCGATGAGTCTAGATAATTTTTTTTAACTCCATGTTGTTTTAGTTTTATTTGTGAACTTTGCTTTATTTCTTTTACAGTCCCACCAGTAACAACCTCTCAGTTTGGCACACAGCATTTTGTATTTCCACAAAATAAAGCTTTTTCTCTACTTGAAATGCTGAAGCTGTGAGATTTAAAATAAAATTTTAATTCCCTCTGGTCATGTTCATCTGTCAACATGCTCAAGTTGCAGTCAGTGTGTATGTATTTTCTCTCTGAGTTTGACCATGAACAGAACACATGTATCCTCCTCCGATGGTAATCATTTAGCTGAATAATGCAGGTGTAATATTCACTGTTTATGTATAAATGTTTGTGTTTTAGGATAAAGGTGGTGATGTAAGCACCTGACAAGCACCGATTTGACTGTACCACCTAGGAGCTGTTCCTCAAGACAAGCTCCAACCTGGATGATCCGGTTCCCACCATCAACAATAACATAACATTCTGAGTAGACTCAATAATATCCACAAAACAGATTGCCAACAACAAACCCAAAGCAGCCCAGAGCATCCACAATGAAAAATAAACAGGATCTGCAGCGGAAACAAAGACTGTTCAACAAAAACGTGAAATGAGCCATCCAACAGTACAAAAACAAGGTTGAGCAGAAGGTCATCTAGGGTGCATGAGCCAAAACATTAAGTCTGAGAGGAGACGTGAAGGTTGAAGAAATCAAATGGTTCTGTACAAGTTCTCTACTTATTTCTAAAAATCAGCCACTCATATCAATAGGAATGACAGATGAAGGCTGTAATACTAATGTTGTCCACTAGAAGATAAAAAAATCTTTTACACAGTCAAACCAAAATTTATTTAGATACCTTGAACATTTCATTCATTAATACAGTTTATTCACTATAGTTAAAAAAAATGGTAATAAAATATGAGTTAAACTGTGTCAGAAAAAAATAATCTTAATTATGTCAGATAACACTTAAGCAAAACATGGTCAGGTCAAAGTGTCTAAATAATTATTTTTAATAATTTTATCAATTTTACTGGTAGTCCACTGTATGAAGAATTTTTGGGTGTAATATGTCACAGTTTACTTTATTTTGCTATCCTCACTTACATAAATGAACTATAGTGTCCTGCACCCACTAGTAAAAATATATCAAAAATGTCTGAATAATTTTTGGTTTGACTGTAGGTCTCATAGAAACATTAATGATTCAGTAGCTTCACATGTATTAAAATGCATAGAAATTCATTAATGTCATTAATATAAAAGGGTTATAAATAGAATCAGTTTGTAAAGAAATCTGTGATTTCTAAAATGATTATAGATCATTAAATGCTACTTTAATCATTATGTATCCTTGAAAACATACAAACCTGATTCCAAAAAAGTTGGGACACTGTACAAATTGTGAATAAAAAAGGAATGCAATAATGTGGAAGTTTCAAATTTCAATATTTTATTCAGAATACAACATAGATGACATATCAAATGTTTAAACTAAGAAAATGTATCATTTTAAGGGAAAAATAAGTTGATTTTAAATTTCATGGCATCAACACATCTCAAAAAAGTTGGGACAAGGCCATGTTTACCACTGTGTGGCATCCCCTCTTCTTTTTATAACAGTCTGCAAACGTCTGGGGACTGAGGAGACAAGTTGCTCAAGTTTAGGAATAGGAATGTTGTCCCATTCTTGTCTAATACAGGTCTTATGTCTTCTTTGTCGCATCTTCCTCTTTATGATGCGCCAAATGTTTTCTATGGGTGAAAGATCTGGACTGCAGGCTGGCCATTTCAGTACCCGGATCCTTCTTCTACGCAGCCATGATGTTGTAATTGATGCAGTATGTGGTCTGGCATTGTCATGTTGGAAAATGCAAGGTCTTCCCTGAAAGAGACGACGTCTGGATGGGAGCATATGTTGTTCTAGAACTTGGATATACCTTTCAGCATTGATGGTGCCTTTCCAGATGTGTAAGCCGCCCATGCCACACGCACTCATGCAACCCCATACCATCAGAGATGCAGGCTTCTGAACTGAGCGCTGCTAACAACTTGGGTTGTCCTTGTCCTCTTTAGTCCGAATGACATGGCGTCCCAGTTTTCCAAAAAGAACTTCAAATTTTGATTCGTCTGACCACAGAACAGTTTTCCACTTTGCCACAGTCCATTTTAAATGAGCCTTGGCCCAGAGAAAACGCCTGCGCTTCTGGATCATGTTTAGATATGGCTTCTTTTTTGACCTATAGAGTTTTAGCTGGCAACGGCGAATGGCACGGTGGATTGTTTTCACCGACAATGTTTTCTGGAAGTATTCCTGAGCCAATGCTGTGATTTCCATTACAGTAGCATTCCTGTATGTGATGCAGTGCCGTCTAAGGGCCCGAAGATCACGGGCATCCAGTATGGTTTTCCGGCCTTGACCCTTACGCACAGAGATTGTTCCAGATTCTCTGAATCTTTGGATGATATTATGCACTGTAGATGATGATAACTTCAAACTCTTTGCAGTTTTTCTCTGAGAAACTCCTTTCTGATATTGCTCCACTATTTTTCGCCGCAGCATTGGGGGAATTGGTGATCCTCTGCCCATCTTGACTTCTGAGAGACACTGCCACTCTGAGAGGCTCTTTTTATACCCAATCATGTTGCCAATTGACCTAATAAGTTGCAAATTGGTCCTCCAGCTGTTCCTTATATGTACATTTAACTTTTCCGGCCTCTTATTGCTACCTGTCCCAACTTTTTTGGAATGTGTAGCTCTCATGAAATCCAAAATGAGCCAATATTTTATGAGATTTGTAAATTATTGCATTCCTTTTTTATTCACAATTTGTACAGTGTCCCAACTTTTTTGGAATCGGGTTTGTATTTGTAAACTTGTCAGACAAGACTGAATACATTGCTGTTCAATTAAAACGAAGAGATTATTTGTCTATTTTAATATATGGAATAAAATATTCCACTTAAAGTCTCATAATTTATTAGAAAATATGTGGCAGTTGCATCAGTGTGAGCCGTTGGTGCTCAGGCAATAAAATAAATTTAATTTATATTTATATTTTAAAGTATATTTAAATCTAACATTATATTTCCACTGATATTATTAAAAAAATTTAAAAAAATTTGTATATATTTATTTTTGACTATTAGATACTGCATATATTTTTGAGCCCCTAATGCCACCACTACCCTAAACCTAATCACTTTTCAAAAATTAAAAAAACACACACATAATAGGCAGAGATTGTATATTGTATAATAATCTACAATAATAATTATAATAATTTCAAATTCATTAAGGTCATGAAGTTCCTCGAACAATTGGTGCCAGATTATGTCCATATCTGGTGCCATCTTGACGATTCCTAACTCTTCATGCTTGATTCCACTCATTTTCACCTGGAGAAGAGGAGAGTCTTGAAGGATGACATCCGATCATGTTCACCAAAACAGGTGAATCCACAAGGCTGTGTCTTGTCCTCCCAATCAGAGCACCCTTCCCATCCGCCACATAAGATGACACTGTCCTCCTCTCACTACTCTGAGCACGATCATGGCCCTGCCCTCTATGAGTTCATCAAGTAGATGACGGTGCTCATCTGGAGTTGGAACATCTTCAAGGCTAAGGAAATGATCATAATCAAAAAAGCACATCAACCTTAGGAAACCAAACTCATTCAGTGTCCAAAAAGCATCCGCAGTGTTGGGGAAAGTTACTTTTAAAAGTAATGCATTACAATATTGCGTTACTCCCTAAAAAGTAACTAATTGCATTACTTAGTTACTTTTCATGCGGGAATTAATGCGTTACGTTACTTTTGGTTTACTTTTTCTCATCTGGGCTGGTTGTTTGTTTGTTTTTATAACAACAAAAAGTTATATTTTTGGCAAATGTAAAGGCCCTTTCACAACAAAAGTGAAATGAATAAAGCCCTGGGTATACTTCGCTTAGTCGAACGCACAGTCTTCTAAAGTGTACTTCTCTTGACTCATTCGCGTACACAGGCGTTCGACGCATGCGCAGTTTTGAGCAATCTCTCGCCACAAGTTACAACCCATGTAAATATATTTGTATTCTATCATGCTAGAGTTGTACAAATGAGGGTACTATAACCTCTTCGCACAATCTGTCATCTATATAGGCCTCCATTGTCGCTTTAGCTTGTATTTTTTCCAGTCTGTTCTGTTTATGCAGGTTTTCTTCGACTACCTTGTGAATCGATGTCTCCAGGGCACGGTTGCCACCTTGTGGATAAACTAATTACTGCAAAAAAAATTAAATGCGCATGTGCATACAAAAATCCGGGGGAAAATCCGAACAAAAATCCATACTCTTCTGATGACGAACTTCGCGTTACTTAATGTCGTTAACTAATGTTAACAAATAGAATCTTAATAGTATTAAAAAAAAACGTGTGGTGCCTCACACAATTGGCTCTATATATTATTTAGGTTAACCTGTGTGCTGTGTGGATTACTTTTTGCATCAAGAGAGTTTATTTTAGCTTCAAATGAGCCTCTTGCAGGCCTACATTATGTGAGGAAGAGAATGCAGTTTAGTTGATATGCTACCCTCCCTTCTCACAATAGGGAAAAGACGTCAGTTTATGTCATTCATGGAAGAGTTCATGAGAGAAACCGTTGTAAAGTATTTTGCTGATATTCTATCCCCTCTATCACTGAGACAGGGTGAAGGGAGCCCACTTAATTTTTGAAACAGACCAACCTGCAGAGTTTTCCCATTAGAAGTGCAGTCTGGGATTGGATGCCCCTGAGAGCTTATTTTGGCATTATCCCCAGATCACCTTTCATACAGTATGAATTCATTTCCTGAATTGTCTGGAAAGCTTTCATTCATATGTATAGGTTCTTGCCTAAAGTTTGGCTATAAGAAACCTATTTGTGTAGTGTAAAACATTAAGAAATCCATTATCACCATAATAGTATGGCATATTGGGTGAATTCAGGTAAAGTGGGCCAATAAATAGGTACAGAATGTATGACTGTAAAAAGTATGAGATAATATTAAGAAATGTGTTCCAGACAGACTGTCAGTGGGGATTTCATTGACTTGTCTTAGATGTTAGGTCTTTACGTCCAATAGATGGCGACAAGTGACTGTGTTTATAAGTGAGTCAGTGAACCATTCATTTAAATGATTCGATCAAAAATGCTGATTCGTTCTAGAACGAACAAGTGAATACGAGCAAATTACTTGCTCAATTCGAAACCGCACACTAGCATTTTACTCTTACTACTTTTACCATATGTTTCTATGGCAGAAATAGTAAGAGTAGTGTGCTAGTAGTATGCGGTTCCGAATTGAGCAACTGAATCATCCACTCAACTGATTCGTTCAAAAGCGCTGATTCATTCAGAAACGAAACATGTGAATATGAGTGATTCACTGAATCATTAAGGCTACTGAAATGGTTCAGAATGATAAGTGTTTCTCTGGGAAAACAGTAAAAACAGACAACGTAACTGGCAATACTGTGTTATTGTCAAACCAAGCAGCTGTTCAACGTAGCGAATTTGCGTGACAAACTTGAATTCAACCGAAATCTGCACGGGGAATCTTTTGGCCCTCACGGCACAAAATGACTGCATATCACCCGCGAACTTTCGCCAAACAACGGTAAGTGTGACTTGACCTTAAGTTTCATCACTGTAGCTTCTTTGTGACTGTAGTTTTACTGTTTTATTTAATGTTTTACTGTTGTCAAAATCAACATTGCTTGTCCAGACTCTGCTGGGCTGCTTTTCCCAGAAACATTGTAATCCTAAATTGATCGTAAAACTGCAATCTAATCTACCATTAGCACCATTGGTGCTAATTTACAATGCTTTTGGGAAACAGTCAGGAAAAAATATTTGTTGTCTCAGCTGAATTTTATTTTTTTTTTATTGTGTGTGTGTGTGTTAAAACTTCAAGTGCTGATATGGCATTGGTATAACCTGTAGGTATTGCTTGAAATATGGATACAACCCACCCATTTCCAGGACAGAGGGATGCATCTTTCCTCTGGGATCTCGACTGCTACTGGCAGCTGCACTAACAGCCCCATGACACACAGGAAAGGATGGGTGGAGTTCACTGAAGTCTTTCCTTAACTTAGGAAGTAAGCTAGCTTCCTTTTCCTGTCATTCCTTTGATGCATGTCTTTTTGTGCCTGAATTGACCTTTGTATCTTTAAAACACCAGATTGTGTATTATTACAGTGTTTTAGAAAATTACGAAGTCCTCCATGGGCCGTGTTACCTGAAAAGAGCCTGTTAGGGACTGTTTTACTTGTGACAGACTGTGCCATGACCTTGTGTACTTAGCAAATATCAGCCCGTGGTAATTTGATGGGTAATTGTTTTTGGACTAAGAGACAGACATTTAACGGTCACTGGTCTGCAATAATTGCCTTCTATTATCCTAATTTAGATGAGTGAGGGCAAACAAAGCTGTCAAACAGAAGCGGTGAACAATGGTTATCAATGTCTTTGGCAGAAACGCAGGCGTATGTTACACTTGAGTTGTCCACATGGTCGCTGTTAAGATTTTTTTTTAGGGAAAACGGAAAGACTTCCGAACTTTGTCCTTTGTACAGAAATGGAACATGCTGCTTTGAGTTCATGTGTTATTCCCAGATGTCTAGCTCTGAAACATGGTTTTTAAGCATATTTTACATATTGGATCTCCCTATGTAAGCAATCATGGAAAAGATGTTTCCTTCTTTTTTTCTCCTTGTTTATTTCCATTGATGAAACAGCAAGAAATGCCTCTTTAACCCGACCAGACCTAATTCTTGATTACTGAACCACATGGATTATGTGTTTTTTTTTTTGTTTTTTTTTGTAAATTTGAATCTGAATGCGAAGTTGATCTAGGCTAGAATGACTTCACTGCTCAAAGACAGTATGTCTGTGAAAAGTTACCACACTTGTTTCCATTTGGAAATTTTGAGTGTGACTTCTGCTGCTATGCTCAGTAAATATTAACTGCACCGGTAAGAACAAGATGGACATGGCGAAATAAGAGAGGGAATGTTTTGCCTTGCCATTTGCTTGGCAGTGGAAAGACAGGGCAAAGAGCCGAGACCCTATCGGGGTCTAATTATGACTTGCAGATGAAGAGAAACCACAGGAAAGCCGTAGATGCAGTCTCTCATTCCAGGGGCGCATTTGGCAGATACTCGGCCAATATAGCAGGAGATTCCATCCCTCAAAAAAAAAAACAACAACAACAACTGTGAATTAGGCTAACCTTTCTGAGACCATTTTCCTCTTGTTCTCATTTTGTTGACTATTACACTTGCATATTTTGATTTGAATAGGGTGATGGAAAAGGAAATATATTGGCAGAGGCGACCATCTTTCTCCACTAAATATGGGGCTGAAACTTAGTATTCGTTTCCTTTTAGTATTTTATTTCTGTGTATAGTGTAGTTGCACATGTTACGGAGGCCTGAGGGAGCCTTTGTAGCGATGCTGGGCAGAATGTGTGAAGTTACATAACCATGTTGGAAACAAGGTTTTGATAAATGTACTCCAACTGCTTTTCCCCAGACAGCCCTACCAGGCACCATATTGCTGCAGTAACAATTGGAGTCAAAAATGGTCAGATGTAATATCAGTCAAATGTACAAACAGTTCTTAAATTTCTACATCAGATCATTTTAGGAATACAACTGTGTATCCCAAGAAAGATGATATTTTTGATGGTGAATAGGGGAAGGATTAACTCATTTCCTGTTTTGAAATATAAGCCAGAGAATCTGTTGATTGATTGATGAAGTGTTTTGGTTGATCTACTAACCAAAAGGGGCTTTTTTATTTTTAAGAAGTAGTGAAGCCGAGATGTTTCCCTCCTCTTGTTTTAGGCCAGACATTGCCTTTATCAGTCAGAATTGATTGTTTAAGATAATTTACATTTAAATGTATGCATTTAGCAGGCGCTTTCCAAACTTTTATCTAGGGCTGCACGATTTATCGCATGATACGAAAAATAACATTGAACTTAAACGCGATTATCGCTTAAATGCGATTCTTAGTGCGATTATGAAATCGCAAAGGCTGCTTTTTTTTGTTTTTTGTTTTTTATGCACAGCTTGTCAATGAACTATGGCTCCAAATGCTAATCCATCTGAAAGCACTGCAAGTTTGAGCAAAGACTATAGATATAGAAAGACGGTTCACTCCTATTAGTTATGAATGGGAGAAACTGCAACACACAATATGGCGGAATACGTCCCGCCTTCTAAGTAAAAGAGCCAATCGCTGATTGGTAAACTCATTGCGTCACGGCAGCTGCCATTAGAGGCTCCGGTTCCCATTGAAACCTGAGACTCGCGCTTAGGACTGTATACGCGCGTTGGCTTGTCTAGCCTGAAAAAAAGCTTTTTTTAATGCTATTTTAGCATAAGAAACAACATTTTTTGGGACGGTTCATGTCAGATTTTATTGCTGATTTGAAATATGTAAATTAATTGGGAGTGCGCCAAGCAGTTTTTGACATTTCAGGATTCCCCCATTCAAATAGATAAGACTTGGTCTTGGATGCCCGAAATAGCTGCCCGGAGGCGTTGCAAATATGGCCACCGAGTGAACAGACTTTCCTTGAAAGGGACTTTGGTTTGAGCCGCTTATAACGTACATTTGAAAAAGCAACACGCGTCAAACATCTTTCCAGACATGAGAAGCATTTATTAACGTCTTGTCCAACAAAAGACAACATTTAATAACATGTTTTTACTCCAAACTCACTTCATAACGACAGTTGAGCATCCTTCTGTGAGATGATGTGGCTTCTCACACAGAATAAGGCAGTCATGTGTTTATTAGTCATGTTTAATCAATCAAAGCTTTTCAATCTTCTCTTTATTCAGCTACAGCGATATGATGCATGTTATCTTCTTCTGCGGCAGGGTATATTGGCAGTTTCTGCACGAGAACGCCCTCTGGCTTTCAGATGGAGAAGCATTTACTACTGATCACAGAGCCGTACAGCTTTGACAAGCTGCGCATAAAATAATCGCAGCCTTTGCCAAATCGCGTGCGGTTTAATCGCGATAAATCGTGCAGCCCTACTTTTATCCAGAGGCCTAATTTTTCTGGAATGAATTTTGTTTAAAGTATTAATTAGAATTCAAATTTCCTGATAATTTACTCACCCCCATGTCATCCAAGATGTTCTTCAGTCAAAAAGAAATTAAGGTTTTTGAGGAAAACATTCCAGGATTTTTCTCCATATAGAGGACTTCAACAGCTACCAACGGGTTGAAGGTCCAAAATGCAGTTTCAGTGCAGCTTCAAAGGGCTCTACACGATCCCAGCCGAGAAATAAGCGTCTTGTCTAGCGAAATGATCTGTCATTTTCTAAAAAAAAATAAAAATGTATATATTTTTTAACCACAAATGCTCATCTTCCACTGCTCTGCGGTGCGCCACGTATTACGTAATCACGTTGGAAAGGTCACATGTGACGTAGGCGGAAGTACCGCAGTAGAAAAACTCCATCTCATTTTCTCCTCCAACTTCAAAATCATCAGATATCGTTGTTTTACCTTTTTTTGTAAGGGCCGTTTGACTTAGTCTTTGCACATTCGCTTTGTAGACACTGCATCGGTACTTTCACCTCCGACCTTTCCAACATGATTACGTAATGCGTGGCGCATTCAATATGGGTTCACTGAAACTGCAGTATGGTTCAGTTGATGTCACATATTCATTCATTTTGTAGACAGAGATTATTTGACAGAACACATACATGCAGGGTCCAAAATGAACTGGCCACACCTTCTAGAGGTGATAAATTTAGATTATAAATATATTATAAAAATCATAAATATATTAGAATGAAATATTCTAATAAAATTAAAATGATAAAAATCATAAATATTAGTTTTTTTTTATTCTTTAAATTGGCTGCTTTAGAAATTTATGGTAATTTTTAAATCTCTTTTATTTGATTCAGTCATGATTATGCATTATTTCACAGGTCAGCCAGCCTGATTTACTTGCTAAAGTGATTTTTTTTTTTTTTTTAGCTTTTTTTTGGACTTGCATGCCTCTGTGGCTTTGTTTGGCTTTGCATTTCTTTATGTTGGACAGGATAACAAACCATCTTTCTAAACCGCTCAGATTTTATTTTAGAACTAATTAAAAGATGAGTAAAAACAGATAAAGCAGTAGTCTTTTTGTGTTCATGTAAATTTATGTTTACGTCATGAGAAAGGAAGTATGCAGGAAAACCCATTTGTGCTCAGAGTAAATATTAACAGCACTCCTGGCCCAGGATGAGCATTGTCGCCTCTCACTCTCTGACCTCGGTTCAGATAATGATGCCAGTTTGAGGATGCATTTCCTCAACAGGATGCAGTCTACATCCTATTATTTACATCTATTATTTCAACCTAGTTTGTCTTTATGGCCCTTTGTCACTCTTAACATTTGGATGACACAGATATATGCATTTCCAAAATAGTTTTACAATCCACAGGCATGTAAACACAAAAGTAGCTAGTCTGTGTGACACAGATAGGCAGTGAATCTGAGTTCTTTAGACTTTATCAGAATGCACACATGTGAAGATTAGATGGGATAGCCACTGAATTTACCTCCAGACTTTGTTTTAGTATTTCAATGATATATTATATAATTATATACAATATTTTAGTGCTGTTAAATCAATTAATCGTGATTAATCCCATATAACATAAAAGTTTGCATATATATATATATGTGTGTGTGTGTGTGCATATATGTATATATACGCGCACATATATATGTGCGTGTATAAATGTATGTATGTGTATATATATACATTATATATTTACAAACTCATGTTCGATGTATTAATCGATTACACACACACACATGTGTATATATATATATATATATATATATATATAATGTATACAGTATATGCACAATTATTTTAATCTTAATATTATAAATTTAATATAATTTTAAAATATACTTAAATGTATCAATATAATAATAGATATAATTTAAATATAATTATTTCAGAAAAAAACAATATATATGTAACAATATATATGTATATAATATATAATTTTTTAGTATATATTTCAAAAAATATGATAATTTAAATATAAAAATTATTTTAATATAATGTCAATATTTAAAAATTATTAATATAATTTACATATAATTATTTAATAATAACAATTAGATTAAATGAAAGGCTGCAGGTTCAATATTAGAATGTATAAGCTGATTTATTTGTTGGCAGTTCTTTAGCATGGTAAGGCCTTGACTGTGTGGTTTCAGCTGCCACTTTCTGGTGCTAGTTCAGCTTGAGAAAGATCTCCTTATCACATGGCTCCCTATTCTTAAATGTCAAGAAAAGGAGGAGCCGATTGGACTACTGATAGAACTAAGACACACTCTCTCTTTCACTTTCTCGCTTACTCCCTCTCTTATTCTCCTTCCTTACAGTAACCTAATGTGTGGCACCATTATATTTGCTTATCTTGGCTCTAAGCAGAGGAGTTTCTTCCTTGCACTCAACACAACACAAATGGGTGTGGATGAGGAAAAGGGGGAGCCATACCCTGGCCCCTGACTTCTATCAGGCCACCTCAGCGGCTAGGGTTACCTCTTTTCATTCTGGCCCGGATTTTTTCCCTCCCTTTTTCCACATGGTACCATGGAGACTCCAGCTTCCCTCTGTGAGGTGGCCTGCCCTGTCTAACTTGTCCTTGAGAAAACCACATACTTTCTGCATGCCTTCCACCAACAAAAGCCCCCCTAGCCCATCCTACCCTTTTCGACTTCATTTTAGTCTCATTCTATCCCTTTATTTCTCTCTCACACACAAATAATGCATTGTTGTTTTGATTTTTGGCTTTATAAAGCTCACTTTTGCTAGGGTGCAAACATGTCAGAGATAATTCTCAGTGATTGTAGCATTTTATACAAATATTTCTAGTGCAATTTCAACCCGGAATTCAAATTGTGAATTCTTTCATGTCAGGTATTTGCTGAGAGAGACACAATTTCATCCTGTACTTGATGAACTGCACACAGTTTCATAAATACACTGTTATTTAGCATTTTAGAGAAGACCTAAAAGCTTAAACACGAGTCTCTAACTAACAGTTGATGTATAAAATGTCATATAAAAGCAAATTATTGTGAAAATGAGGGGATAAAGGAATGGATTGCACAAAGCCCCTGTTCGCAGATGTAAACAATTTGGGGGAAGAAAAAAAACAATGAAAAAGAATTTCTCAGGCATGCCTGTACATTCAAATGTTGAAAGCAGGATCTGTGAAAGGGATCATCCAATTAATTAGCGTGCGGTATTAGATGTCAAACATGTGGAAACACACTGTACACGTCTCCCACGAGTCGCATATGAACGCAATTACCGCTGCGTCTGTGTAAACAGTATTGCTCTTATGAATGAAAATATCTTCAGTGTGACGTGGAAATCAAAAATGGACACACTTGCTGGAACACATACATGGAGACACTCTTCCAGATGTTCACTCCAGAGAGTATGGGCTGATTTTACTGAAACATGAATGCTACAGCTTGTAAGACAGGCCTCTCCTTTCATTAGCTGCAGAATCTCTGCACTTTACTGATTTTTTTTGATTATAGGAAATGCCACTTTTTGTCAGTTTTCATTTGAAGGTTATGTAAAAAAGAATGCATTTATAATATACTGCAAATACACTGTTCAACAGTCTGGAGTCAGTAAGATTTTTTTAAAAAGAGGTTACTTTTATTCAGCAAGTCCAAATGTGCAAATCCAGCGTTGAATTGACCCTCATTTGTGAAGCAGTCTGGCATAAAATGACGGCATGGCAACAACACTCTACTACAACAACTCTTCCTTTTCTCTAAAGCAGCCTAACATGGCTTCACCCCTTTGTTGCGTGTTCCCGGGAACATGGTTTATGTAAATGTTGGGGTTTGTGATGTCACCAACCTGGGAAGAAGCTTGTTGTAGTCCTTAAAAAGTGAAGTTGTAGTCCTGTAAAAGAAAATATCTCCCTTTGCATTGAACTTTGAGCATCATAACTTTGCAGATGTTGTTTATGCTCAAACAGCAACATTACACACTAACGAAAGTTAAAAAAGTGAAATCATAATCAAGGACCCCTTTAAAAAAAATGACATTCCCTCATAATCTTTTATTCAGCAAGGATGTATTACATTAATTAGGGGTGCACCGATTGATCGGCCACCGATCTAAATTGACCAATGTTCGTCTTAGGCTGGCCACACACATGAAGATTTTTAGCCCAATTTTGAGCCCGATTTGCATCCCCCCCACCCCCAATGATCGGGGGGTGTGGTCCAATTTGAGGCATGTCACAACTGACTTTTTGTCCAAAAAGTCCTCAATTTTGGGGTGACATTACAATCATTTTACTGCTCCTGATCGCGTCGGAGCCCGCATGATCCCAAATCGCAAATATCAAACATGTTGGTTAAGATTTGAAAATCGTCTAGTGTGTCCCAGGGCTTAATCCTGTGATTTGGCTGATCTTGCCTAAATTCCAGGCTGATCTTCTTTAAAATGCACATAGGAATTACATGTGCTGTACAGCCCTTCTCTAATGAATAAACACATGTTAGCCCTCAAAATCAGGACATAAAAGCCACTAAAGTGTAAATTACTGGCAACTGTAAGCATTCATGACTTCAAAGATTTGTACAAGGCTGTAATTCAGACAATTATGCTATGTTGTTTTAAAAATATAATCATAATCAAGGACCACTTTAAAAAAATTGTTCCCTCATAATTTTTACTAAAAATAACTTCCCTTCTCTCTTTAAGTGACATCTCTTCTCTTTTCTGATGACGTGTTTACTGGCGTGAGGATGGGACAACCTGTCACTCACATGAGATTGACCAATAGCAAACCACAATTATCCAGTCAATTCCAAATGGACAAAATCAAGTTCCGTCCTTTATTTTCTTTTTTTTCCGTTTCAGCCGTTTCACTCGGATATATGTCACAATAGGGAAGAAAAGACTACCACAACTTTCGTTTCATGTCGACTTTAAAGAGCGGCAAAACGGCATTAATTGTTTGAATTTCATAATAAAATTGACAGAATTTGAAAACTGAGATGTTTCTTAAAAACAACATAAAACACACAACAGTCCGATTTTTAAATTATCACTATTCTCCACAAATGGCTCATTGCAACTTTGGTAGAGTGTGTCACTTTTGAACAATGTCTGTTACTGTCAAATTTAGATTGTGAAATTTAGCCAAGCTGTAACTGAAATTAGAGCTGGGTGGAAATGTCATTAATGTCTTCTCTTTTCATTTAAACCTCATTAGAATATGGGAAGAAAAAATCTATTTGACCACAGACCATATAACAAAATATTGGAGTGTTTTCAAAAGCAGCTCCCTGCACTGTAATTAAAATCAAGCCATGCAGTCACCAAGGCACTAGTGGATTTTTTTTACCATGCTCTGGGGCCAGCTTCATACTTAACATGTCTTAGTTTTATTTCACAATTCATTACGCGTTGTGTGAGCTGTAAAGCAAGACAGTGGAAAAGTTACATTCCTTCAGTCTTTGGTAATGCAGGTATTTCATGTAAATCCTAATGTGTACATCTAGATATATATCAAGTATTAGACCTCACGCCATTAATTTAGATATGCCAGTGGTCTCCCCGTCTGAAATGCACTTAAAGTGTACCATAAAGGCACAGTTTAAACTTCCATGATTTAAAGCTCAATACATCAAATTGTCAGTGAATGTGTCCACCAGAGAGAGCATATTGTTGATATATCGTCCATTTATTACTTGGTGGCCTGTGAGTATAGTTTGGCTATTGTTGAACATTCATTATAAACATTATTTTGATTTCGCAGAGGACTGTTGCCTCAGGATTAAGCATGTGGATTTAATAAACATTTGATGTAATGAATAACATTACGATGTCTGCTGTGTAAGAAAGAACTGAATGTAATGTAATGACATGACGCTTTGACAGTGAAGTCGCGGTGGGCTCATACAAACAGCGAAAACATATTAAGGGTAGAGTTTTCTTCTTATTTAAGCTCCCTTTCTGGTGATATATTACCCTTTCCCAATTACGCACTTGGAAAACGAGCCAAATTCATCTGCTGTAAAGTGCTGTCCTTGTTTTCATGTTTTCTTTTTTCCCCTTTTGATTTGTATTTCTGTATATGGAAAGGAGCACAATAATTATAAGCAGCAGACTATTAATTTGTGGGGAAAAATGGATTCAGTAGCTTACTTAGGCAGCGTAAGCATGAACATTAACCGTAGGATGACATCAGGTCGCTGCTGTTGGATTGATGACTGTAATTGGTGGACTCCCATTGATGCTTTTATTCACGATAAGGCATGTGTCTGGCCGGCTGTGCTAAAATACCTTCCCCACCTGAATTCATTCACTCAGCCTGTGGTGTGCCTGGTCCATGACAAAAAGACAGCTGTTATTTTAGGAGAGAGTTTAGACTTATGTGTCTGCTTCCTTCTCAACTGGAAGCTATGAAATTCAGTAAGGTCGGAAATCAGAACGCAAAAGAGCTTCCTCTAGTTTTGGGGTTTTTAGGGGTAATCGCATTTGTCTAAATGATCCACTGGGCAACTGCTAAGGATGGGATTGTAAATAACCTGCTATAATTCACCAAATAATGATTGTGGAGGAACTGCAGCCAGCAGAATAATTTTGTAGACTTAAGCAGGGCTGGGTTTTTGGATAATTAACTATAAGCGCTAGATTATTTGATCAAATTGGGTCTGTTTATCATTCTTTCATCAGGGTTACATATGGTGAAAAGAAATAATTTATTTTCTGCAGAAACATTATTCATTCTGAGAAAATAATTACTTTCATATTAAAGTTACTTTCCTAATATTTAGAAATTTGTTAGGGTGCCAAAATATATCTTTGATTGATTCATTTTAAGCCTTAGACTCATGGGCCATGGAAAATTTAATTTAATTTACATGAACTAGTAATGTTAATTAATAATAATAATATTATTATAATAATTATTATTATTACTGATGATGATGATTATTATTATTATTATTATTATTATTATTATGACAATTCTGTCATCATTTAAGGGCTGTTCACACCAAGAATGAGAATTATAATAACTATGTTAGTATCAACACCAGCGGTTAATAACGTTCTGTTTATTATAAGCGCACACTGCAGTTATGTCTTCTGTCGCAGTGTCACTTTAAACACTCAAGATTTTTAAAGTTGTCTGGATTCTGATTGGCTGTCAGTGTTTTTATTGTTCATCAGCTAGAAAAAAAATTTCTGAAAGTGATTCCAATGATATCATTCCTCTGTGTCGTTGTTATAGTTGAGCCAGTGGTTCAAATTTTTATTTGACCTGCCAAAATTTTCACTGGCCCCACCACAAAATTAAATAAATAAATGAACGAGCGAGCAAACGAACGAACGACTGGCTCTGATCGGGCCACTGACAATTCTGTAAACTGTCTTTCACGTTGGCCATGGGTTATCAGGCAGTTTTTATTGTCAAGCCCTGGAATAATTCTTAAAATGTTATAATTATAATTTTCATTAGGTATGCACCGAAATGAAAATGAATCATGTCGTTCCACACCTGTATGACCTTCGTTCATCTTCGGAACACAAATTAAGATATTTTTGATGAAATCTGAGAGGTATCTGACTTGTCCATAGACAGCAATTTAACCACCACTTTCAAGGTCAAGAAAGATACTAAAGACATTGTTAAAATAGTCCACGTGACTGCAGTGGTTCAATCTTAATTTTATGAAGCGACGAGAATATCCAAACAAAAATAGCGGCTTTATCTTTTTCAACAATATCCTCTCTTCCGTGTCATTCTCTTACGCTGTTTACGCTCAGCGCTTCCAGGTTCTATGTCAGAACGCCGACTCATATTTAACAGATTTATTTTTTGACCAATTATCCAAATAAATTATTATCAGAGCATGTGAGCAGAGCGTATAGCGGGGAGTAGAGCTGTAATCGGGCCTTAAAAGTTAGGCCCGACAGGGCCCGAGCCCGACAAGTACATTTTGATTGACAGCTTTTTAAAAGCCCGAACCCGTTTACAGCCCGACATTATTCAAATGTGCGCACACACACAGCTTTTGTCAAGAATGAGTCATTTATACATGTTTTTTATTCATGACTAACGTAGGCTATAGGCCACTTGGAAGTTGGAACAAAGAAATAAAATAAGTCCTCTGTAACATCGTAACATCTCAGCACTCTAAATAGGCCTAGGCATACACTTAGCCTATAAATAGGCCAACGCGCCAATAAAAATGAGTCTTTCTTAACTAATTAAATTAAGATAAATTCTAAATTAAGATGGGTATTTGGCAATAACGAAAATAAGATAAAGGCTCCGCGGGATTTGCTTCGCCACTTCTCTCCACAATCCGGCCTCAACGCGACGGTGAATAGCAGCTGAAATTTAATAAAAGAATAATGCCAACATTAGCCTATATACTGTCTACATTATGCATTTAAGACTCAATTAATATTTAGTTATAATTTGGAAAACCTTTACTCACCAAGATTAGGCTACATGTTTTTGTGGAGGAAAATTATTGAATCCACTGTAGATGGCTTCAGCGTGGTCCTGTGCTCACTGATGGTGCGTCCAGCAGCAACACCCTTTCACTGCTGCTGCTACTGGCCGGGATGCATAGTACTGATCTGGCTAATTTTGCAAGTTTTGGGTAGGATGGTTTGTTGATCTTCCACCAGCCTAGAACATCCATTTCATTTTCCATGACAGCTGTTTTAATGTAGCGAGTGACCTCGTCATCTTCCCAGTCAGCTTGCTGTACATTTTCCCACTCCGCAAAATTCGCTCTTTTTGCCGGAGGAGTGGGTTTGAGTCCGGAGAGCTCTGGGTCTCGAATCTCCACATCTAGTGCACCTGCAGCCATGGCTTGCAGAAGAGTGCGGGCATGAGCATGTACGGCATTCCTGTCTGAGTGTGACAACATTCTCAGCTGGTTAAATTTTGGCCAGAGGAATGTTGCGATCTTGTGGAGGTCCTGTATTATCACTTTACGCGCGAGCTTGTGCCAGCTCTTCAAACCCCTCGCCATTTACGTCATCGTTTGTTTCACCTTTGCAGGGATGGGTTTTGATGCTGTAACAAACGATTTGATTGTAGGTTGATCCTGGGCACTGGCAGGTGTTGAACAGCTTCGATCAACATGCCTTATCAGCGACGAATTCCCTGTCGTTTTGCTGTCGTACTTTAACAGAATGTCGCATTTTTTGCATTTCACATAACCCACTGGCTCATTATTCTCATTATGCACATGGTCAAAACTTTTCCACACCTCAGACTTTGCTTTAGTTGCTGGTGCAACCAAAACGTAATTGCCAGAGGCAAGCCTCCGTTTCATCTCCTCAGCATCCATTTTCGCATCTTTCTTGCGCTAATCGAAACGCATCACATGACCGCACATTTACCGAGCAAGCCCGAGCCCGGCCCGAGCCCGTGTAAAATGATAGAAATTAAGCCCAAACCCGACAAAGATCTTCAGCTCTAGTGGGGAGCGAATCAGTGAACGAGAGGGTAGCGTCATTTTTTTCTGCGTTGCCCAACACGGCAATACTACACCATTTTAGAGCACAGTAGGGCTATTGCAAACAGAAACAAGTGTACTACTACAAAGAAATTTCATTTTGGCGCGTTATTTGAGCAGACTTTGCTTTTCCGATGAGCATAAGCGGTACATGAGTAAAGTGGAGTGCAAATTTCAGTGCATCACTAATTATCATTATAGTTATTGTCTTCGGTGTGAATGGGCCTTTACTTAAAAACATATTCTTTGGAAGAATGTTGGTAACCAAACAGTTTTGGTGACCATTGACTTCCATTATGGACAAAAAAGGAGACATTTCTCAAAATATCTTTGTTCTACAGAAGAAAGTCATATACAGATTTGAAATGACATGAGGGGTGAGTAAATTATAACCTAATATTATTAATTTTTGGGTGAAATATCCTTTTAAAATAAAGGATTTTTCAGGGCTTATTGACTAGTGTCTTGGAACTGATTCTTGCTATTGTAATAAATAGTGGCAAGCGCCTTGAATATCTGAGTATGAAGTATTAATATATCAGGTCTTCTGACACATTGAAATCAAAATGGGTCTGTGAGGACCATTTGTAAATCAAACTTGTGCAAAACATTTGTTACAGCGTGATATCAACTCTCCAGATGCATTTTGAGTGTTTTCTGTAGTATAGATCAAATTTGAACATCGAAACAAAATTTATGCCACTATATTGCTTCATGAGAGGCCCGATAGTTGACAATCTGTTATACACCTCTGTTCTATCAGTGAGGTACGTGTCAGTAAAACCATTTTCCCCTTTTTGTTCATTCTGCACATCTGGACAACAGCTGAACATTGTTCAGTGTCTGCTGCTGCAGAACCCACTAGAAAGACAGATTAGATGTATGTATGCATCTCTGTACCATTAAAAAAAGCTGATATCCTCTCCTTGCATCATAACCCCCACAGTTCCTTGAGCTAATATTTTATCAGGTAACCAAACACAACCAAGCCAGCCAGGCCAGACAACTTTGCAGACAGCTCCCTCTTATTTTTAGCGGGGCTGAAAGATGGGCCAGCAGACACAGATGATCATTCAGTGAAATGTAGGACTCCCAGTGCTGCTGTGGAGAGCTCTGTGGACGCCCAGTATGTCATGAAGGGGAACAAGAAGACTGAGATGATGCAATGTGAGATGCTCTTCTTGATATCCAAAGGTCATGCTGTAAAAAATGAGGTGTACACTGAACTTAAAAAATGAAGGCAACAGTTGGCAAGACTTTGTGGAGTTGAATTCATCTTATTTTAAGAACACTTCTTGGCGAAAGTTTGGCTGAATTGAAAGTTGTATCAACTTAAGAGGAGTTTTATGCACATTTCTCTCTTTATTTACATGGTTTTGAGTTGTTGAATACTATGATCTTCTCACTGAACACATACACTTCCTTTCAAAAGTTTAGGGTCAGTAAGATTTTTTAAATGTTTTATAAAGAAAGTCTCAAGAAAAGAATGGTCACCAATTTTTGATCAAAAATACAGTCTTTTTAAAACCGTAATACTGTGAAATATTATTACAATTTAAAATAACTGTTTTCTATTTTAATATTTTTTTTAATGTAATTTTTTCCTGTGATGGCAAAGCTGAATTTTTAGCACACATTACTTCAATGTCACATGATCCTACAGAAATTATTCTAATATGCTGATTTGATGCTCAAGAAAAATTTCTTATTATCAATGTTACTGCTTAAAGTCCCCCTGCAGTCAATCATTTTATCCCTTAAAACTCATCTTTGATAATCAAAATGGCATTTTAAATGCTTTTCCTGTGAAAATAATTTCTTCATGCCTTAAAATAGCTTGAATGTAACTCTACACCCTTGCTTCATTTAGTATACGCAGATTTGTGAATATGCAAATTAGTCCCACCTCCACTCTATCACACCAGCTCCAAATGGGCGGGTCAGCTCCAAATGGGTTGGACTTGAGCTCCAAGTGGTCTGTATAAACCTCCAGAGGCTTTTGATTGGTTAATTTAAAGGGGACCTATTATGCAAAATTCACTTTTGCATGGTGTTTGGCTATAAATATGTGTTGGCAGTGTGTGTACATAGCCACCCTATAATGATAAAAATCCAACCACTCCTTTTTTTTTAATCCCCAGAAATCAGTGTCTCAGAACAAGCCGTTTCCAGATCCCTGGCAGTGTGACGTCACATTAGCCACAGGCCCCACCCACGAATGTTGACAGACACTGCCGTTTTAACATCGAACCGCTAGTTCACAGTCGGCCATTGCTGCACTGACGAGAATGTCTCCCGAGCGTTTTAGGTGTTCTGTAGCTGGATGGATTAATCCACATAGCTCTCTCCATTTACTCCCGAAACCTGAGCCGCTGAAGAGGAGGTGGATTCATTTTCTTTTCGAAGAAAATGCTCCCTCAACTCTACCGAAATTCGTTTATGTCTGCGCGAATCACTTCACACCGGACTTTTTTGTGAACGAATGTCAATACAAAGGGACAATACAAAACAGAGGTTGTGCTAAAAAGTTGTTACTCAAGGATAGATCAGTAAACTGTTCGTGATCCAGCTTATAGTCTCCAGAATGATACTGGATACGGCAGTAATGAAGGTGAGGTCACTTTTATTACAGTTCATCGGAGTTGATTTACGGATATAAAGTTTACCAGTTTATTAAGCACCACCCGAAAAGGCATAAGGTCTTTATATATTTTTTTACTGTTAGTTGTAACGAGTGTTTCTGTGTAATTCGCTGTGTATGTTGATGAATGCAAGGAAGAGAGAGAGAGTTTATGGATAATATTTAAATTCACACTTGCACTGTTTTATTAAGCTCTTACAGAGATTTGAGTGAAAACTGACGCTTCATCTTTTGTGTGAAGTTAAGTACAATAAACATCATAAAACTCATTTGTAAAGTTTTGGCCATCATTCGGACGGGGTCCGGTACAACAGGCTTGTACCGATATAGTGGAAGAAGACAATATAAGTTATAACCGTAATTGAACTAAACTATACCTGTTCTATCTCCATGCAGCATATATTCAGTTTCTGACATTATAATGCGTCCTGACTGAATCCTGACACCAGAGAATCAGCTCTTGAAGCTCCGCCCTCTTAGGCCGAGCACAGCAGCTCATTTGCATTTAAAGGGCCCACACTGAAACGGCGTGTTTTTGCTCAACCCCAAAAAGTGGCAATTTTAACATGCTATAAAAAATGATCTGTGGGGTATTTTGAGCTAAAACTTCACATACACACTCTGGGGACATCAGAGACTTATTTTACATTTTGTAAAAGGGGGCATAATAGGTCCCCTTTAATGGCAAATTAGTCCCAGCCTCCACTCAATCACAATGGACTACGTGATCCACTCGGTTAACTGTAGTAAACGCTACACAGTAGCAAGTGGAAATATTGGTTTAATTCAGCCATAATTGTTTTTACCAGAAACTGATTCAGAAGAAGAGAGAATTATGCAGGCAGGGCCGGTTCTACGGGGGTGCTTGAGGGTGCTAAGCATCCTCAAATGAAAACAAGAGCACTCTCAGTTGATACTGTAATAATATTTTGTTGACGAAACAGATTTGGTAAACGCTCCAGTGCGTATTTGTGTTCGCTCTGCTGCAAAAATACATAGTAAATAGAAACATTTGACAGTCTTGTCAAATATTTCTATGTACTACATGTTTTTGCAGCGGTGAGCAATGTAGCCAATCACAGACATGTTTGTTGATCTCTAGAACGCAGTGACCAATCAGGCAGAAACGTTTGTTGTCATTGTTGTTGTTTCAGTTTAGGCTTATTTGAACTAAATCATGAATTCATTGAACTCAACTGCAGGTCTTGTTGGTTTGATGTAATCAGATTATGATGAGATGCATTATGTTAAGTAATGGAAGTTATAATAATAATAAACAAGTCTTTGGTTATTGTTTTCAGCATTATTTATTTGATCTAAGAATCTTTTTTTCCCTCACATTGCTATTCCCAGACATAAATCTCAAGAATTATTTATTTATTCAATTATTTATTTAGTCTTTTTCTGTAGAACATATACATTTTGATTGTGAGCATGTGTTGTAATTTCCAGATTTATGTGACATCATTATCTCAGATTCTCTAATCTAATTTGCCACAACATCACAGTTAAACAAATTGCTGAAAATGCGTGCTCTTTGGTCAGAAATATAAAACAGTCCTTGGAATGGCGCAGATTCCCGGAAATGTACTTACAGTGAAGTCTACATGATTAAATGGTTTTAAATGTTGCGTGTTGGAATCATGGTGACTTTTTCCACATTATTAAAATAGTTTTGTACAAAAATGCTGACTTTAGACCTCACTCAGCCCCTGCAATCTTTTTATATTCTCTTATCATTTTTCAAGATTGTTGCTTTATCATTTCAATGGCAGTTGTTGTATCATTTCACTTCAGCTACATGTGACCAACATAGTTCATTGATTTACAATGGAAGTAAATATACATACTGGTGACCATTATAGGTCAATGGCACCAAATTGACCCATGGGACAGGGGAACATAAAAACATGTTTATGCATCTAAGAGAGGGGCCCATTCTAACCAGCCCTGCCAGATATGGGACTTCAAACAAGCCTGCATACCAGTTTAAATACCTCACGTCATGCATGTGCCATGCATGCTATAGACAAGCAGGCTCCTAAACATAGGAATAAAACTGAAAGAACCGTTGAAATCAAACTAAAAAGTCTGTGATATAAATCAAAGGCCACTTTAGATATTGTGTATTTTATTCAGAGGGATCATTCTCAGTTTTTATGGCAGCTTACTGAAGGGTAACCATGGGAGCAGACATTAAACATGTATGTTTTAGTCTGAGGCCTCTTTGAGTCTGTCATCATCAAGTGACGGCCTTTGCTTTGATTTCCTGTACTAGTCCCATGCTTCATGGCGCATGCATGCGCAATGATTTATTTAGAGGTCAGCTGCACCTATAAAAGATGAGTGACATGTGAGAGCATTGTTAGCTGGGACCACAAGCCTCTGGCTTCAAACTCAGTCGAATGTTTCTAAAAAAAACCATACTTTACAGACTTTAAGAAGGAAAAGAGAACAGGCGATGGTTTTGATGTTGAGGTGATTGTCATATAGCCTCAGGATATGGGAGAACATTTTTAATAAAAATCAGCTGACCCTGTTTCTAAGTAGGAAAGTCACGTAAGCCTGTTGAACGGTCATTTATTTTCATTGTGGATTGTTTAGAGTCAGACAAATAGTAACATTTCCACTCTATTGCTGTATATGAGTTGCAGATCTTTGCTTTACTTTGAAGTTCTTCAATTTTCTTCCTTCCTTGATAAATTTATGCGAGATTCATGGAATGGGCCGTCATCTCATCATGTCGTGAACAGCTACAAATCAAGAGAATCAATCAGAGCTTAGTTATACAACCTCATGAATGATTCTCAGCTTTTCCTGCTGTCTTCCACATGTGCATTATGGGTAGGATGCATTATTTGCTTAGTTTTTAGCACTTTGGCGGGGGGGCTTTTTCTCAAACCCCAAAGTATTCACATGTGCCTGGGCCTCTTGTTTAAATGAACACCTTCCTCTGCAGGGCCGACGCAGAATGATTTCCTCGGATTGTGTTTAGGCCCTCTAGGGGCAGGAAACAGGAAATGGAGGTCGGCAGTATGGTGTTAAAGCATGGCTCTGACATTAACGCTTAGTGACACTTGGCAGGGCTCTGAGTGCAGCCGTTAATGCGTCTTTTCCGCACTGTATTTGTCTTCTCACAGACAGACGGTTGATTTAGCGCACAGAGATGATGACCGATAAGAGCTGGGCAGAGAGGACTCGTAAAGTATTCTCCCATCACAGACTGGCCTAGACGTTTGCTCAACCTCTGCGCACCCTGAAATGTACACCAGTCTCACATGCATTTGTACTGCTAAGAACTAAGTAGAAGAAAGTATCCCAAACTCCCAAATATTTCTCAGCTAGCCAAACACCATTAAGCTTATTTTCCTGTATTTTGCCCCAAGAACCACTGACTCAATTACTTCATTATCTCCTAAAATATGATAAAATGATATCAGTTATCCTATATTATTCAAAACTACTTAAAGGATTAGTTCACTTTCATATAAAATTTTCCTGATAATTCACTCACCCCCATGTCATCCAAGATGTCCATGTCTTTCTTTCTTCAGTTGAAACGAAATTAAGGTTTTTGATGAAAACATTCCTGGATTATTCTCCTTATAATGGACTTCAATGGCCTCCAAACGGTTAAAGGTCAAAATTATAGTTTCAGTGCAGCTTCAAAGGGCTTTAAATGATACCAGACGAGGAATAAGGGTCTTATCTAGAGAAACGATCGGTCATTTTCGAAAAAAATGTAAATGTATATGCTTTATATAAACAAATGATCGCCTTCCAAGTGCTTCCGCCAAAACCGTACTTTCATATTCTTCAAAAAGCTTACGCTGTATGTCCTATGCCTTTCATATTCAACTTACGGAACAAACGCAGCGCCAGTTAAATTTTTTCCGTAAGTAGAATAGGGAAGGCGTAGTTTCAGTGCAGCTTCAAAGGACTCTACACGATCCCAGCCGAGGAATAAGGGTCTTATAGCGAAACAACGGTCATTTTCTAAAAAAAAAAAAAAGTTTATATACTTTTTTTAACCACAAATGCTTGTCTTGCACTGCTCTGCGATGCGCCACACATTACGTAATCACGTTGGAAAGGTCACGCGTGACGTAGGCGGAAGTACTGCGGTAGGGCGAAAAACTCCATCTCATTTTCTCCTCCAACTTCAAAATCGTTGTTTTACCTTTTTTTGTAAAGGGTGTTTGACTTAGTCTTTGCACGTTCGCTTTGAAGACACTGGATCGGTACTTTCGCCTATGTCACGCGTGACCTTTCCAACGTGATTACGTAATGCGTAGCACATCACAGAGCAGTGCAAGATAAGCATTTGTGGTTAAAATGTATAAACATTTTAAATTTTTTTTTAGAAAATCGTATCGTTGCATTTAAAATCCACTTAAATATCTGAATTTGGCATGCATGAATGGGAATGCTTCAGCCTGCACGTATTGTTCATGAATTGAGGGATCATAAATTGAGAAATCAAATTTTCCTTGAGAGTTTGACATATAAGAGGTCATCATACTATAGGAATATCCTGTAAGTTGCAGAACTGAAAACTTCCTTGTTAGTCCAAAAACAGCTTTTATTGAAACCAAAGTCAGAAAATGACTCGATTTTGAAACGTGTTTATGACATCAGTAATGCGAAAGACCGCCTCTGCTGAAGAAGATAACGCCTACTTCTACATCATTGTGTCTTTGGCTCCGCCCACTGGCGAGTTAGTGAATAGTGACATGAGAAGGAGAGACAATTGATACAGGATCACTGGACTAAAAACTGGACACTGGACACTTGCCAAAACTCCCGTTATAATCAGTGACGCTGTTACACAGCACAGTGAATCTCTTACTGTATTAACATCATGTTTGCATTGTTAGTTATGGTGAAAGCATTTCGTGAGAGTGCAGAAATCACGTTGCAATGATCACTGCATTCACACGATCAGACTGTCACCTGCTCAATGCTAATCGCTGCAACCTTTCATGTGATGGGAAAAGATCAATATATAATGCAATAATCAACACTTTTCACGATTCGTTAATCTCGACAGCTGTAATAGTAAAAACATAGTAAAATTATTCGAGAGGGTTCCACGTGTAATACTTATTTCATGTGCAAAGATGTTAGCCAATCACAGCAGTGGGAATTTACACTGAAGTCTCACAGCAGACACGCCCCTAAAACAGAGCGTTCAAATCAGAAGGATAAAATCAGGGTAGGAAATGGCCATTTATTTCTAAATTATGACAATTTTTTGATGTAAAAATCATATTAACATTATAAGTGCACCTCAGGAAACATTATAAAATAATAATAAAAAAAATGCAGTTCATCACCCCTTTAAGTCTTGTCCTTTTTACATGTTGCATTATATTAGGTTAAAACAGTGGCTTTTACTGTTGAGAGCTGGAGTCAATCTTTTTTGGACAAGCACAAAGACACGTACTGAGAAAATAAACTAGTTTTGTAGCCATCATTAGTTAGCCAAATAGCTGTGTATAAGAGAGGGATGCCAGAGTGTGTCTCATCCATGTAAAACTTAGGAATTCTATGCCGCAGAGGTCAGTGATTCGGTGTTTGGTCTCTGAAACTGTGGTAGAACAGTATTTTCAAACGGACCCAACAGATGACTTAAATATTCAAAATATGTGTCCAAAGTGCATTTGAGTTGAAGAAATATTGTGTCTCGTTTCATCAATAATAATCTGTTTATTATTTCTAAATCCGTGGTTATTATCTGGGACATTCCAAGGCATTTCTTCCCCCACACTTTCTAATTTTTGTAAATGTTGATAAAGTATATGATGATGAAGTAAAGGAAGCATTCAGTGTAATTCATGAATTTTATCCTGTTCCCCAGGCCTGTTCCCATCATAAAAGAATGGCCGGAAGAGATGGCTGGATGAGGAACGGCTTTTTGAAGGAGGGGGGAAAAGACTAGCAGTAATACTGAAACTCTATAATTGATGGTGTTTGATTTCCACTGTAATTAGCATTCCTTTGGATATTTGAATTTCCAACCTGGGCCTATCTTATATCCATGCTGCATTCCAAAAATGGCTGGCTGGCTTATAGGTCCTCTAAACTGCCCATGAATTGAGTTTTGGATTCTAGTGCATTTAGCGTAACAGGCACATTACTTTCACACTCAACACCGTATGACTTTCTCATATGACTATCACCGTATGACTGTGGAACACTTTAGCAAAATGTCCGAGCTGTTCTCTTCCATTAAAAAGAAAGTGGATGGGGACCAGGATAAAAATCTAAAAAAAAAAAAAAAAATTGTAATAATCTAAAGAAGCTTTTTCCACAATAATGAACCTTTTGTGAAATGGAAAGGCTCCATGCATGTTAAAGTTTATTCTTGGAACTATTAATGCCAATAAACAACCTTTATTTTTAAGAGTGTATTATATCACACTTCTCTCCTTCACATGGTATTTTGGCTTATTTGGCGAGAGGGAAAAAGACCATGTTTTTGTTTCATGGTGTTCAATAATATTCTATATGAAACATATTCTCCTTCAGTCGTCCAAGGACAAGCTTACATTCTTCCCTTTTCCTTCAGTCTTCAACTTCTCCGAGTATTTAGACGGCTTTCTCTATTCTTTTCCCAGGAGCGGCTAGATAAATATTTAGCGTGTGCCCAGTCCAAACTTGTGTCCTATCAAAAGCTTTTTTTGAGAATGTTCACAGGTGCTTGTCCAAGTTCACAGCTTAGGAAATGTTTTGTTTTGTGAGGTTGATCGATAGGCCAGGAAGCATAATGGACTGTAGCCAGGGAACCATTCTGAATTTGGCCATCAGAAATGGCCGCGTATAGTTTCAGGGTAAACTGATCTTCTTTTTCCTTTTGATCACAGCAATGAGAATAGATTGGTCTACATCAAATGGTATTTTTCTGTTGAGGAAATCTGCCACAAGGAAATAAAATGAACAAACCAGTATAGCAGAAAACTGAGCTCATTATCCTAGTTTTTTTTTTTTTTTGCTCTCACTTGCTTAGTTTGACTACTAACAACCATGACTATACATGCATCACAGAAGAATTCTGTCTTTTCCCCCCCGAAAGTCTTGAACATTTCCACTAGAGTGTCATTTCCACCACATCTCAAATGATGTATTGTGCTTTTTCATTCTGTGATGGAAATTACATTTTAGACTTTTTGGAATAAATCAGCTCCATTGGCTTTTTATATATACTATACAAACAATTAAATGGTATTAAATACAAACAATTAAATGGTATACTTTTTTGGCAAATTAAAATGAATCTTAATTAAAAATCACAATAAAAATGTCTATTCGCAAGTAAAATTTGCTCTTCACTGACATTAGTGTTTGTGAACATGTACACTAACTTTCGGGAAAAAAAAATTATTATAGGCAAAATTGTTTAAAAAAAATGCCTATGGAACAACCATCACTTTTGGGGGGAAAAAAAATGCTCTAAATTATAATTTTCACAAAATAATTATTGAAATGTTTTATTTCACTTTTTTTTTTTTTTTTTTTAGGCCAATTTAAACATTTTAAAATTTATCTAAATATGTTCAAATGGATCTGTGGATTTTTGTGGGTTGGATTTTGTGTAAAATCTAAACTTGAAAACGGTAGTGTTTTCCAGTAGTTTCCAAAGATTCAAATAGATATTCAACCCCTGGCACATAAGTGTCCAAAGTTGAAGAAAAGCCCACTTTAGAAACACCCTACATGCAGAAATTGCTTGTACAAGTATTTGAGGTCTTTTATCGTGTACTCATACCCAACTCTCTGTACCAAGTGAGCTATCAAGTAAGTTTACTACATACATACAAAAGCTTGAGCTGGTTATATAATGCAAACATCAAAATGTTTTCATTTACACATTATGCACTAATTACACATCATACATTAATCGAAAATCTGCCTCTATAATCATAATTTGTATGAAAAGGAAATGTTATTTGTTAATTTCAGTTGCAAACTGCAGTGAATTGCATCATGTATAGGTTTGTTTTTGTAATTTTGTAAATTGTAAATTTGTTGGTAGAGGCACATTTTTCCAATGAGCCTATGTTGAAAATGAAGGTGGTTGAACACTAAATCTGCATTTTGTGAAATTGCTCTCAGTTCTCCAGAGCTTTCATGCAGCCACATTAAAGCATCCTCATCTAGATGCGTTCCAGTGCAGTCATCCTAACAACATCTGGTGTAGAGGAAATCTATCCCCAATATTACAAGTAATGCTGTAAATTTCTCTCAAAAGGGCTTCTCTTGTCTATGCAAGTGATGAGGCTAAGCTGAACCTTATGTTTATTCAGGACATTCAGGAAAAACCCATATACTAAAACACCAGCTGCCTTTCACCGTTTTATTTTTTAGCAGGCCTGAACAGTCCCAAAACCATGCTACCTCAACCATGCCATAATACTTTCCCCTTTCCCATTTTCAAAAACATTTATCCCTCTCTCTGGAGTTTATATGACTTGAAACTATTGCAAAAATGTGTCTGTCTGTTTCCTTTTTAGGACTTGTGAGACATAATCCCCTTCTGTCTTTTTCATTCTTCACTAATGCAGTGGGCACTAGGGCACATGTCTGGACTCCTGTACGTAAAAAAGTCAAATAAATCAGGTTGGGATACACCATGCTACACCAACTGTTAAGAGTGCCTATGACAAGTTTGTAATAGTTGGCATTGTCGAGAGTGGAGACCCCCAGAGTCTATACGCACAATAAAATAAGGTTCCAGATTCCCAGTCTGGCATATTTCCCTTTGCAAACACCTCATGTTCCCCCTCTGCAGACCCTCATGATGTATTGACTGCTGTGCAGTCCATGCTCCTTTCTCCAAACTTAAGGGTGGTAGGTTGAAATACAGGAGAAGACCTTTTAATTTCTATTATTTGGCATAGTAAGATCATTTATTAGAAGTTGCTTTGTTCTAAATTATACTATTTGGAAGCCATGCCAAACTGTTATATAGTGGGAAACTTGTTGCCTTTTTCAAGCTCTGCTTTTTTTTCTGAGAATTATGGTGGAAGAAAATTGAATTTCTGTAGCTCAAATAGTAGAGACAAGGTCATGGGTTCGATTCCCAGGGAATGCATGAACTGATGAAATATATACCTTGAATGCATTGTAAGTCGCTTTGGATAAGCACGTCTACCAAATGCAAATATTCATGTAGATATTGATCATAAGTAGTTAGGCCTGTCGCGATATTCGATATATCGACTTATCGCACGATATATGGACATGACCTCGTTAATTTTTGGTGACGCGATATATTGCCCATTATGTTTGCACAAAAATAAATGTCACCGACATTTTGCCGATCGTGCTGCCTCTGTCATCTCGTCAGCTCTCCGAGGCGAAAGCGGGGCTCAGCTCCTTCTTACACAGAGCTGACATCGACAGGCGGAAAAATGCGTCATTCGAGTCGTTACAGTGTTTTCCTGACAACTACAGACAGTTTGGAGGAATAAGTGCAAATGCACTTGTTTTCCGCAATCTACTGGTGCAAATATAAACATGACAGCGCGAAATGGTGCACGCTCATAGCTAGTTTCACACAGGACGCGGCAGTCGCGAGTGTCTAGTTCGTTTTCATAGAGAACGCGTTTTTCCATTCCACTGCGCCGTTTTTTCATGGAAGCGTGTTTGTTTGACTGTTGCACTCCCGTCTTTCGCAGCATCTCATGCATGATGCGGCGCTAAAACGCGGCGCTCAAGTTAAAAGAAGTTTTTCAAACACGCCTCTAGAAAAACAGATACCTCAACAGGCCATGCCTGACTGCTAGATCTATGTCTTTGTTCATATGGACATCTGACAATAGCGTGCACCCTTACTTTACTGAGAAAATAAGATCAGGGAAAAACCTGTAGATGGAAAATCTCCATATAAGTGCCTTTTGTGCATTTGCAAGTGTTTTTTTTCTACTTGTTATCTTGCAGTTTTTGTTAGCAAAGGTTTATTTATTATTTATTCAACATTATTATTTTTTTTGACGCTTCAATTCCAGTATCTAAATATTCTTAAGAGTTAAGTTCATTGTCATTTGAAAGTGTGTAGGCCTACTTGCGTTATTATGCTGTTATATTATGATTATATATTCAGTGGCATAAAATGGTCTTAAAATGACAATAATATCGCATATCACAATTATTTCTGGGGCAATATATCGCACAACAAAAAGTAGTTATCGTGACAGGCCTATAAGTAGTAGTAATTGTGAATGTTGATGGTGCAGTTTAGTTAGTATGCATTTTTGTGTACTGTTGATGAAGATCAGTGATAAAGCTTTCTAGCAAATACTACTCATTTAACTGGTTTATGAGCCAACATGTCTGCATGACAAAACTTTCTCATCATTCTCTGTGGCTGTCTGAGAATGATAAAATATCCATAAAAGCATCAATTACACACATTATATCCACCTTTTGCTCTGCATTAGTGCTAAAAGGCTTCCTGTGTGTTTTTTTTGTGTTTTTTTAAGACAAATATATTTTTATTAGTCTCCATTTTATTGCCTTGAAGACACATCATTTTGTAATTATGATTAATGATCGACCGATTTGTCGGAAGCGGTACTTTTATTTTATTATCTAATAAACATTTCATTTCACAATCCTTGCAGACTTTGTTGAATCCAGCTGTGAGGTTTTCTGAAGTGTGCATTTGTAGCCTGCATAAAAACGTGTATTCTGTGCATGACGGTCAGTCCGTGCGAATTGAACGAGGACAGGAGTTCAGCTTCACTAAAGATACACAATCGACAAACTTTAAACTCTTGATTCCAAACTATGCTGTGCTTTATCCGATTGCCCACTGTCATATTCATGTCATTTTCACTGTGTGCTGTATGTAAAATTGGCGTTTCCTTGTCTTTATTTGAAAAAATAGTGTGCACATTACTGAGTACCCTGTTTGTTACAGTGTTTACTTCCTTCCTATTTCTTTATTTGTGAAAATACTGTAATAGGATTACATAATTAAGTTGCCATCTAAAGTATGTCTGTTTTACAGATTTATTTATTTTTAAATTCATTTTTACATAATTTATTTCTAATTTATTAAATATTAAGTAAAATTAATTATATATCTGCTTTATATCAGCCTTCGGCCACCCTGCTCTCTGATATTGGCTTGAATGCAACATTAGACATGCTTGTGATATTAGCAAGAAATGTACACATAAGTGCTTAGAAATCCCACATTATATTACCCCAGTTCACCCTATATCTCTTTACTTTTTCCCATCTAGAAACTTGTAAACTTGTGAGTGACCTCTATATGAGACATAATGAACTATTTTAAACTGATGGCATGCACGGTAACACAAACTATAGTCAACACTTTTTAAAAACAAACAGTAGCTTTGCGTGTGTGTATTTTAACAGGTGATACTGATAGGTATATGTGTTTTATGAGACCCTCATTCCTGCTCATTCTTAGAAAACAAACCAGAGCTCATCCTTGAGGCAAAGGTCATTGAGAGTTCAAATCAACCGAGCGCCAAGAATCTTTCTCTTAGTTAGAACTATTAGGACTATTGTCCTGTCACCACCTTAATTTTTAATATTGCTATTCATGACGTTCATGACAACTGGTTTGTTTGTGCATGCAGTAATTGCATTGTTTCCTAAAACCTTTTCTAATGAAATGTCATTCAGTACTTTGGCAGTGTTTTGAAACAACAGCAAACAATATTATAAACTATCTTGACTCTGCATTTGGCTCTGCATCACACTGACAAGCATGACGATGCTTTATAATTACATGTAATATACTGTTTATTTTAGCATTAATCTCTACTTACAGAACCCTGAAAACATTCTGGAATTTTAACTGTGGTTTTAGAATTCCACATTCTCTCCGCTGTGACTGGGCTGAACTTGAAATGTGGTTTTTAGCTGGTGTCTAAAAGGTGTTTAATAAAAGTTTTTTTTAATCGGTCAAACTATCACAGAATGTAAAAATAAAGTACACAATTAACATCTAGTTGTTAAAACTGGCAATGATCAAATTGATTCAACTGACTCAGACATTCTAAGTTTTTATTTTATTTTAATGCACCAGTGTCCTGACTCTATAGAGCTGGGGGACATGATGATGGAAAAAATATGAAATGGGGAAAATACTATATTTCAATGCTTTTGCAAACGAACACAAAGTTTCTCAGAGGAACGCAAAAGTTTTGCAACTGACCATAAGAGTAGTGTTGGGTATCAAGAACCGGTTCCAAATTTCCAAGAGCCATGGATTTTAAACCATTCAAGTGCAAGAAGACATGAAAGAAAGCTCAATTCGGCACTCACGCACTGTTTTCTGTTCTGTGCGCACATCCAAAACACATGCACCCGCCTCTCATAAAGTGCGCAGATACTGAATTGAGTTCTCTTTCGCATCTTCTCGCGCTTGAATGGACAAATACACACAAAATTATGTCAAAATATCCTCGTAAACATGGTCGGTTGTGTCTTGAGAAATAAAATGCGTGTGTAACAGTATTAGGGCTGGGACTATAAATCAGTTCTCGATTTTGCAATACAATGATTCTGGATTGATTCTGATATTTTCCGAATGTATCGCGATTCTCTCTCAAATCGATTCTGAGCTTAGTTTTTAACAGCAGTTGGCGCTCTAGGCTAGTTTTTAACCGTACACTCAAATGCTCACGAAGAAGAGTGCTGAAGAGTGCTTGTGTAGTCAGCTGAGTCATGTAAGTGGTTAAATATACTTGCACCTTGACTCAGAATGATTTTATGATGCGAGATTAATGTAAACACAGCCCACTGCGAACACCCTTGTAATTCGCTTCAACCTTTTCAAACTTTATGAATGATTATTTTAGGTTTAAGTGGTGTGTGTAAGGAATTGGAAGAAAGCAAAGTACAGCTGTTTCTAAAGCACGTAGTGCCATCTGCTGTTAAAAACTAAAATCAGAATCGATTTGAGAAAGAATCACAATACATTCGGAAAATATCAGAATCGATCCAGATTCATTGAATCGAGAATCGATTTATTGTCCCAGCCCTAAACAGTATATTGGATTCATGCATTCCGTCTTAAAGTGACAGCAGCCTAAAGAACCTGTTGCCGTCTGTGTTCTTAATGTTAAGGCAAGCTCACACTACACGACTTTTGGCTGGATTTTGCTTTTGCAGACAGATTTCCAAAGTCTATGACAAAACCCCCGGATCACGGGCAAATCGGTGCTCGTTGCGGTCGCCGATGCTCGTTAAGTATGAGCCGGTCAGCGACGTGATCTGAGCCTTCTCGAGCAGTCAAAGACGCTGCGATATTTTCAAACCTGTTTGATATTCTCGCCACGTAATCTTGTAGTGTGTGCAATGCAAAGACAAGGTGGAACTAATCCAGCCAATCACAGTGCAGATGGTATAAACTGAAAAATGTTGAAATCACTTGAGTGAATTTCTCATGTGAATTTGAGTTATTTGGTCGGGACTGCCTCTTGACCAAATGTCTTGTAGTTTGTGCACCTCGTCAGCGTTGTGTTGTGTAGTGCTATGGCAAGATGATGACCGATGAAAATTATTATTATTATTTTTTTTTCTGATTTTTTTTCCATCACCATGTCCCCTTAGGGGCTC
Source organism: Mylopharyngodon piceus (assembly GCA_039654765.1). Lineage (NCBI taxonomy): Eukaryota > Metazoa > Chordata > Actinopteri > Cypriniformes > Xenocyprididae > Mylopharyngodon > Mylopharyngodon piceus. The sequence goes on along the minus strand of CM077448.1, from coordinate 10,024,521 downwards.
TGTATTTACACCACTAATACTGTACACTATGTCTAGTAACATAGATTATTATATAACAATGCATAGTACAATATATGTCATATATAGTATTTCATGTTTATAGTAACTTCATATAGTAACTTCATGTTTGAGTTTGCCCTTTTTCCTTTATTATTAACAGAAACATGATAGTGTAGGAAACAATGAGAAGACCTAGGAGGGAGGAATTCAAAGTTGGTTCTCCACTCAGGAAAAAAAAACAAAAAAAAAAAACATAGATTATACATTTTGACCTAATACAACCTGGTGATTTCAGCCAAAGTGCAAGATTCTCTGATATGACTCTCATATGCTCCATATGTGGTTTGTTCTCTGGCAAGTTGGCTGTGATTTCTTCCATGGTGTAAAAGACTAATACACTGCCATACCACATTAAAGGTTTGAGTCTGAAACCAAAACCTTTTAGTATAAATTAAGATGCCAAATGTCATTCAGTGTGCCTTTGATCAGCCATTTTGATTGTTTTCCACTCCTTTACCTCACAAATTCCTGTTGTTCGAGTGCCATCAGTTTCTTCTTTAATATTACAGAGAACACCGACTCTTATCCCAGTAGCACACAGGCACAACAACACACATTTGGATTTTAGTTCTTCAGTTTTTCTCATGACTAGAAAGATCTCATCTCATCTCCCTTTCCTACCCCTTTTATGCACATGGAATAAGTCTAAAGAGAAAACTGTTACAAAAAACGTGACAGGTTTTTGACAATGACCAATTTGTCAATCATCTTCATAATGCATAAAGGAATAGTTCACCCAAAAAAGAAAATTCTCATCATTTACTCACCCTTATGTCATTCCAAATCTGTATGAAAAGATATTTCGAAGAATCTTTCAGTATGTGTTTTTGTCCAATGAAAGTCAATGAGGTCCAAAATTTAAAAAAATGAGATTTGTGTGAACATTTTTGGGTGAACTATAGCTTTAAATTAATAATAGTCTTAAAGTTATTTTTTTTAAATATTGTCCTCATAAGAATTTCCCACTAACACACCAACATTCCATTTCCATGCATATGTGAACGTCTCTGGCAAAGCACACCTCTGTTTGTCTGTGTCTTTGCGTGTGTGTGTGTGTGTGTGTGTGTGTGTATGTGTGTGTGTGGGGGGGGGGTCCAACCAGACCAAAACATGTGGACACAGTTAGAGGTGGATTATTTTCAATTGTTGAATGATCAAAAATATCTCAGAATGTAGCTCACCACCCTCTTCAGACACAAATGGATTCTAATGGCATTCCCTGGATTTTTGGGAAGCGGGGCCTATGTTTCCGTATTTCACGGATCTCAATGGTGTGACAAACGCAATCTTCACTGGAATTCCTGGCAGGGAGATCAGAGGATGTGATTTATTGGGATGTACTTTCTGTATCATCAGGGGGGTGGGAGAAGCAGCAGAGGCAGCCCCCTTTGATGAAGCGTGCGGGGAGTGGGGGTCTGGAGCTCTCCTTAGCCTTGATTCAGCAAAGTTGATCTCTCTGGGGTTTGGACAGGCTGAAGCACGTGCCCCATGTCACAGAGGTTAATATATTACCCTTAAGCGCTAAATGCTCTGTTTAACATTAGCATTGTGTTACTGTTAACCTCTCCTGTGTTCTTCTGTGGTACACCAGAGAAAATGTAGTATACATTGTTGCTGGAAGCCTCTTTCATCCCTTCAAAAATACTTGCTGTTGTTTAAAGGCTTTATTTTGTTCTTGATTTAGCATTAATTCCTTCATGGTTTCCTCTCCAGTTCAAGCTTCCATTGAATTCTTAGAGCCAACTCAATTTCAACTACAAACCTTTGTCCAAGAACACACAGCCAGTTTTTCCTTTTCTTACAATTTTTTTTTTTTTTTTTATTCATCTGATGTCTTATGTGTGCTTTGTCAAAAAACAATTTGCAACAGCCACCACAATGACTGAAATGAAGACTCTAAATGTAATATTTTCAATTGATTTTTCTTTTGTTCTCTATGGAAGGCTGTTTTGCCAGTTTCTGCTGCATAACACACGAGAATGAACCTCATTGGTTACGCAGCACATTTGAGCTTCTGGAAGAGGTTTGATCTTGTGCGTCATTCAGGTTCAGTTGAGCTTCTGTGTATGTTCACTGATCAATGTTTATATGTGAGTAAAAGCCTAAATTAAATCTGTTCATCATATAAAGAGACTATGTCTCTTCAGAAAATTTCGACTAACCCGCTCAATTCATATGGATTAGTTTTATGATCTCTTTATGAACTTTATGAAGCGTCAAAGTTCCAGTTGTGAGGGCAGTCTATTGAGGGACAGAATGCTTTCATATTTCATCAAAAAGATCTTCATTTGTGTTCCAAAGATGAACAAAAGTCTTACGGGTTTGGAATGACATGAGGGAGAGTGATTAATGACAAAATTTTCAAAACAAAACAAGACAAAACCCTTTAACACACTTGTCAACTTGGATAATTTAGAGATTTCATCTGGATGTAACAGTGAAAACTAATTCCATGTTTTCTAATAATATTACCAAGGGGCAGCATGTATATTGAAAATAGCAGAGGGCCTAAAACAGACCCTTGCGACACTCCATAATTTTCTAACGTTTACTTAGATAATTCCTCGTTTAAATAAACAAAATGGTAATGGTCAGATAGGTACGATCTAAACCACCTTAATGCCTGTCCCTGAATACCAGTGTACTTTCGTAATCGATCTAAGAGGATGATCGATCTATGTCATGATCTATAGTATCAAACGTAGCACTAAGATAAAGTAAAACTAGTATTGAGATGCTGCCTTGGTCAGATGCTAGAAGTAAGTCATGTGTAATTTTATTGAGCACAGTTTCTGTGCTATGATAAGGCCTGAATCCTGACTGAAATTGTTCATTTTTTTTAAGAAGGAGCACAGTTGAGCAGACACAACTTTTTGTAGTATTTTAGAGAAATGGAGTCATGCTTTTTTTTTCTTGTTCAGGGAATGTTTTTGTGCAAATTTCTTGAAGATTTACTAATGTGACCACATGCGCTATAAGAAGGATGTGCAGTTGTTACCATAAATGTGAAGTGTGTCACTTCTTTTCCATTAGATGCACAGAATAGACTAGCAATCTCCCCATCTGCCATTGGTCAGTCAAACAGTTAGCCCTGCCCCAAAGTCACACCATTGGTTCAGCTAGTGTTATTCTGTCCAACCTAGTCTGGCCTCTCAAACAAACATTCCAATTCTGTTTAGTGCCGCCAGTGGTACAAAACACACTTCACCTTTTTGTTGGTGAAACCAACTATTCCTATTGCTCAGACAGTAGAGCATGGTGCTAGCAACACAAAGGTTATGGGTTTGAGTCCCAGAGAATGAATGAACTGACAAGATGTATATCTTGAATGCAATGTAAGTTGCTTTTGATAAAAGCATCTGCTGAAAGCACAAATGTAACCTAAAGTTAATTTAGATCAGTGGTTCCCAAACTGGGGTACGTGACGTGACAGAGGGGGTACGCGAACAAAATTCTGAGTTTTTTCGTTCATTTAATTCTTCCCCATCTTAAAATAACATTAAAACTGAGCATGTATTTCATGGCACAATGCCGAAAATACATGACATCCAATCAAAATACCACATCTTTTGCGGTCAAACTGACTAAATCCATTTCCATATAAGCAGCGTGCATATGGTTGCTTACAGGTTGCATGCAGAGTCTGCTGCAGATCGTGCTACATTACTGCCTGGCACAGACAGAGCATATAGAGATCAATTTAAGATTTAAACTCTTGATACAGAGAGTTCTTGTTTTTAATGTTGATAATATTATACGAGCAAGAATGTAAATCCAAATATCCACCAATGTGACATTGATTTTATAGAACAGTTCAACAAACAAACGGGTAATATTAAGTGATATTCTTCACAGTATTGTCAGTATTTACTCTATTTTGCAACGAAATAATAGTTCCAACAAAAGCCACAGCATAACTACAACACACAGCAGTGTTTCGTGAACGAATCTGTGGCTTAGAACGAATCATTCGTGAAAGTCATTGATTCGATGATTCATTCATAAATACAGCCACTTGCTTCCTTACTGAATGAAAGAATGACTCGGTGAGTCACGCATTAAGACTTACCGCCACCTACTGGCGGTTTTAGTATTTAAAAGAATCACTTTTTAAGTTTTTATCATCATTGCATATTTTACTATTGAACTTTTTTTGTTATTTAAAACATTATTAATGATGTAAAGGTATTTATAAAGATAATAAATGCACTGGAAAGTCAATTTAGGGGGCAAATATTGTCCCTTAATGGAAAAGGTGTAGTCTAAGTGGAAGAGAGGGGGTACGCAGAAGGATGGTAAATGCCTCAGGGGGTACTCCACTCTAAAAAGTTTGGGAACCACTGATTTAGATGATACCACATGAAGCACAATTTTTTAAAGTTTTCTGACAAAACCTTTTTTTAACACTTTACTAAACCAAAAAATTTTGAAGACCGCCTCATGTCTCTACGTGTGTATCTTACCAGGTTTATGAAATGGCAACATCAGAAGTAAACCATATTGTTTTAAGGGCCTCTCATGCACCCACTTTGGAACATTACTATGACCCTGCTGCTCCCGTTCAGAGAACGCTAATGAGAGAACCTTTAAGGCCAGCCATTGTGGGCTCTGAATTTGAGTCTGAACTCTTGCCATTCTCACCACAAAAGCCTGAGCCAAGTAATTCTGTGATTCATTTTTGGCAGTCCTGATACCGAAATTTTCCCTTCTTCTCCCATAGTCTCTTTCTTTTGATTTTGGTGTTCCTCTTCTTGTTTTACTAACGTGACCCCAGAGACCTAAAGTGTTTGCTATGCTCTGAGACACAGTGTAGAATCGAGTGTTCTGGAATGCTGGTTCGTGGAGATTTTGGGGTAGATCCATTAGGTTCTGAAGGATCAGATACTCTTCAGTATTTGCAATATTTGTTTTATGGTCATAATGTACAGAGCCCTGCACATGACGTGGGTGGGAACAAAACAAAACAAGATCATGGCCACGTTGTACTAATTGTTCCCTCATTTTATTCTAGTCAAATTGTGGCCACAATTTAACTAATTAAAATGAGGGAACAAATTAGTACAACATGGTCACAAATTAATAAGTTGTGGGAACGATTACTTAATTCATTTCCACGATATCTATTTTTCCTTCCACATGGCATATGTGGAGCTCCATAGTCAAGTCAAGTCAATTCAAGTCACCTTTATTTATATAGTGCTTTTTACAATGTAGATTGTGTCAAAGCAGCTTTACATTGATAACTGGTACATTATTTGGCTGCACAGCAGCTCTTAAAGAATAGTGTCAATGCAGGCAGATCAAAGCACTGTTGAATATCAGATGTCAAGTCAAATGTCAAGTGTCCCCAACTAAGCAAGCCAAAGGCGACAGCGGCAAGGAACCCAAACTCCATCAGGTGAGTTATGGTAATGGTTGGTTCCATAGTAATGCAGTGATTTTTTTTGTTGTATCATGTTTATTGAATTTTATTTGGACTACAATGGTGTTCATTCACTCTTTAGCTTCTACTCTTTAGATTTGAAAAAAATCATATTCTTTATAGATTTTTTTTATTATAAAACATTATTAGTGTATTGTTAATATCTTGCAGTGTTACTTTTCCTCATCAACAGTATTTTTTATTGTTATCGCTGACAAGGTAAAAAAAATCCTTTGCTGAAATTTTCATTATTGATTTCGTTGACCAAATAAACACTGGATGAGAGGCAGCCATTGCCAGGATGAGATAACCAGCACTGAGAAAAGGACATAGCAACATGAATGGGTGTCCAGTTCAAAAGAAGGGGATCCATCTGTGTAAACAACACCTCGTTGAGGGCAGTCATTAATTAACCTCAGTCATTTGCCACGGATTTATCTGATCCTCCTCCCTCCATCTGACTCCAGCTGACTGGAGGCATTCAGTGTGGTAAAAACCGCATGGACGGATGCCCTGTCTGCAGAGGGCCCTAGACCAAGTTGACCATAAATCTCTCTGACGCCCACTTACAGCGCAGACTTCTCGCCACAACCACCAGCCGCCCCCGCCCGTGTCTGCGAAGAGAAAGAGAGGGCCAATGTGGTTACAATTTATTATTTCATCAACATACTGTCAAACAAGAGCTTGCGCCTTTTTATCCATTCCCTGTAAAGTTTGAGAAAAAGGGGTTCATCTTTTTTCTGCCTTCAAGAATGTCAGCAATGCTTCCCAAGAATCCCATATTGTTGACTTTGGTGTAGGATGAAAGGGCCAGCTTCTCTGTTCCCTCTGTAGATCTTAAATGCGATTAGATGGCCTCGACATGATCAGATGCACAGAGGCTAGAACAGATTATGTGCTTCTATGCTTCTGTTATTTTGAGGGCATGGTTTGCAAATAAGGAAAGAGAAAATGTAGAGTGAGGTATACGCTTTATGCCCAAGGGTAGCAAAAGTTCACCCCTGAATTGGACGTCCCTTCGTTGATCAAATCTTTACACACATGAGATCCATGCTGTCTCAGGCTCTGTCCACACAAACAGGGGTATTTTGAAAACCGCAGGTTTTTCTATGCGGTTTGGCTGTTCGTCCACACGCAAACGCAGTATCCGGTCACGAAAACAAACTTTTTTGAAAACTCCTGCCAGGGTGAACATTTTTAGAAACTCCGGTTGCAGTGTTGTCGTGTAGATGATGAAACCAGAGATTTTGGCTTGTGACGTCGGAACCGGAACCAGTAATAACCTTTTTTTCCTGGCTTCTGATTGGCCATCATGGCTTTACGGTTAGGGTTATATCGCCACCTGTTGGTTTGGCATGCTTTTGACAGCTCTTCATAGCGTGTTTTTGCGTTTTCATGTGGATGCAATTTTTTTTAAATTGAGGAAAAAATCAGTTTTTAAAAATACCTGTGTACGTGTAGTTTCTTCTTTCAAGGTTTAGTTTCTTACTACTTTTAAAACTAAGTCACAAATATCTGTTTTGTTCTCCTATAAATATTTTAAAGGCATGGCTCTCCTGAAATGAAAATTCGGTCATCATTTACTCACCGTTGTGTCGTTCCAAATCTGTTTGACTTTCTTAATCATGACCAGAAAACAGTGGGTCGATGTCCGAAATCAGTAGGCTGTGGTTTTGTGAACCACGAGTAATTGCAAAGATTTGTCTCAACAGAACGAATCAGTCATAAATCAAACATTATTACTTTTTTGATTACCTTTTATAGTGCTTTTTTTAGTCCGTTAGTTCATTCATTTAAATTCGGCATGAAACGGAAGTTGTGATAGTCTTTTCTTGCCTATTGTGAATATATCAAAGTGAAACGGCTTCTTGAGCAAGAAAAAATATAGGGCGGGACTTTTTGTCCATCGGGAATTGATTGGATTGTTGTGTTTTGATATTGCTGCAATCTCATGTGAGGTTGTCACAGGGTTTCCCGCTCTCGCGCCAGTAAACGTCATCAGAGAAGAAAAGAGATGTCGCAGGGAAGTTATTTTGATTAAAGTGCCCCATTATGCCTTTTTTAAGGTTCCTAATATTATTTTGGGAGTCTCCTACAACAGGTTTAAATGCATGCAAGGTCAAAAAACGCGTTCATTTTCTCATAATATACATTTAATTTCACCTGAGTTTTCAAACTTTTGAAGACGACTCATTTGAAGCAGTTCAGAGAATCAGTCTCTCCTTTCCGTGAGCCTACACTGCTCTGATTGGTCAGATGGCCCAATCCTTTGTGATTGGTTTAATGCGCGCACCGTTCGCCCATTGCCATAACTGAATGACAGCTATCAATTCGCAAGACATTTTGTATACAATGTATGGACAGAAAAGATAGCATCGATTTTACCGTATCAATTCGAGCCCGAGTCCGACGATGAAACGTCTGAAGTAGTCGATCAACCAGAAACTGATTCGCAATTACGACTGGAGCAGGATTGCACAGGACAAGAAAATTGTTAGACTACACGTTGCTTCCCGACCAATTATCACAAAGGCAGAAGTTTTGTTGCCATCGCTCCTTGAACCTTTCCTCCATTGTATAATTCTACCTAGCAGCACCAATACCATTGTCTTGCTTTCGTTTCACCATGTTTGAAACCTGTGTACGGAAGAGCTTCTGTCTTCCTATTGGTCAATGTCGCGGAACTCGTTGTGGAGGACAGCAAACAATTAAACATGCTAGTCTTTCTTTCGGGACATTGTGAAGGGTCACAGACATGGGGTCGGTTGTCGTCCACTATGACACACTATAGGAGATAAAACGATCGATTCTTGTGTCCTGACGCCTATTGTTGTTTAAGAATCACCAAGACACCCTACGTCAAATATCGGGCTGACATCATGTAGTCTGAACCCAGCATAAAAATAACAATGTCATGTGAAGTGACATGAGGGTAAATAATGACAGAATTTTCATTGTGGGGCAACTATTCCCTTAATTAATTTTCCTTAATTTTCTAAGGAAATTTAATTTTCTAGGGATGTTTCAAACAAATTTTCCATGAGAAGTACACCTCCAATACAAATAGGAACACTGACTGCCTGCCTTTTGCCAATATTAACATGCAAAATGAGCAGGAGAAATTCAAAGGCACTATTGTTTCATGCTCCATCTTTCTTCTTTTTTCTCTCTCTTGCAGTAACGAACTTTTTCTTTTAGAAAAACACAACAGCAGAGTCCGAGGCATGTGGAGATGCTACCTTTTCTCCAAGCAAGTGAGGCCCACCCAGAATGCTTTGACATGGAAGCTTCTGCCACCATTAATGGAGACAGATATGTTACATTCTGAAGTATTTAGCTCAACCCACCTGCTCTCACTAAGAAAATAAAGCTTGGGAGAATTTCCTTCTCTGGATAAATGGGCCATTGAAGTCTTGATGTATTATTTGTGTTTAAAAAAGAAAAAAAGAATACATTTTCACCATTTGATTCTACTGTAAATTAATAGTGGTGGGCTGTTGGAATAGCATCCTCCCTTATGTTGCTAAAACCATTTATTATCAGAGGTCTGATCTGGTTGGCTTTCAGCTGTTATTCTAACACTCTATCTCTGCTAGTATCAGCAGTGTTCAGCTTTGAATGTGCACCATTAGGCATGAGTATCTTGGTAATTTAGTAATAAAATTACATTATAAGCGATTCTTACTGAGAGAACTGAAAACGGACCTCACAGTGGTTCACAAGTTATGTGAAGATTTTATGATTAAACCATTTTTTCTCTTCCTAATGCGCTCTGATATTTGGCTCACGTGCAAATGTGGTCTGAGCAAGGCAAAGTACAGATTCTCATTATTAACATTATTCTCTCAGATCCTTATTTTGAATGAGTTAATTAAATTTCTTGCTGTGAATACCAAGCGTCCCTCTACGTTTTAATTGGTGAGTCATTTCTACCAGGTGGGGGTTCAGGTTTAGCCATTGGAAAACCGGATAAGGGATGTTTCATTAGAGGCCTATAGCGATGGATCAAACCAAAGTGGGTACAAGCTAAAGGGGTGTATCAATATGGCCATTGTTGCAGAGGGCGTAGCAGCTCCGAATGGAGTCTGTGACCCTAGTGCTGGATTTCACACCCCCTCCAGAGCGTTCACACACAGTCTGGCGTCTTAGCAACTGTACCATGAGATTGAGAGCATGTCAAATAGCTCTTATCAGCTGAGAATCAGAGACAAATAAGATCTCTTGCTGCTTCTGCAGTGGTTTCATTAACATTTGTTTGACTTTGCTGGAATCTGCCTCTGCCTCAAATTTTCATTTTTCTGCTTGTTGATTCTGAGGTCTACCGTTGGAAGCACATTTAAGTAATCATCATGGGTTTTGCTCATTTGTTTGGATTTTAAATGTGATCTATATTTTCATATTCATAAGATTGATAAAGGATAATCCTAAATTAAATGTCTATTTGCATTGGCTATGTGAGGAAAAATCTGAAATCTTGTATGCTATAAAATGTAAGATGAGTCGTCATACAAGATAAAGAGGATCCTGCTTTGAGATTTAATGTTCAAGCATTCGTGTTGGTTTTTGTTAGAGAATAATTTGTCAGAGAATAACCATGACATATAGTAAAGAAGTGAACAAAAGAACCATACAAGCCACCACAAAGACTAGTATTTACATAGGGAGTGTAATTGGCTACATCAGTGTCTTAATTCACTCATTGGTTCTCAAAATTGAGATGTGGTTTTCACCTATGAATGAACAAGCGAAGGACGTTTCACCCCATATTTGACAATGTTGTACATATTTAGACGGTTTTGAAAGACAGGCAGACAGAAAGTCAGGCAGCTTTGTCTGCCAAAAGGCCTTGGGTCCACGTTTATAGTTATTTTCATTTTGCAACAGAAATATACAGCTTGAATGTCTGCTAATGTTTGCAGTTCTTCTGGAAAATCGTCCATCCTTATTTTCCGTGTGCTTACATTCCTTAATTTACAGCTTCACAATGAGGAATCACACATCATTGCTGTCTCACTCACTTTATGTGTCAGTCCATGCAAATAAGCACATGTTGAATTAAATACTTTCTATTTATTTATAGGCTGCAGAGGTAAAATTAGCTTGCAAAAAAAGCGCATTAAAAGGATAGTTCACCAGAAAATAGGAAAATTTTGTCATCATTTAGTCACCCTCATGTTGTTCCAAAACTGTATAACATTCTTTCTTCAGTGAAACATAAAATAGGATTTTGAGAAATGTCTTGGTTTTTTGGTTTTTTTGTCCATACAATGGAAGTCAATCCACAGTTGACTGGTTACCAACATTCTTCAAAATAAAATATCATCTTTTTTTGTGTTCCACAGAAGCAAGAAAGTCATACAAGTTTAGAACGACATGTTGGTGAGTAAGATGACAGCATTTTCATTTTTTTAGTGAACTATTGATTTAACAGTTTGGTTTTAATTTGTACCGTTTGGTTTTAATTTGTACTTTTGTCAAGCGGTGAATTGTTATTTCTTTCGCAACTAGCTACATCAATCTGTGTTAAGATGTGTTAGGCTTAATTATAATGGGCCAACAAAATGGTATAATCGGTTCACTACTCAGAATTATTAGGACAGAACACTCATATCGATGATTCATTAATGGCGTTGAGTCTGCATTTGAGTCAAGTTTTTTTGTGATTTATTCAAACGTGTCCAAATAGTTATCCTCATCCCAGAGATCTTCACCGAATTGGTTTGCGACGCAGTTTGATCATTCGGGCAGTTTACTCACTCAGGCACGGAATAACAGTTTCTTTCAGTAAAACAACAGGATTCTTCATAACTTCAGAACAAAACAGCACTGAATGGATATTTAGGTGCAGTCAAATGAAACTCAACCTGTAAATGCATCCTATAATTTGGCAGCGATGAAGATGATCACCTGCACATGCATTTTCTGAAGGCCAAAAAACATTTTCCAAACAAAAGAATCATATTAGTACACAAACACTTAAAGTAGCATGACAGTATGGCTTAACATTAAATGTAAGCTACTATGGTAGTACCATTATTCTTTGATTTGAGTACCAGATAAATATGAAGTGTATAATTAAATATCAAGGTATTATATCAAAGTACCGTGGTATCTGATACCATTACTGTACCATGATACGGCATAGCAGGCTACTTTTTGAAGGTTTTGAAACTGTCTCATGTTGTGAAATCTGTGAAATTCACTTACTAATACTAATACTAATGGGTAACTAGATGTGAAATATTTGGACTATATTTAACAGTAATTTCACATACATTAAAGGATGAAATGATGAATATTAAGATTATTGATTCTTTTGAACAATATATTGAATAGAGAAGATTAATTAGTTAGCCCTGTGTTAAATGGATTGAGGTTTTTACAGAAGATATGCTGGAATGGACAGATGCATTCTCTCTCTCTCTTCTTGTTTAAGAGGATAAGAAATTGCTTTTGAGGAAGATTAGAGTTGGCTTACCTTTTGCTTGCATGCATGCCTACCTCAGTAATTACAGCTAATGGGTCTGTCAATCAAGACAAGGACTGTTAATATAAAAGCTTGGTTATTGTACAGTTTCTCTATTTATTTAATTTATTTATTTTACCAACCAGTTCTTGGCAGTTTTCATATACCCAATTCTGTTCAACTGAGTTTATATAGCACTTTTCACAATACATATTGCTCCACAGCAGCCTTAAGTCAAGCCAAAGGCAACAGTTACAAGGGAAAAATCTCTGGTTTACTAGGATCAGGAAGAAACTTTGAAAGGAACGAAATTTCAAATGAGCTTACACATATTTAACCAATTGTTTAAAGGCCAGATACATAGCCTACTTACTATAGAATATTTACAATAATAGAAAATGATTATTATTAAATAAATATAATATTTGCTGGTATAGAGTCCACCCTGAACAACTGGATGTTTGTCGGACGTATGAAGTGTAAAAGATACTAGGGTTATAGAAGACAATATAGAGCTTTATTTTTGAGGAATGGTGTTTTATAATAGATTTGAAACCCAACAGGTGGCCAGGTGATGAAATGGGCTTGACATACTCAGATTTTCCAAAGTTGGTAAGAACAATGCTTCTGTATTTTAAACCAACTGAAGCTTGGTTATGGAAAGTGTAGGGCATCTAGCCAATAACGTATTATAATAATCTATCTCTTTAAATTCCCTTTCTATTGGTCTCTGTCTCTTTGATGCGCATTGTGCGCAGTGGCACTTGTTCAGTAAAGTGTAGCAACACCAAAAACTTTTATTCTTTTTTACACAAATTATGATGATAGGAGCAGATTATTGATTTAATAGACTTATTTTCTCGTAGTGTCTCTTGCACAATACTATGCTAAGACCTCTATTCACTTTTACCATATAGTGAATGATTTGTAAACCTAATATTTTTTTTCATTTGCATCACATAACCTGTTCCATATGTATGATTTTTTTTTTTTTCTAATGTAATAAACCTGCTCAGTAGCTCACCTAGTACACTTGTGATGTGGAGATCTTGGGTACGAGTCTTGTGAAACATGAGTAACGATAAAAGAGCTCAAAGACTTGTAGAAGAAATCCTAAAACTAAATTGTTGCTTCAGCAAATGTGTTTTATCTCACGCTTGCTTTTGTTAACACTATTGATTAGGTTTAGGGTCAGGTTTAGTTTAGGTGGTACATTATTTTCAAACGCCATTCACCAGACATTTCATTTTCGCACTACCATGATAATGTAATAAAACGTTGCCAGATTTACGTTCATCTTTTTCGGATAAATCTGAATGCTTTTAGCATCACTCACTGGACATTTTACTGATAAAAGTGTCATGAAACGTGCAAGAAGCAGCGAAAAGTCATTTTGCAGAAATGTTGCCACTGGCACGCATTTCAGATGAGCCTGGGTTGCTAAAGTGACATGACTGACGGAGGTGTAATGAAATTCGTTGTCCGTTATTTTCATTGTCAATTAATTTTATCGAGTTGTTGCAGCCATATTAAGAACGTGGTAGGCCTATCAGTCCTTTCAGTTCTAGGGAGCTCCTATTGCTGGAAAATATGTAATTGCGGTTGTAGAACAGAACAAGAAAATGTGAACAGAGAAAGAAATGCCCTCTGAATGTGAAGGGTAATTTTTAGCAGCCCTGTATATTTTCACAAAGCCAACTAACTCATGTAACATATCGCTGTGCTGCGGCTATGAGCGCATGAACATTTTTCAACTGAACATTAGCAGGCCAAAGTACACAAGACAATTACGCTGCGTTCAGTCTCTTTAGCTGTATACACAGAAAGCAAGAGGTTGAACATTTTCCACCCTTTAGAACACTCCCATCCTCCCGGTGTCAGCTGAAAAGCAAAATCATCTGTCCTTTTTTCCTGTAAAAAAAAAAAAAAAAGTCTCTTCCTTGTTTTTCTTACAGAATGTGAAAACTCTAGGAAGAGATTAAGGAGACAGAAAATGACACAGGATGTGATTAGTAAAGATCTCCCGTTTATGATTTTGTATTAAAAGAGTGCCAAATATTTTCTCCATGGAAGGAATGTTGTTCTAACCAGTTCCATGTGAATGGTCTGGAGGGGAATGCAGTCCAATGGTTGGACCATGGATTAGGTTTTAAAATGATTGGGAAAGAGGCATGTAGAATGAGGGAAAACATTATGGCTTTTTGTGTTGTTTAGATTTGTTTAAGTTTAAATGAATTATAAATATTGTATCGAAATGTCAGCAGTGAAAGAATACAGTCAGGTATCCTGTTTTGTTGCCTAATCTGAGGTCAAATGTTATCCATATATTGGTATTTATTTAATAAGTGTACTTAATAAGTGCCAATGAAATGTCTTTCAAAATGGTTTATGAAAATTCTTTCAAGTCAAGGAAGGATATTGCTTACTTTACAAGTTATTTACACAGACTCAGCCAGATGAGCAGAGTACAGATAGATGCAGATGAAAGTGTTTGTTTGTGCTGGCATTTGGCTGTGTTAAATCCCTGTTCCTAGTTTTTATGGCTCTTGACATCAAAAAGACAACACAATCTCCTGTATCTCTACTGCATGCCTTGCACAGGAGGTATGATAATAGCTAAAGTCTGTCAATTGGGCAAAGTATTAATGATGTTTTTAAATACGGACAAAGAATTAGGACTGCCAACACTTTGGACAGGGCAAAACAGAAATTTTGCCAAATAAGAAAGAAGTAATGTCAAAAGGCTTTAAACAATTAAATGTTTTTGGCTTTGCTTTTAAGTCAAACAGTACAAACAGTACAATGGACATTAGCTTTCAGGAGCTTTTACCTATTTGGCCCGCTTGATGACATGGATGTGTACCATTTAGAATTCAGTTGAGAATGGCTTTTAAATTCAAGTTTAATACCTGAATTTAAATTGGCTTTGAATTGGGATAGCAAAATGGATGCTATTTGAATTTGAAAAAGAAAAATTAGCTTTGATGCTAGAGCTTTCGGTGGAGACTTTTGATGTCAGTGTTTGGTTCATTTGGTTGGTGCCATTAGGGGCAGTTGTGGCCTAATGGTTAAAGAGTCGGACTTGTAACCTGAAGGTTAATTAGTTTAGTAAAGTAATTTAGTAAAGTTTCATTCTCATTTGAATTCTAAATGGTACACATCCCTGTCATCAATCAGGCAAAAAAAGATCCTGTAAGCTTAGCTAATGTCCACTGTACTGTTAAAACAGTGTTGGACTTCAAAGCAAAGCCAAAAACATTCTGCTGTTTAAAGGCTTTTGCCTGATAAAATTTCAGTTTTGTCCTTTCCGAGGTGTTACTAGAAACTCAGCAGAATGGTGGCCATCCAGAAGTAGGATTGGACACCCGTGCTCTTAATCAACAGGGAAAGAAACTGATGAGAAAATTAAAGGAATATTTCACCCAAAAATGAAAATTCTGTCATCATTTACTCATTCTCATGCCATTTCAAACCTGCATGATGTCTTTCTTCTCCAGAACATTTCTTTCATCCAGACATTTCTAAAGAGATCTTCTGTTCCATAGAAGAAGGATGTCATACAGGTTTGGAACAACATGAGGGTGAGTAAATGATAGAATTTTCATTTTTGGGCAAACTATCCTAGTTATGACTTTAACCATCCATATAAAAATTCTGGTTCTTGGAGGTTTTTGTATATTCAGTCACTGGACAACATTGACAATTCATAGGGAAATTCATACTTAAACAAGACAGCCTGTAAAAAAGTGTTCCTTGTGTTCTCTTAGTACATTGAGCTCATCAATTTCAAAACGGTAATCTAATTTGAGCAAAAAGGAATTCACTTTATCTAATTTCCTAACTGAGGTCCTTTCAGGTTTGTCATAACCCATGCAGATCTGCTCGGTTAACGCTGACGCTCTCTCAATTAACAAAAAGAATATGATAAGAGTGCTTGTATTGTTGTCAGCCTGGTCATCATTGTGCCGCCTATTTAGTTGACCCTAGCTCAACCTTCAATCAAAATGCCTCTGTGAAATCTTATTTTTCCTGGTAGACAATGTGCAGGAGTATATATCTGTATTTGTTATTGCTCTTACTCATTCAGAATTACAAGAACTTTCATAGTCTCTAGTGCACGTACTGTAAACTTCTTAAATGATCAACAGTTTTGACTTGGCACTTGGTGAACGGTGGTGAACGAGTTTAAAATGACCTTCATAACAATTTGCACACAGTGTAAATATTTGAATATACCATATGGATTGACTATTGTCTCCTCCCCTTCGTCTTCCAAGCTTTAATGTGATTTTCTGAGAGATAATGTATACATGTATTCCTATCTCCACCTACAGAACTGACCCTATGCGAATGTGAGTTTTTATTAGCTTTCAATGAGTTGAAATGGATGGTAAACCAGTTCTGCATTCACTAATGCCCACAATGGGAAGATTTGGGTGTGACGATCCATTTAACAAGATGACAATCCGCGCACAAATAAAACATGTTTCTTTTCTTAATTACTAAACTTCAGATCCAGAGTAATTTTTATCTCTTCACTAGGACATCTGAGGAGTTGTTAAATAATTTCTTATTTGTTGGGCTTCACTTTTTGACTTTCTTTGTGTCTTGGGCTTTTTCCATTATGCACATCATGTACCTACCTAGACAAAACAAGTAGTAGTCCTTGGACACACTGACACTCTCACACGCAACCAGAAGTTGAAGACACACACATTTACACAAATACATTTCTTTCTTGTTATTATATTTATTGAAATACCATACATGGTAAGGTTTGATTATTAAGTCGTATCATTGGATGCTCAAGCCATCCTGGAGATTGTTGTTTTACCTATGTCTATAAATAAATCTGAGAATGCTTTGTACCACACTTGCTCTGTGTCTGCTTGGTCATTCTCCCGAGATCTCGCGCTGCTGCTGCCACACATCACAGGGGTTGAGGCGCCTGTTTCTAAACTGATGACTGACAGACTACAAATATTCTACCTAAGATTAATCTAACAGGAGTATTGGGGACACCTCAGTCCTTCTCAATCTTTGACAGGGTTTCCATGCATCCTGGAAATCTTGGAAAATTAATGACTAATTTTCCAGTCCTGGAAAACACATGGAAAATTAGGGAAAATGTAAAATGTCCTGGAAAATTCTAATGTTCTTTATCATTGAACAACAAACAGTTTACTATTGTTCTGAAACAATTAAAGGGATAGTTCACCCTAAAATGAAAATTAAGTCATCATTTACTCACCCTGGTGTTGTTCTAGTGCTGTATGCCCTTCTTTCTTTTTTAGACCTAAACAGGAGAATTAAAAAAAAAAATTGCTGCTCACGCTCGTCTATATTGGCAGTTAATAGCGACCAGCATCAAGATTCAAAAAAGACGCAAAAGTATGACAGAATGGTCCGATGCTACATGTGTCATATATTCCAAGAGTTTTCGGGGGTATACGATAGGGTTTGATAAAAACAAAAAAAAACAAACGGAAACTTAATGTATTATTGAACAAAAATCCTGACCTTGGCCATTGGTCTTCTGTGCACAGCTACATGACGTGCATGTTCGTGAAACTTAGTTCACTCCGACTTGCCCAGAAAAAGCACAAAAGTTGTGAGAAATCAAGACGAAAAGAAGAAAAGCATACTGCATTAGAACAACACCAGGGTGAGTAAATTAATCATTTTCAATTTAGGATGAACTGTCCCTTTTAATGTTAGTAACAGAAAGCACAATGTTCATGGATGCTGAGTTTTGACTCGTGAGAGAAGTATTTTGAATTACACTGCATTACGACTGAATGCTGTCAATAATATATAGTGAATTAAAACAAACTATACCATTTTTTTAAAGGGATAGTTCACCCAAAAATGAAAATTCTGTCATTAATTACTCACCCTCATGTCGTTCCACACCCGTAAGACCTTCGTTCATCTTCGGAACACAAATTAAGATATTTATCATTTCCTTTTTCAGTGCCCAGAAAGGTACTAAAAACAAATTTAAAACAGTTCATGTGAGTACAGTGGTTCAACCTTAATATTATAAAGCGACGAGAATACTTTTTGTGTGCCCAAAAAACAAAATAACGACTTTAACAATATCTAGTGATGGGCGATTTCAAAACACTGCTTCATGAATTCAGTCGTTCGGAGCGCCAAAATCACACAATTTCAGTAAACGAGGCTTCGTTACGTCATAAGTGTTTCGAAATTTCAATAGTTCATGAAACTTTGGCAGTTTGATACGTGCTCCGAACCACTGATTTGAAACAAAAGATTCATAAAGCTTCTTTGCTTCATGAAGCAGTGTTTTGAATATTGAGATTGTTAAATAAAGTTATTTTGTTTTTTGAGGCAATGCAGGCCTCATTGAGCCATCGGATTAGATCTTAATTTGTGTTCTGAAGATGAACGAAGGTCTTACGGGTGTGAAACGACATGAGGGTGAGTAATAAATGACATAATTTTCATTTTTGGGTGAACTAACCCTTTAAGACTTCCAGAGAGAGGATTATAATACTTAATATAATCTGTGATCCTCTCTTTTATTCCCATCATAATAATAATAATTTGAAATGTCCTGGAAAATGAGTGAAGAAAAGAGTGGAAATCCTGTTTGAGTCTTGGTAGAGTCCTCTGTTCTGTGCATGGTTACTTGGTCAGAACACTTCTGGGTTCCTGGCGCCAAGAATGTCAGATGTTCTGCATACTGCCTGTTAATTAGTAGAGGTACAGGCCACAGATAAGATCGGGTTAACAGTCGAGGATATCCTGAAACCATCAATCAGAATCGTAACCATTCTAATCTTCCTGCCCATTGTCAAAAAGGTAGACACCAACATTAGTGAAAAGATTGGCCTTTTGGTTTGGACAGCCACTATTAAAACCTTTTTTAGTAGCACTGTTTTGACTACTTGCTTCTTAATTGTCTTGCTAATTACTCTTGTAGAAGGGTGAGGATAAATAAACAGCTCTCAGATTAAAAGTTAACATTCTTTGTACTACAGTATTTAGGGACTCTTCAAACCTGAAACCCGTTACGTTTGTGGTGGCTGTAGTGAAACACTGCCAAATACTTTTGGAGAGAAAACCACCCTGAAACAAACAAACATGGTCTACAAATGACTGTGTTTGTGGCTAGACAAGAATTTAACAGAAATCTGGTGATTTCTGTGCGTCACGGATTTCATAACATGTAGTGTGGTTGAGACTTGTGTTGTGACTACATTTTAATTTCATTTACAGTCATAAAAATGTAGTTCTTTTTTATGGAATTCCTTTACAGTTTTTGAAGATGCTCTCAATCATGCTTACAACTCAAAACTTGGGAACCTGGAAACTGCAAATCTGATTTGTTGGTACAGACTTCTCCCTTTAAGAGCATTGCCTAAGTGACAAGCTGTTATACCCCTAAAGGTACAATTTATTTCTCACTGTGTAACTTCAACGTAAATCAATTCTGGTGGACCAAAATGTTGATATTAACAGTAATGATCTCTGGCTTTCATAGCAGGATACTGAAGGGGGCACATCTGATGGACTCATTGCCCCCCTAAAATCAATGAAGTACCTATGTTTCTTCTCGGTGTCTTCATTTCTCTACACAAACACATTCAACAAGGGTTAAAGCTATTGTTCTGATTCCAGTGGGCACTAATTCGCTAAGTACCATGAGTCAGGCACTCCTAATTCAATCATGAACTCAAACCCTCAAATTGAGATGGATAACACTGCTGTACGCTGCAGATGATGTGCTCGTTTGGAAAACCACAGCAAATTTCCAGACATTTCACCCAGCTTCTGAGCCTTGTATTGGTCACAGAAAGTCTGTTTGGGCTCATTTGTAAGTTTGCCACCTCCATGGGTGGTCTAAAGTTCATTTTTTATGTTTGGTGTTTGCGCAGTGTTAGAGCACATTGTTTTTCTGGCATGTCTTTCGCTGCTCTCAAAAACGAGTAGACTGGTAGTGTTTTCTTTTGCACAGCTATTTTTCTGAGTAACAAATGTCTGTTTTCAAAAATGTTCCTTTATAATGTCAGCCTCATTCTCCCCACATAAAATGCAGTCTGTTGGCATAGCCTTTACACATATGTTGACAGCACAGAATTTATTCAACTTTTTGACAGCCTATTTCAAGTAGTGCACACATATTTCTGTCTTAATATTGCTTTTGTTTTTGTCTGTAATATAAGGGTACGTTTACACAACAACAATGTACTAAAAACAGAAAAGTTTTTCCTTTGTACAGAAGACAACGTTGTCAAAATCATCCATATGAAAACGATTAAAAACACTGTATTATGCTACCAGGCCTGTAGTTGGCAATGTCGCTTTGTAAAGAAACACTACGTACCTATAGACTGAACACGTAATACGCGTGCACGTGATGTCACCGTTTTCTCAAATTTGTGTCTTCGTTGTTTACACGGAGATGCTAACGGTATAGGTTTCAAAAACTTGCACTTTGAATCCCGTTTTCAAAAGTTTGCGTTTTCACGCCAAAACGCTGTTGTCGTGTAATGCACAAAAAGTTTTAAATTTTTAGTTTAAAACGGTGTCATGTAAGCGGCCCCTAAGTTCAGTTAAAGGTGCAATAGGTGATTCTCTACAGAAACATTTTTTTGTTATACTGGTTGAAAGTTTCCTCATATCCTGATAGCAATCACTATGTTAAATGGTCTAAGATCCCGTACACGCGGAGACACGTTTGGCTGTATACGTAAAAATTTTGCATCCTATCGGCGTTTTGTCCAGACGGATCCGACATTTTGGGAGCCTGAAACCGCTATTTTTTTTAAACCGGGTTCCAGAGTGGACAAATCTGAAAACGACACCCTTGCGTTTTCGTGTGTACAGCCAATCCGTATATATTTTGTGAAACAATGATGTCATCACCCCATGTCTCAACCCTAGTCAGACACTGCTACGTCACGTAACAGCAACAACAAAAACAATGGCAGACTACATGCTTGTGTTCGTGCTACAGAAGCTACTGAGCCTATTAGCTTTATTAAAGTAAAGCTTTATTACTAAGCTTTACTAAAGTTTGAATACAGCGCGCAAGGTTTATGCGCATGCTCCAAGTCTTCTCCGGTTTTAGTGCATCTCTGTGGCAGAATTACAGCGCCACATATTGGTCTGGCATGTATACTACATTGTTTTGAGTCGGTTTCAGTGGTTTCGTGTGTACGCAGATATTTCTTGAGACGACACCGTGTTTACGGAATTTTTTTTTTTAGAACGAGGGGAAAAAAAGATCAGATGGGGAAAGCTCTGGCTTCATGTGGATGTGGCCTAAATGTATTTTTATAAATATATATCGTCTGTGGAAGGCATAGGACCATAAAATGTTCATCCAATCATTATATTTGGTACGAAGGAAATAATACGATGTCCTACCTGCCTGTCAATGTATGTTTTTACCCTGTTCGTGCAGACATCATACATCATCAGCGAGTTTCATGCTATACAGAGTTTATGTAGACAGACGTCAGTCACAGAGCACCACAAACAAACAGCAGCCACTTTTACAGTTCCTACCAAATCAAAACAACAAGCTTATGCTGCGTTCATGCCATAACTACCGTAATTAAGAGTTGGCAACCCGTGACGTTCTAACCGGAGCTGTTCTCGTACTCAGACTCGGAATTATGCTTTTCCATGTCAACAGTATCAACACCGAAATGAATCTGCAGCAGTCAGGTACAAGCTCTCTAAGTTGTTTATGTTCATTATTATTGTAATGTTATGTGCTTTGAGACATGAGGTAGTTTAACGCCGTCTCTTGTGATGCTTTGCCGAGAGCAGCTGTGTGTGTGTGTGCCTTCATGTGTTTTGGAGGAGGCATGGCTTTGGAGATGCTCTGAAGGGAGGGTGGGATCTTATGCTTTGAAAGCTAGCTCGCTATTGCTGGCTTCTCTGAAAATGTCCTTTTGCTCCTTTAAAGAATTCAAGCAGTTTTTTTAGGATGTTTCAAACCGATTTTTTTGCCTTTTATAATTATGCTTGGCATATTATATTCTTTATAAACTGAAATTGTATTTCTCATTATGGAACAGCTTTATTAGCATTTGAAACTTTATGTTTGGATACAGTTTCATAAGTGACACAGGAATGATTTTACAGATTCTCCATCCCAGACAAACTGAGGATAAAAAAATATCTAATTTTGGTAAAATGACGTTAGTGGAAGCAGCTGTTTAGGGAGGGATTCCTGTTGTCTTTGAGGCCAGGCCATGTTGACATGGTTTCTCAGGAAACTAGGTGAGACGGGGCACTTGGATGCATGTTGAAGGGTTGTTACGGGATGATACTGTCAACCTGGGTCATGTACGATTTCAAACCAGGACATAGAAATTCACAGAGGTCAGTGTTTGTCCTAGTGAGTCAGTTGGGTGAATTGTATTGAGTGTATGATAAAGATTCATGGCATGCTTTTATTTACTGTCAAACAAAGCGTCTCAGTGGACACTGATGATGCGAAGAATGGACTGTAAGTGCTTGCTTTTTCTTAACATCTGTTGCTAGTTTTGTTGCACTGATTTGTTCTGTAGATAATTTTCCATTTTGTTTTTGCATTTTTGGTCATTTTTGTTGTCTACTCATAGAGGTTTGTCTGGGCATCAGAATGGCTTGCATTATTGTTGACTGTTTTCAAAAATGTTGCCCCCTTGTGTGCATAGTTCAAACCACACTGCTGGTGCCTGCAATGTGCTTTTCTTCTGTCTTTTCCACACTTGGAAGTTTGATCGCAAGCAGTAAAATAAAAGCTGTGGTCCTTAAAATCCATCCATGTAAGGAATTTGGAATTATGCCTGGGATTTTTTACTCAGGGAGTTTACGTTATTTATTCTAACATGATTGTTTGGGTTTTTGGATTTCGTTGCCCCTGCTGTGGAGGAAATTGCTCTCTCGCCTGCTGGTTTGAAAATAGAAAATAATTTTTTAAAAGAAAAACAAAGTAAAACTATGATTTTTTTTTTTCTTTAGTTGTTGAACCCTTTCAATCCCAATTATCTCTTAAGTCTGCGGTTCTCATCCTGTGTTGCACGTGAATAAACATTTGAGGGGTAAGAGAGGCCGAAACATTCAATGCTCTGAGATAACAATCAGTGAAAGTGGAGCTCTTATCGGCAGCGTCCAGACATTTACAGTTTGTGTGCGTCTGCATGTGAGTGCATGCATGTCTGTCTCTGCCTGTCAGTCATTTTCTGTGTTGTAGGCAATTATTGTTATTGTTATTTTATTTTTGAGATTATAAAAAGTCTAGTCATTCTCCACTAACATTTTACTCTGTTCAATTACCCATGGACCACA
Organism: Mylopharyngodon piceus; assembly: GCA_039654765.1. Lineage (NCBI taxonomy): Eukaryota > Metazoa > Chordata > Actinopteri > Cypriniformes > Xenocyprididae > Mylopharyngodon > Mylopharyngodon piceus. The sequence goes on along the minus strand of CM077448.1, from coordinate 10,001,257 downwards.
TAATAATTACTGATATTGTTCTTAAAGGGATCGTTCACTCACCCAAAAATGTTCCTGAAAAAATCTACATGAAAAATTCCTTCTTCTGTGGAACATAAAAGAAGATATTTTGAGAAATGTCTTAGTGTTTTTATTTTTTGTCCATACAGTGAAAGTCAATGGTAACCAAAACCGTCTGGTTACTAACATTCTTCAAAATATCTTTTGTGTTTCGAGAGAAAGAAATTCATACAGGTTTGGAATGACATGAGGGTGAGTAAATGCAATGAAAGTCAATGGTAACCAAAACTATCTGGTTACTAACATTCTTCAAAATATCTTCTTTTGTGTGTCAAGAGAAGCCCTAAGTCATACAGGTTTGGAATGACATGAGGTTGATTAAAAGATGACAGAATTTTCATTTTAGGTGAAGGACTACTAGTCTAGATCAGAACTTGCATGCAAACAACCTTTTGCCTTTTTGTAAGATAAAAATAAAAATATACAGTCATGCAGAGTATTTATTAATTAGCAACCTAATTACTGAATTACTTTAAATTACTGAATTACTTCACCATATAAAGCGACCGTGTCTCTTCAGAAAATTTGGACTAAACCGCTCAATTCATATGGATTAGTTTTACAATCTCTTTATGAACTTTTTGAAGCGTCAAATTGGTAGTTGCGTAGCTGTCAATGGAGGGACAGAAATCTCATTAAAATATCTTCATTTGTGTTCCGAAGATGAATGAAAGTCTTACGGGTTTGGAACGACATGAGGGTGAGTAATTAATGACAGAATTTTCATTTTTGGATGAACTATCCCTTTAAGTGATGTGGCACTCGTATGGTATTTGTTGCGTCTTGAAGGACTTTACATGTGAACAGCTATCTAAAATGTAAAAATGCAAAAAGTGTAAATAGCAAGTGTTTATAGCCCCAAAAATTCAGTTCAACTTCTCAGTCCAACTTATGGTCAAGTTGATTGTCCCTTTTGTTGTCTGAATGCTCATTTGGATGTTTTCAGTTTAAGATCAACTACAAAATAGCTGGCCTTAAAAACGGCAACAAAGTACTATTTGTCCTTTGAGTATATCAGACTTGCTAAAAGTAGGCTTTTAGTGCAATCGGTAGTGATGTAAACTCCCTCCTATTTCTCCTCCCTTGTTAGGAATTCCCTAATGGTTCCTGTCATCTAGCCATAGTGCTTGTTTCCTCTTTCTCATCCAGCCAGAAGTGAAGTTTACCTGCCCGCTCTTCTAATCTATATCGTGCACTTCTAACCCAGAGAGAAAGGACAGTATCCCTTCTGTCCTCCATATCTCTCAACCTCTTTAGTGCTCCTTTTATCAATGTAAAATAATTATCCTGAGGAAACATGACTGAGGTACAAGATGGGTCAGGCAGAGCATCACTCTTCTCTTCTCCTGTGCCAGCCTGAGCCCTGGCAGCCTCACTAACCATACATAAAGGAATTTCTCTGAGAACTTTATATCAGTTTCAGTGTTTATCCCCCCCAGCCCCCCTTCATCCACATCTACCAGCACCACCAGCTACCAGATGCCAGGCATTCCACATTAAGGTTACAGGAGACAAAGGTTGGGCTCCATCACCCGAATAATATGTCACATTGAAACTAAGCCAAGTGCCAGGCCCTTGTCGTGATATAGCGATAGAGAGGAAGAGAGATTCTGGGTTAATTTACAAAAAATGTCAATACTGTCATCCTTTACTCACCCATAGCAGTAAAATAAAAAAATGTTTAATGCTCATCAATAATTGTTGGTTTAACTTAAAAAAAAGTAAGTTACCTGGTTGCCTTAAAATTTTGAGTTCATTGAAATTAAAAATTTGAGTTAAAGGATTAGTTCACTTTCAAATGAAAATTACCCCAAGCTTTACTCACCCTCAAGCCATCCTAGGTGTATATGACGTTCTTCTTTCTGATGAACACAATCGGAGATATATTAATAAATATCCTGTTGCATCCGAGCTATATAATGGCAGTGAGCGAGACCAACGAGTATGAGCTGAAGAAAGTGCCTCCATCCACATACATCCATCATAAACATACTCCACACGGCTCCGGGGGGTTAATAAAGGCCTTCTGAAGAGAAGCAATGCGTTTGTGTAAAAAAAAAAAAAAAAAAAATTTTTAACAAGTTATGAAGTAAAATATCTAGCTTCCGCCAGACCGCCTCCCGTTATTCAACTTACAAAGAAAGCGTAATGCCTCTCGCAGTTCAAAACACTTACGCTACGTCCTACGCCTTCCCTATTCAACTTACAGAAAAAGCTTAACTGACACGACGCCAGTTCCGTTTTTTTTCGTAAGTTGAATACAGAAGGCGGTCTGGCGGAAGCTAGATATTTTACTTCATAACTTGTTTAATATGGATATTTTTTTACACAAACGCATCGCTTCGCTTCAGAAGGCCTTTATTAACCCCCCGGAGCCGTGTGGAGTATGTTTATGATGGATGGATGTGGATGGATGCACTTTCTTCAGCTTCATACTCGTTGGACCCGTTCACTGCCATTATAAAGCTTGGATGCGTCAGGATATTTATTAATATATCTCCGATTGTGTTCATCAGAAAGAAAAAAAAGTCATATACACCTAGGATGGCTTGAGGGTGAGTAAAGCTTGGGGTAATTTGGATTTGAAAGTGAACTAATCCTTTAACTCAAATTTTTAATTTCAATGAACTCAAAATTTTAAGGCAACCAGGTAACTTACTTTTTTAAGTTAAACCAACAATTATTTTTTACAGTGTTTGTATCTTGAGGAAAAAACAATGCCACTGATATATTTTAAAATAAAATAGTGCAAGTTGCTTTCAGTTAAAACAGCTCAAACATACATTTTAGTCTGGGACTAGCTTAAGCCTTGTCTGTGAAACCGGGGGTTAATGGTGGTTTTCCATCCTTCTTGATGTTGAGTTTTCATTTTGATAAGAGATCTTTGGCTTAGTCCTAATGTATATCATCTTCAGTCTATATATATCCTATCTTATTGTGACGTCCTCAAGACAATCTTAAATTGTATAAATTTAAATGACACTTCGTGGTTCAGTGGTTGACTAGTGCCTCTAGTGGTGTGGTGGTGCCTTTTCCTCTGGTTCCTCGTTCCTAATAGCTCTGCTGAGAGGTAATGGGCTGTGAAAGTGCTTAAGTTCCACCCAAAACATATTAACATACAAGGAGACAGTGGGTCCTTCAGTAAAACACACACAGGCCCACACATGAGCTCTGACTCAGAAAACTGGAGCCTTGGGTGGGGTGTCAACCGTCGCAGGTGTCACAGCTTACTTTTAGCTCCTGGCAGTCGTGTAAAGCAAAACAGCTTTTCTGATGGAATGCCGTGGCATTCAGATTTGTGATGGCTGTTTATTTTTATATACTTCGCTCACGGAACATAACAGGGTGAAAGAGTGGGGAAACTCTTATTACCAGGAGTGTTTCCATGGGTCAATTTCACCTTGTAAAGGCAGGGTGGAGGTGGTGAGGTCAGCTGGTTTGTGAATGAGCTCCAGTGGCAGGCCTTCCCTTCTCCTGCTCCCCAAGTCACTTCACTAAGATGTGTAAAAAAAACCCACCCTGACACCTGGGTGTGAATGGCAGCCTGCAACTCAAAACCGCACACACAGGATACTATTGATGACATCACAAGAAGACGCACGGAAAACTCATCCCTACCTCTGTAAAGTCTGTGAAGACTATAAGGGGCTCTTTAATGCAAGTAAGAATTTCCGATTCCACATTTGTTGACATTGATGAAGTCATATGATTAATGAGCCCGTATTATGACAGTTCCTCAAAATAGGATAAGCTTTTTTCCTTTAAAGTTGTCAAAAGTGTCTTTCTTACACAAATGTGTCATTCTTTTAAAGCTAATTTTAAGTCAACGATTTTGACTCCATGGCTAACAATTTTCGAGACCCCATGATTTCTTTCCATTTGTTTGTGCATTACTAAGGATTAAGAATAAGGTTGTTGTTTTTTTGTTTTTTTTTTGGTTTGTTTGTTTAAAATATTTTAGAGCTTGGCATAACTAGAAAAATGTATATTCAATATAAAAATACCAATGGAGCTATAAGATTTTATTAATTTATATTACTTTTCCAGGTCTAGGAAAAGTAGAATCAGAATCATTATTATCAATATAATTATAATCAAACATATAGAGGGTTTTCCAAAATAGTGGGAATTGTGGTTCTTCAAAGAAAAGAAAAAAAATTATTTTAAGGAGTGAATTAATATAAGACATATTAAGATTTTAGTTGTTTTGGCTTATTGTAACGCATGGTTTGTCTTAAGCCCTTGGAAGTTTTTTGAGGCCTTTTAGTGGACCCCAGCCCTTTGGTTGAGAACCACTGTTTTAAAGGGATAGTACACCCATAAATGAACTATACTCTTTTTAAGTCTGATGCCATGTGTCACCGAACCTGGGTCCAAGGGCTCTATAGTCTGGAACACACCAAGCCGACGGTCGGCCGTCGGGCAGTTTTTGTTCGTCGGCCGACTAAGTTTTCTCAGTGTGTTCCGCACCGTCTGCTTTTTTTGCGGCCGATTCGACATGTTGAATCGGCGTCGGAGCTCGTCGGTCAGTCAGGCCATCTGATCATTCTGATTGACTGTTCAGCTACTGCCACCTGCTGGTACGGAAAGGCATTTCTTCTTACGTCGGCGCAGAACGGACATGCTACTTGGCCGTCGGGTGTCGATCGTCGGTTTGGTGTGTCAGGGCAACTTTGGACCCAGACGCTGCCGACGTGAGCCAACCCCGCAGTCTGCTTTCGTTGCCACTAGTTCGTCAGCTTCGGCTTGGTGTGTTCCGGGCTTATCAGATCCCAAAGCAAACAATAGGTGCTAATACTCACATGTGATGTAATACTACCGAAACATGATCCTAACATTTATATCCATACCAAAATCTCAGCTGGCCAGACAGTGGCTGTTCTTTTATGAATCATTAAAATAATGGTGTCCGGGACACCATGAGCCCGGAAACAACATTACTTAAGCTTAGCTTAAATCTGTGCTATAAATGAATAGTGCTCATAAAAAGCCATCTCACTTGAAATGGCTTGGACCCAAAAAAAGAATTCATTATGTCACAACTTAACAAGAAGATACTGCAGAAAGATTGTCTTTAAATTCATTTTAATTTAGTGTTAACTTGGTACCAAAGTTCCAGTACTTTCGACATCACTACTCCATACAATGAAGGTCAGAGGGGTCCAATGATGTTTTGGACTCCACTGCCTTTCAATGTATGGAAAAAAGAAACAGATGAAACATTCAAAATATCTTATTTTTATCTCATTTTTTTAGGTTAACTGTCCCTTTAACAATGACATTGAGTAGTTTCATAGATCCTCCATCAGCCATAGCAAGGACAGACCATGTCCAGACATTTCTATAGACATTAAAGTGATTGAAATCAAGACCTGAAGTGGTTCGTTGAAGGATCCTTGACTATTTACATTGGTTAATGGCATGATCAGCAACTAAGATTAGTAAGATTATTAAGTTTAGGAGAAAAACCGAGGTCTGTTTTCTCTTTGCAAAGCACTATTCATACTCATTTCAATATCTGATAATCTTTGAGTGACTCTCATTGAGAAAATTGCTTGGATAGATCAAACAAACCGGCAAGGAACACGAAAAGCCATTGCTATTAAAGTTTGTGGCTAATGATGGTCTTCAAAGCCCCCAACCCACTGAGGAGAGCGGTCATTACAAAAATATGCTTGTCCTCATAGGAAACAGTTCACCTGGTCATGAAAACTAAGAGCTTAGTCTCGCCCCACTCCTTTTAATCACGCATACTCAGAGGTAGCCAACAACATAGTTCAAGAACACAATAGGTTATGTTTATCCAGCACTAGTAAAGGTTTGAATTCACACGAAAGCACTAAACCTACTCTTAATGGAATATTTGGGTTCAATTGACAGCATTTTTGCCATAATGTTGATTGCCACAAAAAAAAAAAAAAAAAAATTAAAAAAGAAAAGTCGAGGTTATGGCGAGGTGGAAGCGAATGGGGGCATTTTCTGGAGGATTTAAAAGCAGAAATGTGAAGCTTATAATTTTATAAAAGCATTTCCATTTTTAGTGCTGTCGATTGAGCCTAACTTGTATTAAACATTAAATGTTCTTTAAAAGAGAAATGCTGTGTATGTGCTTAACTATCATTTTAAGTCTAATTCACACTGCATCGACCAATGGCGACAGACACGTTCTATTTCGTTGTATAAACATATGCAATGACAATAAAGACCTAAATAACTAACTGTTACCCCTTTCGATGTCTTTTGCCATTGGTAGACACTTGTTTTCGAGTCGCCAAATTACAGTATGTCACTTCTTAGACATCCCACGACGCAACAAACGAATATCTGAGAAGTGACAGAAGTGTCTGAGTTGATCGGCATCTGTTGGTGCAGTGTGATTTAGCCCATAATTTTGCTTCATCACTATCAGGTTTTGTCATGCTAGTTCTAACCCATGAATTGCTGAGCGCAAATGTGTTTTCTTGACCTTTAGGTCCAATTTTCAAAGCCCACCATGTGAATGTAGTGCATGTAAACAGGTCAGTAATGAGCCGCGTGCCTCTTTATTGTCTGTTCCATTACTTACGAGACACACAAACTCAGATTAGCATCTGATAACGCACCTAATATCCAACCATGTCAGGGGCTGCATGGATGGAAGGTATCCAGTGGCTAGTCTTAGCCGTAGCTCCCTCCGAGCACAATGCCCCACTTGTTGCTCCGTCTCCTCTGGCATTATCCAAAGCTATATCAGGCCCTACCCGAGGCTTCAAATCCCCCATTTTTCAATGTGCGCTCAATCTAATCTTTGGTTTTATGATTGGATATTATGATAAAGTTGGTGTTGCAAATTATCTACAGTTCGTATATGTTGCACAGTGGCTAATTGGAACTGAATGAGCTCATTGTTACTGGGATCAGATGAGGAGGAGAGTGTCGCGATGATGGTTAATTTTGGTCTAGATAACACATTCTGTAACACTGCTTGTTCTTACACACTCTTCACATCATTATCCAAGATAATGAAAGGATTTTTATTCCAGGAGAATTCAAATTGGGTAATAGGGGCCATTAACTGTACTAATGCGTATCTCCGATTGTAGCCTCAAAATGCTGCTTTACACATTCTGAATTAAGCATTTGTACATATTATCGTAGCAATTCATCCTGGAAAGGTTCCACTTGGGAACTGTTGCTAAGTGGTTCGCAGTCTAGATCAGTCAGCCAAGAAATTTAATCTCATCTCATAAAACTGATTGGTTTAATTGGCTGAGAGTCTGGCAAGATTACACAAAAACAGACTTCCACTGTACTTATTGCTGCATGCATACGTGCTTATAATCTTGTGCCGGAACGTTTAGGACAGCAAATTTGAGCCGTTTTGTGAAAGAATGCTTTCGCTGAGGTGAAATCGATGTAGTGTGAGCTGCGCCAGCACAGCCTGAATTTTCCAAAAGGTGCTTTCTGGGAAAGATTTGTCTGTTTGTATGAGTGCAAGCATTTGTTTGCAGATGTTTATGTTGGAGGTGGGAAAACAAGGGCTTAAATGGTTACCGGGAAAAGAGGAGGGGTGCAAATCCATCCCTTTACTCCACCTACCCCACCCCATCCTCGATACTGCTTCCTTATTCTACCCGGCTGCAGACACTTGCCTTTTGTATGGAGGGTACCAGAGAAACAATCCACTCTCTCTGTTTGGAAAAAAATACTTGCAAGAAAAGAGACTGCAAGCTTCCAGGTGCTTTGCCCCCAGTTAAAAGCCCTGTAAGGAGGTCCTCTTCTTGCCTGGAGTCAGGAGAGCCACTGCCTTGTGAAGTCGAGCACCCTGCCTCTCACATTCTCCCTCTCCCTCTCTCTCTTTCTTTCTCTCTCCCTCCTACTTTCCACCCTGTGAGAGTGCACAGAGATTCAGAAGGTGCGTCTGAAATCTACTTGTATCCAGTCTGGAGACAACACCACAAGGACTTTTTTCCCTTCACTGCGACAAGCACATGGACTTAATTTTCTCCAGAGACAGAAGTAAGAACAAGAACCAGATTGGCACCTGCCATTGAGAACCAGAACTTTCTCTAGAGTTGTATTAGTCCTTTCTGCTCGTATGTAAACACTATTTGACTGCGACCAAGTGCCAAGACATTCCCGAGACTTCCCTGTCTGCTGGGTTCCCATCACATCTTCTCAAGTTATTTCTCCAGAGATGACTGTCTGAAGAAGGAACGCTGAAAAGAAACCACCTGACCTGCAGAAGTTACCTGCCTGAGAATTTGAGGTGAAACAGAAGGGTGAGGTAAGTTCATATCTGAATCTTTCATTTTCCTTCCCTCTGGGTGCAAGCATATGTCATCTCTGAAAATGTTTTTCATATCCCATTGCTTCACAGCAATTGAATCCAAATGCAAGACAGAGAGAAAGAGAGAGAGAAAAACAGTCGGGTTTACATCTCAATCATGAGACCAACATAATTCTCAGCGCACTGCTACACACAAGGCAGATTAACAGAATGTTTTAGTGCTCTACCCCCATTAATCTCTGCAAAATATGTGGCGTATTTTTCTAAACAGAGCCATGTGGCTACCATTGCATTTATGCTGATGCTGGTTGTGTGCGTTTGTGCGTGCTTGTGGCTGTATAGGCTGTGTGGTTCAGGTAGTGTGGTAGGTCACACAGCTGTTTTGGAGTTGGAGAGGGAGAGAGTTATATAACTGCAGCAGCCTCGCTCTAACTGACACCTGGGACTGTTTGGTCTGCGCTCTGTTGCGCACCAATGCCACTCACTTAAATTTTAGCTCCACCCACAGTGTTCTAAAGTCCCTGCCCACTTTTCAGCTTCAGAAATTGATGCATTTTGACCTTTTAGACAGTCCACTTTGGAGGTTAAAATGTCACTTTAAATCAGCTTGTTTGAAGTCAACATGAAACCAAATTGGAAGTCATTTTTTATTTTTATTATTATTATGAAAGTGTTGCATGTTTTGACCTGACAGACATAGTCCACTTCAGAGGTTAAAATCGCACATCAAATCGTCTCAACATGAAACCAAAATGGACCATATTTATTATTAATAATAATGATTATGATGATTATTATTGTCTATTGTTGTTCATAATAATAATTATTATTATTATTACTTAAACATTCTTTGTCCTATTTTGAACAATACCTTGGTGGACATTATGAATTATTCTTTGTAAAAATGGTCTTCATAATCATTCCACAAAATGTAATGACTTGCTCCGCCTACACTAATGATGTCACAAATACACATTCTTTCAGCCACTCCTCTCCAACCACCTGCCTTTGTTTTCATATGTAACGCCCACTTTTTACAATCCAATCAGTTTTTTATGGATAAAATTAGTCCCGCCTTACACTATTTCTCTCTTTAAATAACCTAAACAATATAAAATATGTCAGGTTATGGAAGTAAAATGAGTTGCAAACAGTATTTCATGTTGACTTAAATAAAAAAAAAAAAATCTTTTTTCAACTTTAGATGTAGCTTCATCAGCAGTAGCTATATTCTCACATCAGCAAGTTTTGTACATGATGTTGTGTCATAATATGTCAAAAAAGGTCTAAAAGAGCTTCTTTGTAATGTTTAAGCTTTTCCACACATAATCAACTACTGCACATGGCATGAGCTCCATGCTGCAATCTTAATTTCAGACGGAGAGCGAGAGAGGACTGTGAGAGAGAAGGGAATGTGCTTTCATAATACATTCTTCACCAAGAGCACTGGGGAATAGTATTCAATAATACTTTTTTCTCGTCTGAGTAGCAGGGCCCAGCTTCTACAGAACTGAAACAGACCCAGTCTGGAAAAGACGACATGCTCTCTTCTAAAAACATTTGGCGCCTCAGCATGATGGCTTTCAGGAGGAGAAGTGGTTTAGGTTTGACTGCGAACCTGTGCATCAGTGCCGTTAGCTCTACCACATTACACAAGCCTTCGAAGTGACCTGAACCCCTGAGTGGAAAAAAGAGGTTAGAGAAAAAGTGTCTGAGACACTTCACAGAGTGAGGGCCCATCATCCTCACACAGTCCTGTGGCTGGAGATGATCCAAAGCTTCTAGATGGGATGCTGTCTGTGGTTAGTTTAGTTGACGGGAAAGTCAGCTGTGAAGTATGATGTGATTTTATGATGGATGCGTCTCATCTGGTCCTGTTATCAGGAGATGCAGCAGACAGCGTCCCACCTTTCTGACTGCAATTACAGCGATAGCTTCAATCTACCAAACACCTCACTCCCTCTCACACACACTTTGACCCTTCTCTCCACATGTGCATTTCAGTTTGGTAAAGCCAAGGAGATATATTATACCTGCAGAAAGCTATCTATTTTGCATTAGCAGTTTATCTTTCAATTTTAAATCTGCCATTTTTGCTCATGGGACCACAGAACTTTTTCAGCCAATCACCTGAGCTGAAAATGACATCATGAATAGTCCATTTCATGGTTTTAAAGTGATAGTTCTCCCAAAAATGAAAATTCTGTCATTTAATCACACTCATGTCATTCCAAACCTGTAGGATTGACTTTCTTCTGTGGAGCGCAAAAGAATATACTTTGAAAAATGTTTCAGCTGTTTTTGTCTATACAATGAAAGTCAGTGGGGTCCAAAACAACATTAGGCCAGCGTTATTTTTTATTATTATTTATATACTATTATAGTATTTATTAATATTTAGACTCAGCTTTTTTCCAGTTTTCATTTTAATTTAAGTTTTAGTCATTTTTTTATGTGCTTTTGCTTTTATTAGTTTTTGTTATTTAATACTTCTATTTAAATTTAATTTGTTTTATTTCTGTTTTAGTTTTAGTCATTTTAGTACTTCAACTTAAACTTTTTTTCAGTTAGTTGCCAAGGCAACATTTCTAATTTTCGTTTAAGTGTAAGTTTTTCATGTAATATTTATATTTATTTATTTTAGCTGTGTTTGAGTTAATGAAAATGATTTTTAATAATTAACAGTAACAGTACTGGACCGCTTTGACTTTCATTGTATTGACAAAAAAGAACTTTTAAAATTATTCTTGTTTTCACACACACACACACACACACACACACACACACACACACACATATATATATATGTGCAGAAAAATGCTTTTTTTCTGATCCAGATGGTGTAGTTATAGCATCTACCGGCAGGGGCTAATGGGGTCATGCTAAGCAGTCAAATTTTGACCTCTTTGGCAAAGTACACAAAGGCAAATACTTTGGCAGTGTGAAGTCGTAATGGCGAGGCAGTGTTGTAACCATGGATGCCCACCTTTGGGATGCCCCAATAACTCTGCTGACTGCATTTTATTATGTCAGTTGACTTTGCCAGGTTGGGCCTGATGAAATGCATTTCTTTCTTTATTACATTACATGACTCCAACCGACCTGACGGAGGCTTTTATATATGGACCATTCATAATCGGTACACACTCATTTTGGTTGTGCTGATCAGTAAGCCTTTGTCCCTGTCCAACCATCTGCCTTGTTAATTCTGGGGCAATTGCACTCACTCAATCTTGTTTATAAGCTATTAAATGTCCATCGTAGATGTTGAAGAATATATTTCCCTGTGCTTTAGATCCCTATAGCTCAAAGTGAATGTAAATGTGTGCCCTGGAGAAGCCATATCTGAGAAATAAAAAGAAGAAAGCTTGTATCCAAACCATTATGGATGTCTCTTTTCATTCAGCATGTAATGGCTTACTGCAGATTCAATTCCCATTTGAGTTTTTATTTTTTTACCGTGCAACAGAGGAAAATGATACGAAATCCATTACACATGCTCAATCAGTGGGAGAGACTAGACAGAGGACCTGGCCCAATGCAGACTACGAAGCATATGGGAAATGTTGGACACACCAGTAGGTTGAACTTTTACTTCGGGTTTATGAGAGGCGATGTCTTGCATTTGCGGCCAGCGAACCCTCACCAAAGGTGAAGGAATAAACGAATCTGTTTATAAAGATTGAGTGTTAAACTTATAAAGTATTTGAATTGTCATGTACTGTCACATGGAGATTCTTCTTTTTTTGTTATATTATTCAT